>OY757551.1:17102268-17232527 GCA_963584105.1 Alviniconcha strummeri
TGAGAGAGTGAGAGAGAGAGAGAGAGAGAGAGAGAGAGAGAGAGAGAGAGAGAGAGAGAGAGAGAGAGAGAGAGAGAGAGACGTACCTGAAACACTGATGAAAAACGACTGTAAATCAAAACGAGATTCAGTTATCAATACAGTCTAGAATTAGGCTTAACCCCCCTCTCCCGCCACTCCAAAGATATTTTTAATTGTTAAAAGTGTGGGGTATAGGGATTCCGTTCACGTGTGTATCACGAAGTGGCGTAGAACGTGAAACTGATTGAATCACAACAGCCCGGCTGACACCTTTCTTCTTCCTTCAGGCTTCTTGGGCCGCCATTTCAGCGGAGTCTCTCGAGGTGACTCCCGACAATTATGCATAGCTACAGGATAGCGCGTCCATGGCAGGTGAGTGAGGTTCTGATCAGTTTAGGTCTGCGGGTTCAGGTTGTCTCTTTTCATTGTCGACAATATCACGCTTTAATTGTGGCTTATTGGGTGGCCTAACAGTAACAGACACACAAGCGGCAGTCGGCAAAAGGGTTTGACCTAGCGGTAAGGCTGGTAAGTTTCAGCTCTCCCTTCTGCTCAAAAAGGGTGTGTTTTGTGGACACTGTCTTGTGACTGTCCAACACAATTAATAAAACATAAAAATGGCTGCCATCGCTGCCCATCTTCATGCAGGAGTCATTCTGGTGGTGGCAGTGTTGCGATAGGTATATAATCTCCCCCTTCCCCCACCTCCATACCCCCTTCCCCCCCTTCTCCCGTCCCTAATAAGCATTATGGTGTTCGTGGACGTTAAACATCATGTTGGCTTTTTTTTTTTTTAACGGGCTTCCGCTAGAAAAACGACCGATTGATTCACTGCGGTTACTTCTAGATAACAGACGTGTGTTTTTTGTGTGGTGTTGTGTGTGTGTGTGTGTGTGTGTGTGTGTGTGTGTGTGTGTGTGTGTGTGTGTGTGTGTGTGTGTGTGTGTGTGTTGTTTTGTTTTGGTTGTTTGTTGTTTGTTTGTTTGTTTTTCGTTCCTGTCTGACAGTGAGAATAATTTTCAAACTACAATAGGGGCGTGCACAGATACTTTTGGACGGGAGTATTTGAACCAACCGAAGAAGGAGACTTGACTGTGCAAGTGACAGTCCGATGCATCAGATCTGTGCGAAAGAACGAAGCTCCACATAGATCCAAAAGCATAAAAGGTTCAAAAGCACATGCGAATTTTCGGGGTAATCCCCTTTATCAAGCTACAACACGACACTTACACAACAGGTAAACGGTGAAAAATGATGAAAAATGAGATGGAGAGCTAAACCACTTATCTGTTTGGGGTTGAACTATGTTGCTTTCCTGTCCAGCACTTGGAAGAATGTTGACAGGACAGGAAAACAACACAGCTCAACCCAAAACAGATAAGTGGTTTAGCTCTTCATCTCATTTTTCATCGTTTTTCACCGTTTAACTGTTGTTTAAGCGTCGTTTTGTAGCTTGATAAAGGGGATTACCCCAAAATTCGTATTTTGTATTTTGTCCTAATAAATAGCGTTCTTGTGAATCTTTTATGTATTTGGATCTTGTTTTGGAACGCTAGCAGTCATTCTTGTTTCAGATTTTTGAACCTCCACATAGAGTTTCGTTTGATCGGGTCACTGCAGGACAGAAAATTACCGAAAATCACAACACCACGCGCTGCCTACATAAAAATGAGGGGTAGACTGACACCCTAAAAACCAAAGTAAGCACTACAACAGGCAGAGAATGAAACTGAACGCAAAAGAAAGAAGCTGAACGCAAAAGCCTGTGGCAATTTTTTTTTTTTTTTTTTTTTTTTTTTTTAAGACGAAACAACACAAATACCAGAGTTAAACGAAAAATGGCTACTCTAATCAGGCAAGCAAAAAAATGAAACCAAATGACCAGATGGAAAGGATGGTGAAAATGACGAAGAAAGATTACGGAGAAAGAGGGATGGCAGAAAATCCACTACTCCCACCCTATGGAAAAACGTACATGGTAACTAACTGTCCCGGACAGCGTACAATGTGACAAAGGCTGGAAACGCGTAATCCATGCACACAATACAAACCATACACCGTTGCTAACAGCCACTGGGCAACAGACGTTCATGATGTACCCACATAAAGAAATATGAAGTTGCCTCGACTAGTGGGGCACTCCGAGGTTATCAAATCACTCCCACATCCAAAATGAACGAAATAACTTGAGAAACAAAAGGGAAAGCAAAGAGAGGAAAAACTAAAATAGTCTGAGTGGAAACCAAGAACCTCACTGACCCAAACCCGAAACCCTAACCCAGGGAAACCACAAAGTATCTAGTCTGATCAACTAGAAAAAGTGACAGGCATAAAGGATAAGGCAAACAAAGAAGTTGGGACGAATACAAAACAAACATTCCGTAATGCCGCTGTCTGATGACCTGAAAGCTTCACCCTCCCTCCAGACTTTTAAAGCTAAACTAAAACCGCATTTCTTCCACCAAGCTTTCTGATTTATTTGTACATGCTTACTTCTGCCTGTCTCATATCCTCTGTGTGTGTGGGTGGGTGGGGTGGGGGGTGCAGGAGTAAAGGGGTAGCCGGGGGGTGGGGGTGGATTTATTTTCTTTATTGTATATTGCTGCTTCTCATACGCTACATCTACCTTATATTTCATGTGTATTGTTAGTTATCGGATGTTTTATTTTGTTGAGCACATTATCTTTGATATTTTTCTCAGTTAACGTTGAAAATGTCGGAGACTGTTGAAAAGCGCAGTGAGTTTGTGTAGATTAGAGAATAGCGCTAGGCTTAAACTTGAAGTGATCTATTAGTATTTATTACTACTGTAAAGGCAGGGGTCGTCACAACAAAAACGGACTGAAACGCCAGGAATCTGACAAAGCTATACAAAGAAACAAAAATGGACATTGACTGAAATCGAAATAAACACAAGAAAAAAGAAAAAAGAAAAAAAGAAAAGAAAAGAAAGTCAGGGAAAATAAACAAAATCCCAGCTGTTGGCAATGGCGTCGCCGGACCTTCATCCTTGGAGATTCGAAGTGGAAATTGTTCTAAGTTGATCACCCTGTGGGCACCCTTGCAACCATTTTGCCGTGTTTGGGCGACTGAACGCAAAACGAGAAAAAACAAAAAACAAAAACAAAAAAAAACACTGAGTGCCGCTTGTGATACTAGCATGTGAGATTTAAAAATATTAAAAAATCCGCGCTAAAAATAGCAATATTCCGCGTCTCTGATTGGTTAAGATCGGCGACCGCGTGGCGCTTGCGGATGGGCACCGGCTTGCGCCCAGTAAAATTCTGATCATGGGTGAACGGTAGTCTGGGGGCGGGGATAGCACATGTCTTATTTCGTTATTTTGATAACACGATGAACAGCGTCAGGCAGGATGGGAGGGAGAGAGGAAGGAAGAGAGTGTTAATATATCCCCTCCCACCTACCCCCACCCCTCTCTGACTCATACATGGTAACACGCACACTTACACATGGTGATTTGGCAAGGAAGAAAGACCAGCAAACGGGCAAAAGGTCGGGAAACTGGCACTCGGCAAGTTGGCGCTGTCGGAAAACTGGCACGGAGGCATAGCAAACAAAATACGAATCACACACAAAAAAATCGCTGTGTCCAGCTTGGCACTGAAAGTTACAAACACATTTCCATCAGTGGATCACATGTACACACACACACACACACCGTATGCATACGCATGCACGCTTGCGCGCGCGCTTACACACACACACACACACACACACACACACACACACACACACACACACACACACACACACACACACACACACACACACACACACACACATGGTGCTTCACTGCACAGCCTGATTTCAGCAATCTCCTCGGTTCTAACGCATCCCACTACCAGTGATCACATACACTCTGGGCATGCACCAACTCTTTCAAAGTCAGAAGATTGGCATGCACCAACTCTTTCAAGAGACTGGCTTCCACCAAACTTTCAAAGTCGGCAGGTTGCTATCCACCAAGCTTTCAGAGTCGGAAGATTGGCACTAAACCTCGTTCTAACAAGCAGAAAGAGTTGGGAAACTGCCCGGCGGCAAACTGTCACGTGGCAAAGTGGCTCGTAACCCCAAGACACACCATTATGTGTAAAGTGACCCGTATCCCAAGTCACCGTCACGTGTAAAGTGACCCGTATCCCAGGTCACCTTCACGTTTAAAGTGACCCGTATCCTAAGACCCATCATTATGTGCAGACACAGTGACCTGTATCCCAGATCATACCGTCACGAGCAGACACTGATCGGTATATAGACACATCGTTACGGGTAAAGTGACCCGTATCCCGTACACACTGACCCGTATCCCAAGACACATCGTCACGTGCAGACACACTGACCCGTATCCCAAGACACATCATCACGTGTACAGACATTGACCCGTATCCCAAGACACATCGTCACGTGCAGACACACTGATCTGCATCCCAAGACACATCATCACGTGTACAGACATTGACCCGTATCCCAAGACACATCGTCACGTGCAGACACACTGACCTGCATTCCAAGACACATCGTCATGTGCAGACACACTGACCCGTATCCCAAGACACATCGTCACGTGCAGACACACTGACCCGTATCCCAAGACACATCGTCACGTGCAGACACACTGACTCGTATCCCAAGACACATCGTCATGTGCAGACACACTGACCCGTATCCCAAGAGACATCGTCATGTGCAGACACACTGACCCGTATCCCAAGACACGTCGTCACGTGCAGACACACTGACCCGCATCCCAAGACATCACGCGTACAGACACTGACCCGCATACCAAGACACATCATCACGTGTACAGACTTTGACCCGCATCCCAGGACACATCGTCACATGCAGACACAGTCTAATGAATCTGCTTGCATACAGCCGTGTTCTCATCGGCGATAACAGATGCTACCGTCACGCTCGAGCTGTTTCGGGGACAGTGAGCGCGATGTGTCGGTTGGTGTGGGCACTCTGCGCACTATCCATTCCCTTCCTTGTAGTTTTCCTCGTCAACTTAAGCGCTGTTTACATGGCGCATTTTGCACCGGCTTCACGCCGTTTTTCTGTTGGCGCAAATCCGGCAAGGCAAATTACGCACAAGATCGTCTGAGTGAACATATCCCACCAACCAACCATCACCAACTGTCATCAACTCTGATTTTTAGAGCTGAGCACTACTTTACTCACCACCGTCTTCTCCCCCCCCCCCCCCCCCCCCACTTTGCCACGGTGAACATTTGGCGTGATGTGAATGACCATTTTGACCAATGAGAACGATGTTTCTGCACTGGTGGCGGGAAAGCTCGAAAGGCAGCTACTCTGGCAATGTTTCCCAAGGTCAAAACACTCAGATGTCAGTTTCAGTGTCTGCTTCAGGAACATCAAAAGGAATTCCAATGGCATGTATGAGTTAATAATATACGTATCTCCTTCTCGAGTACTGCAGTCAATTAATAATAATAATAATAATAATAGATTATTTATGGCGCTACATCTCGTAAGAGTCCAGAGCGCTTACAAACACATAAAGATACGCTCATTTCATTACACACGTGATGGCCTAGATTGGAAGGCTAGCGATGCATCAGCTGAGTAAATGGACTGAATTATTATTATTGAACGTTTTTATATAGCGCAGTTCTCTGCTCTCGAGCAGACTCATTGCGCTTGCATGTGATTCTACATGAGTGAATAACCTCCTATAGCGCGTTTTTGAATATCCACCGAAGTGGTGTACTTACAGCGCTGGCATGGCTGGTGCCACATGAAACTGCTGCCATCTAGGCGCGTTCTGTGTCCACCATACAACCATGCCACTTCATGCAAAGCCACATACGTAAGGTGTATGCGTGTTTAGCTGTAACCTGCCACCTGCACTTTTGGCAGAATGACCGGGGTCTTTTACGTGCTATTGCGGCAACACGGGGGTGGAACGGATACCGAAATAAGAGTCAGCACAGAAAGTCGACCCTGGAAAAGAAAATTCTCCCGCCGCACCTGCAGGGATTCAAACCCGCGACCTTTCGATCTCGAGTCCGGCGCTCTAACCACTGAGCTATCCCCGCCCCGATGTGTTGACGGAGATACTGAAACAAAACGATGGGGATATTCGGATACTGTATACATAAAAAGACCCCAAAAATAAATAAATAGACCACCTGATAGAGTGAGAAATTCCCTTACAGACTGAATCGGACTGGCTTACTGGATGACTGATGTTATTGCGTGTTTACAGTGTAGATTCTCACTGACATAACCTCGTCTTTTGTGTGTGTACAGGAGGCACAGCCGGAGTCTCAGATGTTCTCTGATTAATGCCGGCTGACTAAACAGGACCCACAGATATACACTATCCACAATGGATACTTCAACCGGGCTACGAGAGTGTGGCACTACCAGTCATGTGACAAGCTGTTCGGAAAGGGGGCTGGAAGGAAGTCGTACACTCGATGGAGCACTGCCACGTCACTGAGTAAACAATACCCATACTGCACCATCCATCATGGCCACTCCAGCCAAACAGTCACGGAAAGACATCACCTGCCAAATGACTGAAGCTGTACAGCGAAAGGATTGGTTGGAAGTAGTACGTTTGATGAAGCGCGACCATCGGAGAGAACTTTCTCAGAAGCTGAGAAGGAGGGCCACGGATGAAATTAGTAAACTGTGTGATGACCCAGTTTGTTTGAGACTCTTGGTGACACACTGTGACGATGACGTGAGGGATATTATTACAAACAATATGGTAACACGAGGTAGGTGGTCAGTGGTTGGTGAAGCGTTACGGAGGGGTGTCAGTGATTCACAATGCAGATGGGCGATTGACGAGGCATGTAGACATGCGTCTGACGACGAATTCACCGACTACATACTACCTCACTGTGCTGACAATCAGCTGGACTCTGTACTGACATCACTGGTGGAGCGAGGTATGTGGAGTGCTGTGGGGATGGTGTTGGAGAAAAGTGTCAGTTACCCACAGCATGGATGTGCGAATGACGAGGCATCTGAGCAGGACATCACATTCAGCATGCTACGTCGTCGTCCTGACAGTCAGCTGGACTCTGTGCTGACGAAGCTGGTAGAGAGAGGTCTGTGGAGTTCTGTCAGGACTGTGTTACAGCGAGGTGTCAGTGACTCACAGCACAGATGGGCGATTGACGAGGCATGTAAACAGGCATCAGATGAGAAAATCACAGCCTACATACTACTTCACTGCGCTGACGATCAGCTGGACTCTGTGCTGACAATTCTGGTAGAACGAGGTCTGTGGAATTCTGTGGGGAGGGTGTTAGACCGAGGTGTCAGTGACACACAACACAGATGGGCTATTGATGAAGCATGTAAACAAGCGTCTGAGAAAGAAATCATAGACTGCATACTACGTCACTGCTTTGGCGATCAGCTAGACTCTGTGCTGACATCACTGGTAAAGCGAGGTCTGTGGAAATCTGTTTGGACAGCGTTACAGCGAGGTGTCAGTGACTCCAAACGCATATGGGCGATTGACGAGGCATGCAAGCATGCATTAGATACTGAAATCGTAGACTACATACTACGTGACTGCGCTTACAATCAGCTAGACTCTGTGCTGACACCACTGATGCAGCGAGGTCGGTGGGAACTTGTAAGGAGGGTGTTAGAGTCGGGTGTAAGTGTCAGTGACTCGCAATACAGATGTGTGATTAGCTTGGCGTGTAAGCATGCATCAGATGAGAACATCGTACGCTACATACTGCCTCACTGCCCTGACAATCAGCTGGACTCTGTGCTGACACAACTGGTGAAGGAAGGTCTGTGGAGCTCTGTGAAGAGTGTGTTAGAGCGAGGTGTCAGTGACTCACAACACAGATGGGCGATTGGCGAGGCCTGCAAACGAGGAGATAATGCGGATGTTAGATTGTGCATACAGCCATTCCTCACAGGGAATGGACTACCCCAGTTTATTTATGATGGTGCTAACTACTTGCTGACACAACTGATAAAACGAGATATGTGGGAACACGCAGAAATGTTGCTGTTTGAGATTGTCTGTGAAACACTGTACCGATGGGCCGTTGTTGAGGACAACACAGAGCCTGACGATGCGGCGTTTTGGAACATGGTCAGAAATCCTTGGTATGTCGTGAGGAATCTCTGTGAACTGTGTCAGATTGCACGACGTCGTGAATTTCGTAGGTTAAAATTGTCGCAACGTCTTGATGAGTTGTCTTATGAACTGTGTGAGGTACTCACTGACTCACTTTTGGAGAGTGTGTTTGAAGCATGGTGCACTACACAGGCACTGAAAAAAGAGTACAAATCAGCTACTGATCCATCCGAATTAATTGAGAAATTGCACAGCAAAATCAATCGTCATATCCGCAATTCCACACCAGGTTCAGACAACAAAGGCTCTGTCATACGCAAACTAATACACCCGCTTTATGCGAAGTTCAGTGAAACAACTAAGTACGGCGATAGAAAACATCTCTTTTTTGCGGTGCATTTCATTAAGTCTCTCATTAAACACACTTACACACGAAGAACGTGCACAGCCATCACTGAAGACATCATGGTGATTCTGGCCACCGTCCCTGTTGTTCCCGACGTACAAAGCGTGGCCCTCAGAGTCCTGCTACGTCACAAGAGGTGGGACGTCATCAGTCACGCCTGCCTGTCGCACGTGTGGGAGCAAGTTCGGCGGCAGTTGTTCCAGGCAGCTGTGGAGCAGAGACAGTGGAGCGCCGTCAAGCGGTGGGCAGACCACTCACTGTATGACGACCAGCGTGGCTGGGCACTGGAAGAGGCGTTCCAAGAGAAGCAGTGGGACGTCTTCCTGCTGCTGGCTGACTACGGACTGGTGGAGAGCGAACTGATGTGTGTGCACTACCGGCTGGCCAAACACGCGGACTGGGACACAGTTCTTCAGCTGTTTGAGCGGGGAGGTGACGTCACCGATGTGAAAGAGTTACTGACTGGACCTAAATCACGAAAAGCAGCATACGACAAGAACGATGCTTTGAAGCGTCAACAAAGAGCTTCTGAGCTTGGAGTACTTGAAAGTGATTTGAATGCCAGAAGAACGGCCATGAAGACAATGAAGAGAGCAGCAAAGCAAGGTGATTGGAGTGTTGTTCTGTTCAGTCTCCAACGAAGGCCAGTCGTACATCACATCCACCTGGTTCTGAAGGCAGCAGTGGCCAATGGCGTCTGGCACGTGGTGAGGCAGCTGATAAAACTTGGGATAGACGCTGCCCAGCGAGACTCGCTGTTCACCAGAATGGTTAAACAACGGCAGTGGGGGGTTTGCATGGTGCTGTTAGAGCAGGGTGTGAGCGTAGAGCTGTGTGTGACTGCTCTGCCAGAGCTGATGGACATGGACCAGTGGACGCTGGTGGCCAGGGTGATGATGTACGACGTGGACGATGCCGTGAGACGACAGGTGATGCAGCGTGCCATGGAGAGGAAGCAGGGGACTGTAGTGTGGCAATGCGTCATCACCATGCACGGCGACCGGCTGTCTATGGAAGAACGGAAGGAATTATTCCAGGAGGCATTGAGCCGTCAAGTCTTGCAGGCGATCAAACCTCTGATAGAAATAAAGGACGAAACCGGAATCCAACACCGTGATACCGTTCTGCCCGAAGCCGCTGAGCAGCACCAGTGGGATGTGGTGGACCACTGCCAACTTCACCACGCTGACATCGACATGAAGGACGCTGAGAGCCACACACCGATGCACAGGGCGGCCCAGAAGGAAGACTGGGAGGCAGTGAAGGCGTTAACAAAGAGAGGTGCTGACCCTTCTCTGCTGGACCGTTGGGGTACGTCTGTGCTTCACATGGCGATAAGAGCAGAACAGTGGGACACTGTGAAGTTGCTGATTCAGTACCATGGTGACATCCATCAACTGGATACCCGTTACAGTGAAACGCCGCTCCAGATGTTGATTACCACATGCCAGGGGGGGATCATCGAGCACACGTTGATGTGGTGTCCTGACCAGTGGAAGGGAGTGAATGGAGGAGGGGAGACAGCTCTGCACGCGGTGTGTTTGTCTGGCTGTCCCAGCGCCTTGTACTACCTGGTGGCCAGGGGAGTTAACCCTGAAGCTGTGACGACGAGAGGACACTCGGCATTGACATACGCAGTGGCGTGCAAAGAGTGTCCACAGAAGATGGTGGCAGAGTGCATCAAGCTGGGCTTCTGTGCGTACCACCCACACATCACTGAGACTGCGAAATCCCTGGCACAAAGAATGAGAAATTATTTTCTTGGAACCAGGACGCATGACGATTATACAAGACGGTTATACTCAGTGAAAATGGCTGTGTGGTGTGGCTTACCCGCTGTGGCGCGGATGCTGTATGAATCAGGGTTGTGTTCCTACACAGACTTGTTCAAGCTGCGCCCATTCCTGACAGACATGTCTTCTGGGACTCGGAGTACATATTATACAAACCAAACTTTCTTCATCAAGGATGTATTTGTTCTCGGACATAACTATAGCAGGCAGAAGTATTGCTCTGGGGAAGGAACCACCGCGGCAGTAAAAGCGGCAGCTGATTACCTGATGAAGGCGTACAGCACACCTCGCAGCCTGAAGTCCTCGTGCCGCCTGGTGATCTCACGCTGCGTCACTGTCCGCCGTCAGCGTCACCGAGACGCCACGTATGCACAGCTCCCTCTGACAGAGAAGATGAGGAACTACGTGATGTTCTCGGACCTCACTGACCCAGACTATGGTCAGCATGAAACTGAAGGTGACGAAGAGAAAGACTAGATGACAGTTGTGACCATGATTATTTCTAGGGTTTCGTTTGGGTGATGCATTGCGGTGGTAACAATACCTTCCACAATGAACTGCAGTATATTCACGGAGATTATGGCACACCCAAATATCATTTGAAAAAATGAGTCACAGAGTTTGTATCAAGGCTGCCTCTGTGGCAGGAGATGAGGAAGTACATGATGTTATCTGATCTCACTGACCCAGACTATGGTCAGCATGATACTGACCCAGACTATGGTCAGCATGATACTGACCCAGACTATGGTCAACATGATACTGGCCCAGACTATGGTCAGCATGATACTGACCTAGACTATGGTCAACATGAAACTGACCCAGACTATGATCAACATGAAACTGAGATAGACGAAGAGAAAGACTAGATGACAGTAGTGAATAGGATTATTTCTGAAAGGTTTCTTTCGGATGATGCGTCGCTCTGGTAATCTTTCATTCTCTAATGATGATTGAGTATGATAATCATTACTGATGCTGATTGAACTTTGGGGATGAGAATTGTATTGAGATATCTGACAAAGTCGTATTGAGAGTGAGAGCAAACAGGAAATAATTAAAGAAAACTGATGCAGAGAGAGAGGGGGAGGGAAGAAACTTGTTTAATGACAGTCACCCTGTGTAAATGGGAAAATGAATGACTGTGTGATGACAGAGAGTGACACTTTGTGAATGGAAAGATGAAGGACTGTGATGACAGAGTGTGACATTGTGTGAATTGGAATATATATATGTGATGACAGAGAGTTAAACGGTGTGAATGGGAAGATGAAGGACTGTGTGATGACAGAGTGAAACAGTGTGAATGAGAAGATGACTGTGTGACAACAGAGAGTGACACTGTGTGAATGGATTTTTTAAATATGCAAGACTGTGTGATGGCAGAGAGTGAAACGGTGTGAATGGGAAGCTGAAGGATTGTGTGATCACAGAGAGTGACACTGTGTAGATGGGAAGGTAAAGGACTGTGTGACAGAGAGTGACACTGTGCGGATGGGAAAATAAAGGACTGTGTGACAGAGAATGACACTGTGTGGATGGGAAGATGAAGGACTGTGTGATGACAGAGAGACCAGAGTGACGCTGTGTGAATAGGAGCTCTGAGATTCGAAGGAGCAATTTTGTTTGTGTTTTGTACGTAGCATCTAACAATGCAGATGTTGTGAACTGGCTAGGTTTGCATGAAGTTACATAGTGTCTGAAAGCTTATGAGTGAGTGTAATAATAACAATAATGAAATTTCTCTGAACATGGTTAGTTAGTTTTGTCTTTTCAAACATGATAATGATACATAACTGACAAAAAGCATTAAATATGGATGTAATTGACCTTAATTGTGTTTTAATGAAATTAATGTTTGAAACTTTTGTGTAAATGAATGTACTTTATTTCGCTTTTGCGATGTACAAAATGTTTGAAAATTGAACATATAAAGGAACATAGTTTTTGTGACTTGAAACATTATGTCAGACAGTTGGGGCTGGTAGCATCAATGTGTAATGTCTGACAGCTGCTGCTGTAGGTAGTTTTGTGTTTTGAAACATGTCTGACATCTGGTGATATCACATTATCAGTGAATGTAGTTAACTTTGTGTTTTCAGCCAGTGTCAGACATCGCAAAGTGTAGTTTATCTTTATGTGTTTAAACACAGCGCTTGACAACAGGTGTTATCATTCTTAACTTTATTTGTTTACATATAACACTTGACAACAGGTGTTATCAAAGAATGTAGTTAATTTTCAATTATATTTTTATGGAATGCAGCGTCTCCCCCTCTCCCCCACCCACCCCCACCCTACTGTCTGACAGCTGCTGCTGTAGGTAGTTTTGTGTTTTGAAACATGTCTGACATCTGGTGATATCACATTATCAGTGAATGTAGTTAACTTTGTGTTTTCAGCCAGTGTCTGACATCACAAAGTGCAGTTTAACTTTATGTGTTTAAACATAGCGCTTGACAACAAGTGTTATCATTCTTAACTTTATGTGTTTAAACATAGCGCTTGACAACAGGTGTTATCAGTCTTAACTTTATGTGTTTAAACATAGCGCTTGACAACAGGTTTTATCAGTCTTAACTTTATGTGTTTAAACATAGCGCTTGACAACAGGTGTCATCATTCTTAACTTTATGTGTTTAAATATAGCACTTGACAACAGGAGTTATCAAACTCAAAGAATGCAGTTAATTTTCAATTATATTTTTATGGAATGCATCATCTCCCCCCTCCCTTTCTGATTGCAGTTCTGATTTTTGCTGTCGTGTACTTGGTCATTGTGAAGCATGTTGTGCCCATTGCATTTTAGGCACTACAGCAATCTGATTATTATTATTTTGAAATATTTGTTGTTGATTATTATAATCTTAATAATATCAAGATGAATATAAAAAAGAAGGGGGGGGGGGGGGAGGGGGGGACAGCAGAACCAAACAGCAGAACCTAAAGCCGATAAGTGTGCTATATGTCATTTTTCTTTGTCTAACTGTTGTTTAACTGTTGTTTTGCGCTTGTTGTGCTTTGTTGTAATAAATAGCATTCTTTTAACCTTTAAAAAGTTTCGATCTAAGATTAATGAAGTTATTAGTTATTGTAACATTTACTATATTTACAGTGTCTAAGAACAAAACAACATTGGTTTTCTTTGTGTTTTAAAACACATTGTTTCACAGCTGATGTTATGATTAAATGTTGTTATCTTCTCTTTTTTGCAAGCATTTTTTCAAGCAGCGTATGTTTGCAATGATTGTAGTTAACTTTGCCTTTGTCAGTAACCTCAGGCATAGTATCTGACAGCTGAATGTTGATAACCTTGTGTGCTCGAAGATTTTTTTATTTTTTATTTTTTTTGAGAACTGGTATGTAGTTAATTTTACTATATTTTATATCTATAATTTTATATTTACAATGTATGAATTGAAACGAAAACTGAAGATGACATGTAACACAGTTTGGTGTGTGCTTTGGAGCAGTGTCTGACAACCGGTGTTAGGAATAATGAATGACTGCAGCCAGCTTAACTATAATGTCTGATGACTGCAAGTGGAACAGTTTGAATGACTGCAGAACGTAACCTTTTGTTTTCAGCCATTGCAACGGTGCTTTAATGTAGTTAAACGCCTTTGATAAAAAAAAAGTACAAATTCTCCCAGTGAATGTATTAACCATTATGATTGTAAATGCAGTACCTGATGACTGGTGTTACCAATGAATGTAGTTCACTGCCTTTCTAAGATCAGTGTCTGGTGACTGGTGTTATCATTGAATGTAGTTAATTCGCTCACTTTGAATACAGCCATCTTTTGTCCATTTCAGTAGTTTACAAAATGGATTAGTTTTCTGATTTATTTGTAAGCATTAGGCTACAGTACCACTGGAAATGTACCCATTGTTGTAGGCATACATAAGAAAATGTTACCTTTTCTCTGCGAGGGTTTATTTTGGGAGTAGTGTGGCATGAGCTGATGATAAGTCAGTCTATGTAGTGGTTTGGACATGGAGAGAGGGGGCCACTTTGTACGGAGTAACTGACTATTATGCTGTATAGACAAGGGAAGCTATATTATGACAAATACGGTTTGTTTGTTTTTCCTCGCCATTGCTTTTTGAGCTGACCCTGTGCGGTTGACGGTACTAAAATCCAGTAACTCACTGTTGCTGATTTTTCTGATTATTCCCATTCATTATTTGTTATTGTTATCATTGATCAAATTCTCTTTTTATTGAAGGGTGAGGAACCGCCAGTGTGCATCGGATGTGATAAACGTTTAACCATAGAGCATTTTTTACTTACTTGTTCAGATCTTATTGAAATAAGAGAGAGCAACTTTACAGCTAAATCACTGCACATGTTGTTTCAGGATATTTCACCTGAGAAGAATTTTAACTTTTTGAAAGAAATTAATATTTTTGGAAACATTTAAATTTGAGATCATTTTTAGATATGTTTGTGTTTTCACCTTTTAAGCATGGTTTTAAAACTGTATATAGACCCATTTTAAGACAGACACATTATTCAAAATTAAGTATATAATATGAGATGTGTATCGCCCTGATATAACCGCACCGGTTGACTGGGCGTTAAAACACCAACTTACTTCTCTGCTCTTGAGCAGACTGCCTGCGCTCATGCCGCATGGGGTTTTGATTTCGTTCGTTCTGTTTTTGCTTAATGTCCTCAGATGCTAAAAGCATATTAGGGACAATCTATAAAGTAAGCTTGTTTTGGATATATGGGGTTTTGAATGAGTGGGTATCCTTTTATAGCGCGTTTTGTTTTGATATCAACCGACGTGGTGTAGTGACAGCGCTGATTGGTTGTTGCATGGCTGGTGTCACATGAAACTGCAGTGCCGTCTCGACGCAATTTCTGTGTACACCATACAACTATGCATCAGTTTACAGTGTCATTTCATTCAAAGCCAAATCGGTAGGGTGCCTGTGTGTTCAGCTGTAACCTGCCACCTGCACTTTTGGCAGAATGTCCGGGATCTTAAATGTGCTACTGCAGTAACGGGGTGGGGAGGGGGGAGAGGATACCGAAATAAGAGAAGAGTCAGCACAGAAAGGTGACCCGGGAGAAGAAAATTTTCCTACCCTTCCTCCGGGGACTCATTCGAACCCGGGACTTTTTGATCAGGAGTCAGGTGTTCTACCACTGAGCTGTCCCCACTCCCACTGATTTTAGTGTTACTTCATACATTGCCTTTTTCTCTTTTATTTTTTGCACAGATTCGTTGCAGTGTTAAATAAAATAATTTGACCAAATTAATATGCCTACGAAAAATGATTTGTGTGTGGAAAGTATTGCATACTGTTTCAGTTATATTTGTTGTAACCTGTTGCCAGTGAACTGCCCAATTTGTAGTGAGCTACATGTAAAATAATCATTCTTAAAGTGCAGACTATAGTTTCCCTTCTTTGCAGCCTTGACCTTACTGTCTGATATGTTTACATGTCAGATATTTTGTATCTTTCGCATGGTCACTGGTATTCTCACGGTAGTGACAGTTCGTAGCTCAATTTATTCCAGTAACTCTAGTGAAATTGAAGATCCTTCTTCCAACTTCAAAATTATGCCCTCGCTATTTTCAAGCATCCTTAATCCAAAAGTACCTGAATCCAAACAATGTTGTCTTTTCTCCACAAATTAACGTTTTGCCACTGTACACTGCCGCGCTGGGTTTTCGCCATACACACTGTACAAAAACCTACAATGTACAGTTGCAGACGCAGTGATGTCGGCACAATTCTGTTTGACTATGCATTGGACTAGTGCAGTAGTGTAATTATTTGTCGCAAGGAGAGTTTGGTCTCATCGTCTGAACACCGCAACCTACAGGCTACACGTACGGCGCCATCATTTGCACTGCGGTCAGCAAAGAGTTAACCGCTAGGTATGGACAGGCTATAGTCACCCTCAGATGTGTGCTGTTTTAGTCATGGACGTAGATATAGGTCCATGGTTTTAGTTGTCAGATGGGCACCAAGCCCGTGCCACTGGCCCGTCTGCTGTACATGGGGTAAACTTCTGGGGACCTAGTATAACAGGCTAGTGGGCGCTTTGGTAACCGTAATAGTGGAACCGTTGAAAAACAGATAGCGGATCTCAGGACAATGAACAACGGCTGTTGACAAAGTTCAGCTGAGATCGTTATTAAATGCAGCTCCGAAGAAATGAGACAGACCAGCAGATGATATAACGAAGAAATTAGATAGGCCAGCAGATGATATAACAAAGAAATCAGACAGGCCAGCAGATGATATAACGAAGAAATTAGATAGGCCAGCAGATGATATAACGAAGAAATTAGACAGGCCAGCAGATGATATAACGAAGAAATGAGATAGGCCAGCAGATGATATAACGAAGAAATGAGACAGACCAGCAGATGATATAACGAAGAAATGAGACAGACCAGCAGATGATATAACGAAGAAATCAGACAGGCCAGCAGATGATATAACGAAGAAATTAGACAGGCCAGCAGATGATATAACGAAGAAATGAGACAGGCCAGCAGATGATAAAACGCCCAGTCCCATCGTAAAGGCCGTAGGCGTGCCAGGACGAACCTTACAATATGGACGTTATGCGCCATGTGGTTAAATACTCATCTATGCTGCAACAACAACAAAACCACCCATGTCCGGCATTGCCCCCCCCCCCCCCCCAAAAAAAAAAAAAAAAAAAAAAAAGAGAGAAAAGAAACACCAAAAAACACCCAAAAAACACCGAAAAAAAACAACAAACTTAGACCTACCAACCTCTCAATTTAACTGTGTAAAAATAATTATGCAGATCTGTGTTTTGTCAGGAAAGAGTGTCTGATCTGGTAAAGGTCATGCACGGTGCGTGTCATTGTGGGAATTCCCGGTTTTACGTCAACTAGGACACCCGCACCCCACCTAGCTTGACCTTGCTACGCAAACAGAAAGTCGTGGTTGTTGGCCGAATGGTTAGGCCGGCCGGTAGTAAGCAGATGCACTCGGGATCGATTGTTTCGACTCGTTTCTTTTTTCTTCTTTACACGTCTTCAAAAGATGTGGTTTCCTGTGGCCCGATGCAATCTCAGTTGTGACTTTGCCAGCCCAAGCCAGTGAACATAATGGAACACTAAACACGATGGTCCACACATCTTTGTTTCTCTTCAGATTAATAAAACAGTACTGAAAATGGCCCAGCTGACACCATCAAGGTTAGTTAGTTAGTAAGTTGGTGCTCTGAGCCCAGTCAACCACAAAGGGTTCTATTAGGGCTAAAAACAATTTTAGGTTTATCTCCTAGTTATTTATAAAGGAAAATGTAAAACGTTCTACCTAACACCATCAAGGAACAGTGAACTGACAGGAATTCGAATCAAAACAATTACCAGATATGCAAGTTGTTAAATGTGAAATTATCAACAGGAGATAACAGTCTAATCAAATTCCAGCTGGCAAACTCCACTCAAACGAAAACAACTGAACGATTTAAAAAAAAAAAAAAAAAAAAAAATCATATCCAAGACGCTGGTGAAAAACGACAGTAAATTAAAACGAGTTTTAGTTACAGATACAGTGCAGCGATAGGCTCTACTCTCCCGCCCCACCTGGGATTCCGTCCGCGTGCGTATCAGTCACGACTCGGTGGCGTTGGACGTGAAACTGATTGAACCACAACAGCCAGGCCTCTGACAACACCTTTTTTTGCTTTCATTTCAACGGAGTCTCTCGAGGTAGCCAGCGGCAGCCAACAAATGGCAACCAACAACGCATAGTTACTGGATAGCGTGGATTTCACAGCGCGTCCATGGCCGTGGAAGGTGAGTTCCGACAGTATGCGGTTTTAATCGTGGCTTGGATCGCCTAATACGCATTGGCTTGTGTCCAGTAAACTGAAATTCTGATGTCGGTGAACAGTAGGCTTGAGCTGTGAAAACAACAGTTTCAAACAATGCAGTGTTTTCAATCGCGCTCTCGCGTATTTATTTGTATGTCTTACAGTTTACGTCAACTGTTTTGCTCGCAGCCAACACCGACCGCGCGATTTCGGGTGGACCTCACTGGTGTATGAACTAATAGGCTGTAACTTGACCTAGCTATTTTGGTGGACCTCATTGGTGTATGAATAGGCCGAGATGTAATGTACCAAAGAATCCGTGGGGGTGCACCGGAGTTACAGCCCTTGACGTAAGGGTACTGTCTTTGACATCGACTGTACACGCCAAACCGCGGTTGAAAAACACCTGATTTAATCACCGATTTTTTCCCCCTTTCGTTGTTGTTGATCATAATGATTAAAATCAATATATAACAAACAGAAAAAAGGACAGATTTTCTTTATTTCTAAGAATTTCCACATTAGAAGCATACTATGGTTAGCTAAAGCATCACTGTGAGCCAATGCCTCACCATATTTCAACACCAACCTACGACCTAACTAACCACATTTCGTTTCTGTTTATTTAAGACAACACAAAAGGCACTTAGACGGACATTCATTACTGATTGGAATCATTATGATCAATATAAATTTTTCGTAGCTGCTCCTTTGAGACACGGGTGTGTCAAGCAGACAAACCGCCCCCCCCCCCCCCCCCCCCCCACATTTTTCGTAGCTGCTCCTTTGAGACACGGGTGTGACTAGCAGACAACCCCCCCCCCCCCCCCCTTTGTGTAGTCTTGGTGCCTCGCGAAAGGCTGTTTGTAACTGATACGAGACACTGCACAGGCCCGAGATCGGCGTGAGCAAAACTCAGCGCTGTGTAACCTGAAGGAAAACGGTTGACCTAGCTACCTGTTCGTCACGGTTTCTGGGTTCGTACACCTCAGAGACGTGCACCGTCTGCAGTGTGTACAGACCTAGTCCTGAGCCTTTTCGCTCCTGCTGATGCAGCACGTGTTGATCCCTGTCGGTCTGCTGTCACGTAGACTGCGTGTTTTTACGTGCCTTTGACCCACACCGGCCCAAAGGAGCGAGGCAGAATTACACAGCGAAAGATGTCGACAATAGCAGGGTATTATATGTTCACTGGGACAGATTCATGCACGTCATTGTAATAGCTAGCGCACACAGCCTTCGCAAAGGTATCTGGCAGCTAAGGGGGTATTCAGGCTCACGCCACCTTTGGCAATGACGCGTGGAGGGATTTAAAGGTATCTTTGATATGGAACTCGTACACTTTCGGTCTCTCAGAAATAGAAAACGAATTTAGACAAGAGACCTGTAACGTTCACTAATTGTGGGTCTGTCACAAAGTTTTTCCACCGATCCGCAAAGGACAGATGGAGATCCTTTTGTGTGCAGCAAGTTAAATATAATTATCCTAAACACTCAAACGTGTTTTTAAACGTAATGTGAAGCAAGATAAGTGTATTTTAAACACCCAAACGTTCCCTGGATGCTTGCTGTCACTCTCTCTCTTTCAAACACCCCCCCCCCCCACACACACACACACACGCACGCATTGACGCACACGCACACACGCAGGCGCACACGCAGGTACACACACACACACACACACACACACACACACACACACACACACACACACACACACACACACACACACACACACAAACAAACAAAAAACATCGTATACTTTAATGCGGCCTAGTTTGAAACTATTCATTACAGTTCTGAAACACATTTGCGTAAGCACATTTTTAACCTTCGCAATGATCGTATCAGTGTGTCACATGACCCTGCTCTCACGTGACGCCCGCCGCAACAAGAGGGACGAGCGTTCGACCAGAACGGCTGTAGGCTGCTTGATGCTGTCAGTAAAGGCAGTGTTTGTGTTCCCTGATATACCACCATCCACCCTGTCCGCCATCTTTGTCCTCTCTACCTGTCGGCATCGACACACGTGAGTTGGTTCAGTTACTTGTAATTCTGGCGACAGAAGTAACAAATCATTAGCTTTTAGTTACTTTTTCGATAACAACGAATATTTCTATGGTGCATGAACACTAGCCAAATCTAAGGCACAATGCGCCGCATAAAATCTAGTCAGTGTTTTGCATACAGAAGGCTAACTTTTCATACAGAAGCACGTCAAGCATACGGAGCTGCACTGAGTACAGTATTTTGCTTACAGAAGGGCATGAAGCCTACCGAGCTGAACTGTTAGTGTTGAATCTTTCACCGACATAGTGTCTCTACAGTGTGGACGTTTTTTCAAGATTTAAAGGACCTGTAGGATTGTATCCTCAGTCAGGCAGCGGTAATCACAAGTTAGCAGACTTCATACATAACAACAGTTGTAGTGTCCGCACTACCACTGAACTAGTACTGCTGCTGCTGTTGTTTTCCCATCTTGTTGTTGATCGCTTTTATGCTGGCTGAGAGTCGCCCTAACTGTCACCCCCAACATTCGTTACATGAAACAACTCTAACACAGATATTGCCGCTGTAGGCCACTAGTTGTGACATTTGTTTATTATGAATTTGGCACACTAAGCTGTGCAACTATGATTAACAAAACTACCACAGTTTTGTACAAATTATTGCTGAGACTGAAAATGTTCACCAGTGATCTCCCCTGGTGACATATGTTCTTTTATCAGTTGACGCCTTTCAATTTGGGGCTGTAAACGCCAAGAATGGACAACGTGACATGAGTATGAAGTTATGTATAAGCCCACTGTTATCGAACAAAGTTTCAGAAAACAGACAATGTGACATAGATGCTATGAAGTTACAAACAAGGTTCAAATACGCACCAACACTACTCGCGGTCAAGCTTGGTTAAAAACAAAACAACAGAAAAACAGGAACCTGAGCTGCCGGCTACACCAACCCAAACCTCGTGAGGAGAAGGGGAAGTAGGATTTTTCCAGGGCAGACTAGGTTATATGGATGATTCAGCCTGGTTTATGGCTGAGGAGGTCACATTAACAATGTAATGTACCCTGCAGGTTTCAATGCCATTTCCAAAGTTCACAGCACCGAGGCTGAAATGTGTGGTGTTGACTCACCCCATGACAAACTTGCCATCGGAGTGAAAGTAGGTCACAACATGGCAACTATTGAAAAACAAAAACAAAAAATTAAAAATGACAAACAAACGCACTAATGTAAATATCCAGGCGCAGGAGGTAAGTAGGGGTTGGAGGTAGGACCAGGAAAACTTCTTGACCGCCTTGGCTGACCCGTGGTTCCAGCCAAAGTGACGCCAGCACGTGACCAGCAGAGCTTGTGCCATTGGCTAATTCTTAGTCTCCCCAGGTAGCGCCTCTACTGGGACGCTGCGACACTGCTCCTGCTCTCCTTCATAAAAGATGCCATGGGAACCAGGGATTTCTTTATATAGCTCTGTTCTCCGCTGTCGAGCAGACTCACTGCGCTTGCATGTGATTCTGTATGAGTGACTAACTTGTTACAGCACATTTTTGAATATCCACCGAAGCGGTGTACTTACACTTACAGCGCTGGCATGGCTGGTGCCACATGAAACTGCTGCCGTCTCGGTGCGTTCTGTGTACACCATACAACCATTCATCATGTCACTTCATGCAAAGGCAGATATGTCATGTGCATGCGTGTTTAGCTGTAGCATGCCACCTGCACTTCTGGCAGAATGACCGGGATCTTTTATGTGCTACTGCAGTAACACGTAAAAGATACCGAAATATGAGTCATCACAGAAAGCTGACCACGGAGAAGAAAATTCTCCCGCCGCTCCTGCAGGGATTCGAACCCGCGACCTTTCAATCACGAGTCCGGCGCTGTAACCACCGAGCTATCCCCGCCCCACAGCATCTGCTGGCTGTTGTTTGTGCGGCTGCTGTTGTTGTCGTTGCTGTTGTTTGTGCCGCTGATGGTGTTGGTGTTTCTTCTGCAGCGGATGTTGCTATTATTGCTGTTGCTTCTTCTGCGTGTGTGCTTGCGTTCGCATGTATGTGTGTGTGTCTATATTGGGGGGGGGGGGGGGGGATGTTTGACATGATGACAAATTTGTGTTTGTTATTATTGTGTGTTATGTTGTCGGTTGTTTTTAACTTGAGTACGAAATGTACACGCTTTCATACGCTTATTCATATTCGAGAAAGGACGCTCTAACACCCGTTTTTCAGACTTTACCCTCATTGACTTTCTGACTCTTTTATGTCTCTCTCTCTATATAAACAAAAGCTTGTATTGCAAACACACACAATATATTTTATTCACACATTCATTCTTTGCTTTCATACGCTTATTCATATATGTCACTGTTTCCTCTAAACTACTAAAGTTTTACATATATTATAACACAATAATAACACGATATCGAATAACATGTACTTCAACTTTAAAAAAAACACTGTTCAGTACTGGTAAGACATCAGTACAAATGCTTAAACTTAATGTGTGGAAACACACGACTAAAACTTTAAGGTTAGTTACGGAAAGACATCACAACACAATAAAGGCCTTTACTCGTACCGCGTGACATACCGCACACACTGTTAACGTATACCACCGTGGCACTACCACAGACAGACGAAGACGGAGCTAGATGACGTAGGCAGACGAAGACGGAGGTAGGCGAAGACGGAGACATACGAAGACGGAGACATACGAAGACGAAAACAGACGCACTCTGGGGTCGAGCAAAGCGGCAGCTCCCTTTCCGCTGACGACCACCCCAGAGAGACGAAGACGGAACTTGATACCTCACCTCCCATGCGACTAGCTGATTTCAGAGCCCTCGAAGACAGTCTGTAAAAGAGTGCTTGCATGGCTATTTCCGAACCACAGCCCTAACTTCTTGCCATCGCCTGGGTTAAGCCTGACCCGATCCTTAATCCTGACCCAAGGCCTTAACCGTAACCCAAGTCATTAATTCTAAATTAAATTCAAATGTATTAAGCCCAACTCCAGCTGCCACCAGCGTACCAAAACAAGGGACTTTGCTGAGTGCCAGTCTGCTGACCTTTTCTCTGTGCCAGATTTCTGTCAGTGGGAAATTGCTGATTGCCAGTTTCCCGACATTTTGCCTGTTTACTGATCTTTCCTCCTTGCTAAATGACCATGTGTGAGTGTGTGTGTTACCATGTACGAGTCAGAGGTCAGAGAGGGAGTGGGGGGAAGAGGATAGATATACGAGCACACTCACTTCCTCTCATTCTCACTGCAATCCTGTGTGATGCTGTCCACCGTAACTGAAAAGGTTTATTTCGAAATAAGATATGTATTGTGCAAGTCCAGTACAAATATTTCATCGCTGCATGAACTGCAATACTGCATAGCAAACTCAATGCGAATCAATAAACAAACTCTCTCTCTCTCTCTTGCTTGGTATTGAAAGTTAGAAACTGATATTTATTTCCGTCAGTTGGTCACGTGTACACACGCACATGTGCAGTGTGCGCGCGCACACACACGCATACCAGCACGTGCACACGCACATGGCCCATTTTGCACCGACTTCACAGTATTTTTCTGTTGGCATAAAGATGACGCAAATCCGGCAAGGCAGATTCACTCAGCGCAAAATTGTCCGTGTCCGTGTCTGCATCTGTTGGGTATGTTACAGCATCCAGGTATCTGGCATAAACGCAACGGCGAGGGGCTGCACAGTGGTCTAGCGGCCCTTGCTGGCCGCAGTGAGAGTTCGAGAACTGTTCACAGCGTCAGCCGCATGAGCTGCGGTGTTGTCGAGTCCACGCGGCCCTTCGCACAAATAATGAGTTTGTGTATTGATTTGTGCGACATTGCGGGATCTTAAAGCATCTGTTGTTGTTCCTTGTGTAGCTGTCAATCGCGTTGCTTGTGTTGTGGTCTGGGGTATTTCTTGCACGTATTAAGCCGCCTGGTTTCGGAGGAGTTACAAGTTCGCTGGCACCAGCCCCTTAACCACCTTGTACAAGAACGTGAGGCGGAGCTGCAGCCATCCAGAAGGTAGACCGAGTTTGTTGAGGAGTTTCTGAACACTTCCAGTGGTGTTGGGCCTGTAGTCACCAGCAATGAATCTTGCTGCGTTTCTCTGGATCCTCTCTAGGCTGTCGATTTCCTTCCTGAGGTAGGCATTCCAGACGATTGAGACGTATTCAAGGAGAGGATGAACTAATGTCAGATATGTGCATTTTGTTTGCAGTGGGAGGGACAGTGGCAGAGGCTTCTCAGATAGTGAATCCGAGAGTTAGCACTGTACGTATCTCCCTCTTCTCGGGTACTGCAATCAACTCCTGAGATGGAAAGGCGGCTAGCGATCCATCAGCTGAGTGGACGGACTGGATGGGTGGGTTGACAGAGAGACTGAAACGAAACCGATGTGGATATTCGGATACTGTATACATACGTTTAGACTAAAACAAAATCTGACCAACTGATAGACTGAATAATTCCTTTACAGACTGACTGTGTTTGGCTTAGTGGATGAGTGATAGTGATATTATTACTTGTTTGCTGTGTAGATTTTCACTGACACAACCTCGCTTTTTGTGTGTGTACAGGAGGCGCAATCGGACGTCTCAGATCTTCTCTGATTAATGCTGGCTGACTAAACAGGACTCATAGATATACACCATCCACAATGGGCACTTCAACCGGGCTGCGAGAGTGTGGCACCACCAGTCATGTGACAAGCTGTTCGGAAAGGGGACTGGATGGAAGTCGTACACTCGATGGTGCGCTGTCACTTCAGTAAGTAAACAAGACCCATAGTGCACCATCCATCATGGCCACTGAGGCCAACCAGTCACGGAAAGACGTCACCTGCCAGATGACTGAATCTGTACAGCGAAAGGACTGGATGGAAGTTGTACGTCTGATGAAGCGCGACCGCCAGAGAGAACTTCCTCAGGAGCTGAGAAGGTGGGCCGTGGATGAAACCAGTAAACTGTGTGATGACCCAGGTTGTTTGAGATTTTTGGTGACACACTGTGACGATGACGTGAGGAATATTGCTGTAAACAATATGGTAACACGAGGTAGGTGGTCAGTGGTTGGTGAAGCGTTACTGAGGGGTGTCAGTGATTCAAAATGCAGATGGGCGATTGACGAGGCATGTAAACATGCATCTGACGACGAATTTATCGACTACATACTACCTCATTGCGCTGACAAGCAGCTGGACTCTGTACTGACATCACTGGTGGAGCGAGGTATGTGGAGTGCTGTAGAGATGGTGTTGGAGAAAAGTGTCAGTTACCTACAGCATGGATGGGCGAATGACAAGGAGTCTGGGCAGGATATCACATTCAACATGCTACGTCATCGCACCGATAATCAGTTAGACTCCGTGCTGACACCACTGGTGGAGAGAAGTCTGTGGAGTTCTGTTGGGACGGTGTTACAGCGAGGTGTGAGTGACTCACAACACAGATGGGCGATTGACGAGGCATGTAAACAGGCATCAGATGAGGAGATCACAGCTTACATACTACCTCACTGCGCTGACAATCAGCTGGACTCCGTGCTGACAATACTGGTGGAGAGAGGTCTGTGGAATTCTATAGGAAGGATGTTAGAGCGAGGTGTCAGTGACTCACAACACGGATGGGCTATTGACGAGGCATGTAAACATGCATCTGAGAAAGAAATCATAGACTGCATATTACTACACTGTGCAAACAATCATCTGGACTCTGTGCTGACAATACTGGTGAAGCGAGGTCTGTGGAATTCTGTAGGAAGGGTGTTAGACCGAGGTGTCAGTGACTCACAACACAGATGGGCCACTGAAGAGGTATGTAAACGAGCGTCTGACGAAGAAATCATAGACTGCATATTACGTCACTGCACTGGCAACCAGCTAGACTATGTACTGACACCACTGGTAGAGAGAAGTCTGTGGAGTTTTGTAGGGATGGTGTTACAGCGAGGTGTCAGTGACTCACAACGCAGATGGGCGATTGACGAGGCATGTAAACAGGCATCAGATAGGGATATTGAAGACTACATACTACCTCTCTACGCTACCAACCAGCTCGACTCCGTGCTGACACCACTGGTGGAGCGAGGTCGGTGGAACGTTGTATTGAATGTATTACGGTCAGGTGTGACTGTCAGTGACGCGCAACGGACATGGATGATTAGCTTGGCGTGCAGACATGCATCAGATGAGAAAATCGTACGCTACATACTGCCTCATTGCGCTGACAATCAGCTGGACTCCGTGCTGACGCCACTGGTGGAGCGAGGTCTGTGGAGTTCTGTGAGGTGGGTGTTAGAGCAAGGTATCAGTGACTCACAACACAGATGGGCGATTGGCGAGGCCTGCAAGAAAGGAAATAATTCGGATGTTAGATTTTGCATACAGCCATACCTCACACAGGATAGCCTACCGCAGTTTATTTATGATGGTGCTAACTACTTGCTGGCACAACTGATAAAACGAGGTTTGTGGGAAAGTGCAGCACCGTTGTTGCTTGGAGTTGTCAGTGAAACACTGTACCGGTGGGCCCTTGTTGAGGACAACACGGAGCCTGATGATGTGGCGTTTTGGAACTTGGTCAGGAATCCTTGGTATGGTTTGAGGGATCTCTGTAAACTGTGTCAGATTGCACGGTGTCTTGAACGTCGTTGGTTAAAACTGTCACAGCGTCTTGATGGGTTGTCTGGTGAACTGTGTGAGGTACTCACTGACTCACTTTTGGAGAGTGTGTTTGAAGCATGGTGTACTAGACAGGCACTGAGCAAAGAGTACAAATCAACTACTGATCCATCCGAATTAACTGAGAAATTACACAGCGAAATCAACCTTCATATCCGCAGTTCCACACCAGTTTCAGACGACACAGACTCCGTCATACACAAATTAGATATATGTATACACTTGCTTTGTGCTGAGTTCAGTGAAACAACCAAGTACAGTGATAGAACACGCCCTCTTTTTGCGGTGCATTTCATTAAGTCTCTCATTAAACCCTGCTACAGACGAAGAAAGTGGAGAGGCAGCACCGAAGGTCTCCTGGTAATTCTGGCCACCGTCCCTGTTGTTCCTGACGTACAAAGCGTGGTCCTCAGAGTCATGCTACGTCACAAGAGGTGGGACGTCATCAGTCACGCCTGCCTGACTCACGTGTGAGAGCAAGTTCGGCGGCAGTTGTTCCAGGCAGCTGTAGAGCAGAGAGAGTGGAACGCCGTCAAGCGGTGGGCAGACCACTCGCTGTATGACGACCAGCGTGGCTGGGCACTGGAAGAGGCGTTCCAAGAGAAGCAGTGGGACGTCTTCCTGCTGCTGGCTGACTACGGACTGGTGGAGAGCGAGCTGATGTGTGTGCACTACCGGCTGGCCAAACACGCGGACTGGGGCACAGTTCTTCAGCTGTTTGAGCGGGGAGGTGACGTCACCGATGTGAAAGAGTTACTGACTGGACCTAAATCACGAAAAGCAGCATACGACAAGGACGATGCTTTGAAGCGTCAACGAAGAGTTTCTGAGCTTAGAGGACTTGAAAATGATTTGAATGCCAGAAAAACGGCCCTGAAGACACTGAAGAGAGCAGCAAGGCAAGGTGATTGGAGTGTTGTTCTGTTCAGTCTCCAACAAAGGCCAGTCGTACATCACATCCACCTGGCTCTGAAGGCAGCAGTGGCCAATGGCGTCTGGCACGTGGTGAGGCAGCTGATAAAACTTGGGATAGACGCTGCCCAGCGAGACTCGCTGTTCACCAGAATGGTTAAACAACGGCAGTGGGGGGTTTGCATGGTGCTGTTAGAGCAGGGTGTGAGCGTGGAGCTGTGTCTGGCTGCTCTGCCAGAGCTGATGGACATGGACCAGTGGACGCTGGTGGCCAAGGTGATGATGTACGACGTGGACGATGCCGTGAGACAACAGGTGATGCAGCGTGCCATGGAGAGGAAGCAGGGGACTGTAGTGTGGCAATGCGTCATCACCATGCACGGCGACCGGCTGTCTGTGGAAGAACGGAAGGAATTATTCCAGGAGGCATTGAGCCGTGAAGTCTTGCAGGCGACCAAACCTCTGATAGAAGTAAAGGACGTCATCGGAATCCAGCACCGTGACACCGTTCTGCCCGAAGCCGCTGAGCAGCACCAGTGGGATGTGGTGGACCACTGCCAACTTCACCACGCTGACATCGACATGAAGGACGATGAGGGCCACACACCGATGCACAGGGCGGCCCGGAAGGAAGACTGGGAGGCAGTGAAGGCGTTAACAAAGAGAGGTGCAGATCCTTCTCTGTTGGACCATGGGGGTGAGTCTGTGCTTCACAGGGCAATAACAGCAAAACAGTGGGATACTGTGAAGCTGTTAATTCAATACCATGGTGACATCCATCAAGTTAACCATCGGGAAGAAACGCCACTTCAGATGCTGATTGACGCGTGCCAGGGGGAGATCATCGAGCACACGTTGATGTGGTGTCCTGACCAGTGGAAGGGAGTAAATAAAGAAGGGGAGACAGCTCTCCACGCGGTGTGTTTGTCTGGCTGTCCCAGCGCCTTGTACTACCTGGTGGCCAGGGGAGTTGACCCTCAAGCTGTGACGGTGGGAGGACACTCGGCATTGTCATACGCAGTAATACGCAAAGAGTGTCCACAGATGATGGTGGCAGAGTGCATCAAGCTGGGCTTCTGTGCGTACCATCCACACGTCACTAAGATTGAGAAACCCTCAACCCAAGGAATGAGAAGATCTTTTCATGGAATCGGGACGGATGCTGAATGTGAAACACGGTTGTACCCAGTGAAAATGGCCGTGGTGTGTGGCTTGCCCGCTGTGGCGCGGATGCTGTATGAATCAGGTTTGTGTTCCTACAAAGATGTGTTTCAGCTGCGCCCATTCCTGACAGACAGGTCTCCTGGGACTGGGAGTACATATTATACAAACCAAACTTTCTCCATCGAGGTTGTATATGTTATCGGATATGACGATAGCAGGCAGAAGTATTGCTCTGGGGAAGGAGCCACCGCGGCAGTAAAAGCGGCAAGTGATTACCTGATGAAGGTGTGCAGCACACCTCGCAGTCTGAAGTCCTCGTGTCGCCTAGTGATCTCACGCTGCGTCACTGTCCGCCGTCAGCGTCACCGAGACGCCACGTATGCACAGCTCCCTCTGACAGAGGAGTTGAGGAACTACGTGATGTTCTCGGACCTCACTGACCCAGACTATGGTCAGCATGAAACTGAAGGTGACGAAGAGAACACAGATGACAACAGTGATGAAAAATATTTTTCTGCAGAAGAAAATTTGTCTTTTTCTGAAGGAGAGTATTTTTCTTTCTCTGAAGAAGAACATGAGTTGTTCAAGCTGCGCACAAAACTGCCAGCGATCCCTTCTGAGCATAGTGCACATCTTCTACACAATACCTTCCATAATGAACTGCAGTATACTCGCAGAGATTATGGTACATCCGAATATCCTTTGAAGAAACGAGTCACCGAGTCTGTAACAGCGTCACCTCGTTACCTGATGAAGGTGTCCAGCACACCTCGCAGCCTGAAGTCCTCGTGTCGCCTGGTGATCTCACGCTGCGTCACTGTCGGCCGTCAGCGTCACAGAGATGCCACGTATGCACATCTCCCGCTGACAGAGGAGTTGATGAACTACATGATGTTCCCGGACCCAGACTATGGTCAACATGAAACTGAAGGTGACGAAGAGAAAGACTAGATGACAGTTGTGATTATGATTATTTCTAGGGTTTCTTTTGGGTGATGCACTGCGCTGGTAACATTTAACAATACCTTCCACAATGAACTGCAGTATATTCACGGAGATTATGGCACATCCAAATATCACTTGAAGAAATGAGTCACAGAGTCTGTAACAGAGCTGCCTCTGTGGCAGGAGATGAGGAAGTACGTGATGTTATCTGATCTCACTGACCCAGACTATGGTCAGCATGATACTGACCCAGACTATGGTTAACATGATACTGACTCAGACTATGGTCAACATGAAACTGAGACAGACGAAGAGAAAGACTAGATGACAGTAGTGAATAGGATTATTTCTGAAAGGTTTCTTTCGGATGATGCGTCGCTCTGGTAATCTTTCATTCTCTAATAATGATTAAGTATGAAACTCATTATTGATGCCTGTTCAGCTTTGAGGATGAGAATTTTCGTGAAATATATGACAAAGTCTTATTGAGAGTGAGAGCAAACAGGAAATAATTTAAGAAAACTGATGCAGAGAGAGAGAGAGAGAGAGAGAGAGAGAGAGAGAGAGAGAGAGAGAGAGAGAGAGAGAGAGAGAGAGAGAAGAAACTGGTTTAATGACAGTCACACTGTATAAATGGGAAAATGAATGACTGTGTGATGACAAAGAGTGACACTTTGTGAATGGGAAGATGAAAGACTGTGATGACAGAGAGTGACATTGTGTGAACTGGAAAAAATATATATGATGACAGAGAGTTAAACAGTGTGGATGGGAAGATGAAGGACTGTGTGATGACAGAGAGTGAAACGGTGTGAATGGGAAGACAAAGGACTGTGTGATGACAGAGTGAAACAATGTGAATGAGAAGATAAGGACTGTGTGACAACAGAGAGTGACACTGTCTGAATGGATTTTTAAAATAAGCAAGACTGTGTGATGGCAGAGAGTGAAACGGTGTGAATGGGAAGCTGAAGGATTGTGTGACAGAGAGTGACACTGTGTGGATGGGAAGGTAAAGGATTGTGTGATAGAGTGACACTGTGTGGATGGGAAGTTAAAGGACTGTGTGACAGAGTGACACTGTGTGGATAGGAAGGTAAAGGACTGTGTGACAGAGTGACACTGTGTGGATGGGAAGGTAAAGGACTGTGTGACAGAGTGACACTGTGTGGATGGGAAGGTAAAGGACTGTGTGACAGAGAGTGACACTGTGTGGATGGGAAGATAAAGGACTGTGTGATAGAGAGTGACACTGTGTGGATGGGAAGATAAAGGACTGTGTGACAGAGAGTGACACTGTGTGGATGGGAAGGTAAAGGACTGTGTGACAGAGAGTGACACTGTGCGGATGGGAAGATAAAGGACTGTGTGACAGAGAATGACACTGTGTGGATGGGAAGATGAAGGACTGTGTGATGACAGAGAGACCAGAGTGACGCTGTGTGAATAGGAGCTCTGAGATTCGAAGGAGCAGTTTTGTTTGTGTTTTGTACGTAGCATCTAACAATGCAGATGTGAACTGGCTAAGTTTGCATGAAGTTACATACTGTCTGAAAGCTTATGAGTGAGTGTAATAATAACAATAATGAAATTTCTCTGAACATGGTTAGTTAGTTTTGTCTTTTCAAACATGATAATGATACATAACTGACAAAAAGCATTAAATATGGATCTAAATGACCTTAATTGTGTTTTAATGAAATTAATGTTTGAAACTGGTGTGTAAATGAATGTACTTTATTTTAGCTTTTGCGATGTACAAAATGTTTGAAAATTGAACATATAAAGGAACATAATTTTTGCGACTTGAAACATTATGTCAGACAGTTGGGGCTGGTAGCATCAATGTGTAGTGTCTGACAGCTGCTGCTGTAGGTAGTTTTGTGTTTTGAAACATGTCTGACATCTGGTGATATCACATTATCAGTTAATGTAGTTAACTTTGTGTTTTCAGCCAGTGTCTGACATCGCAAAGTGTAGTTTATCTTTATGTGTTTAAACACAGTGCTTGACAACAGGTGTTATCATTCATAACTTTATCTGTTTAAATATAACACTTGACAACAGGTGTTATCAAAGAATGTAGTTAATTTTCAATTATATTTTTATGGAATGCAGCGTCTCCCCATACCCCCAACCCCCACCCTTTCTGATTGTAGTTCTGATTTTTGCTGTCGTGTACTTGGTCATTGTGAAGCATGGTGTACCCATTGCAGTTTAGGCACTACAACATTCTGATTATTATTGTTATTTTGAAATATTTGTTGCTGATTATTATAATCTTAATAATATTAATATGCATATAAAAAAGAAGGGGGGGGGGGGGGGGGGACAGCAGAACCAAACAGCAAAACCTATAGCAGATAAGTGTGCTATATCTCATTTTTCTTTGTCGAACTGTTGTTTAACTGTTGTTTTGCGCATGTTGTGCTCTGTTGCAATAAATAGCATTCTTTTAACCGGAAAAAAAGTTTCAATCTAAGATTAATTAAATTATTAGTTATTGTAACATTTACTACATTTACAGTGTCTAAGAACAAAACAACATTGGTTCAGGCATAGTATCTGACAGCTGAATGTTGATAAGTTTGTGTGCTCGAAGAAGAACATTTCAGAACTGGTATGTAGTTAATTTTACTATATTTTATATCTATAATTTTATATTTACATTGTATGAAGCGAAACGAAAACTGAAGATGACATGTAACACGTTGTGTGTGTGTGTGTGTGTGTGTGTGTGTGTGTGTGTGTGTGTGTGTGTGTGTGTGTGTGTGTGTGTGTGTGTGTATGTGTGTGTGTGTGTGTGCTTTGGAGCAGTGTCTGACAACTGATGTTAGGAATCATGAATGACTGCAGCCAACTTTGTCTTAACTGTAATGTCTGATGACTGCAAGTGGAACAGTTTGAATAACTGCAGAACGTAACCTTTTCTTCGTAACCTTTGCTGTAATGTAGTTTAATGTAGAGATGACCCTGTGCAGTTGACGGGACTAAAATCCAGTAACTCACTGTTGCTGACTTTTCTGATTATTTCAATTCGTTATTTGTTATGTAGTTTAACACCTTTAGTCCCATTCTCTTTTTATTGAAGGGTGAGGAACCGCCAGTGTTGGGATGTGATAAACGTTTAACCATAGAGCATATTTTACTTACTTGTTAAGATTTTATTGAAATGAGAGAGAGCCACTTTACAGCTAAATCACTGCACATGTTGTTTCAGGATATCTCACCTGAGAAGATTTTTAACTTTTTGAAATAAATAAATATTTTTGGAAAAATTTAAATTTGAGATAATTTTTAGATATGTTTGTGTTTTCACCTTTTAAGCATGGTTTAAGACATACACATTATTCCAAATTAAATATATGAGATGTGTATCGCCCTGATATAACCGCACCGGTTGACTGGGCGTAAAACACCAACTTACTTACTTACTTCTCTGCTCTTGAGCAGACTGCCTGCGCTCATGCCGCATGTGGTTCTGAATGAGTGGGCATCCTTTTATAGCGCGTTTTGTTTTGATATCAACCGACGTGGTGTAGTGACAGCGCTAATTGGTTGTTGCATGGCTGGTGTCACATGAAACTGCAGTGCCGTCTCGACGCAAGTTTTGTGTACACCATACAACCATGCATCAGTTTACAGTGTCATTTCATTCAAAGCCAAATTGGTAGGGTGCCTGTGTGTTTAGCTGTAACCTGCCACCTGCACTTTTGGCAGAATGTCCGGGATCTTAAATGTGCTACTGCAGTAAAGAGGGGTGGGGGGTGGGGTGGGGGGGGGGGGGGGGGAGAATACCGAAATAAGAGAAGAGTCAGCACAGAAAGGTGACACGGGAGAAGAAAATTTTCCTACCCTTCCTCCGGGGACTCATTCGAACCCGGGACTTTTTGATCAGGAGTCAGGTGCTCTACCACTGAGCTGTCCCCGCTCCCACTGCTTTTAGTGTTACTTCATACATTGCCTTTTTCTATTTTATTTTTTGCACAGATTCGTTGCAGTGTTAAATAAAATAATTTGACCAAATTAATATGCCTACGAAAAATGATTTGTGTGTGGAAAGTATTGCATACTGTTTCAGTTATATTTGTTGTAACCTGTTGCCAGTGAACTGCCCAATCTGTAGTGAGCTACATGTAAAATAATCATTCTTAAAGTGCAGACTATAGTTTCCCTTCTTTGCAGCCTTGACCTTACTGTCTGATATGTTTACATGTCAGATATTTTGTATCTTTCGCATGGTCACTGGTATTCTCACGGTAGTGACAGTTCGTAGCTCAATTTATTCCAGTAACTCTAGTGAAATTGAAGATCCTTCTTCCAACTTCAAAATTATGCCCTCGCTATTTTCAAGCATCCTTAATCCAAAAGTACCTGAATCCAAACAATGTTGTCTTTTCTCCACAAATTAACGTTTTGCCACTGTACACTGCCGCGCTGGGTTTTCGCCATACACACTGTACAAAAACCTACAATGTACAGTTGCAGACGCAGTGATGTCGGCACAATTCTGTTTGACTATGCATTGGACTAGTGCAGTAGTGTAATTATTTGTCGCAAGGAGAGTTTGGTCTCATCGTCTGAACACCGCAGCCTACAGGCTACACGTACGGCGCCATCATTTGCACTGCGGTCAGCAAAGAGTTAACCGCTAGGTATGGACAGGCTATAGTCACCCTCAGATGTGTGCTGTTTTAGTCATGGACGTAGATATAGGTCCATGGTTTTAGTTGTCAGATGGGCACCAAGCCCGTGCCACTGGCCCGTCTGCTGTACATGGGGTAAACTTCTGGGGACCTAGTATAACAGGCTAGTGGGCGCTTTGGTAACCATAATAGTGGAACCGTTGAAAAACAGATAGCGGATCTCAGGACAATGAACAACGGCTGTTGACAAAGTTCAGCTGAGATCGTTATTAAATGCAGCTCCGAAGAAATGAGACAGACCAGCAGATGATATAACGAAGAAATTAGATAGGCCAGCAGATGATATAACAAAGAAATCAGACAGGCCAGCAGATGATATAACGAAGAAATCAGACAGGCCAGCAGATGATATAACGAAGAAATTAGATAGGCCAGCAGATGATATAACGAAGAAATTAGACAGGCCAGCAGATGATATAACGAAGAAATGAGATAGGCCAGCAGATGATATAACGAAGAAATGAGACAGACCAGCAGATGATATAACGAAGAAATTAGATAGGCCAGCAGATGATATAACGAAGAAATGAGACAGGCCAGCACTGAGATGATAAAACGCCCAGTCCCATCGTAAAGGCCGTAGGCGTGCCAGGACGAACCTTACAATATGGACGTTATGCGCCATGTGGTTAAATACTCATCTATGCTGCAACAACAACAAAACCACCCATGTCCGGCATTGCCCCCCCCCCCCCCCCCCCCCCAAAAAAAAAAAAAAAAAAAGAGAAAAAAAGAGAGAAAAGAAACACCAAAAAACACCCAAAAAACACCGAAAAACAACAACAAACTTAGACCTACCAACCTCTCAATTTAACTGTGTAAAAATAATTATGCAGATCTGTGTTTTGTCAGGAAAGAGTGTCTGATCTGGTAAAGGTCATGCACGGTGCGTGTCATTGTGGGAATTCCCGGTTTTACGTCAACTAGGACACCCGCACCCCACCTAGCTTGACCTTGCTACGCAAACAGAAAGTCGTGGTTGTTGGCCGAATGGTTAGGCCGGCCGGTAGTAAGCAGATGCACTCGGGATCGATTGTTTCGACTCGTTTCTTTTTTCTTCTTTACACGTCTTCAAAAGATGTGGTTTCCTGTAGCCCGATGCAATCTCAGTTGTGACTTTGCCAGCCCAAGCCAGTGAACATAATGGAACACTAAACACGATGGTCCACACATCTTTGTTTCTCTTCAGATTAATAAAACAGTACTGAAAATGGCCCAGCTGACACCATCAAGGTTAGTTAGTTAGTAAGTTGGTGCTCTGAGCCCAGTCAACCACAAAGGGTTCTATTAGGGCTAAAAACAATTTTAGGTTTATCTCCTAGTTATTTATAAAGGAAAGTGTAAAACGTTCTACCTAACACCATCAAGGAACAGTGAACTGACAGGAATTCGAATCAAAACAATTACCAGATATGCAAGTTGTTAAATGTGAAATTATCAACAGGAGATAACAGTCTAATCAAATTCCAGCTGGCAAACTCCACTCAAACGAAAACAACTGAACGATTTAAAAAAAAAAAAAAAAAAAAATCATATCCAAGACGCTGGTGAAAAACGACAGTAAATTAAAACGAGTTTTAGTTACAGATACAGTGCAGCGATAGGCTCTACTCTCCCGCCCCACCTGGGATTCCGTCCGCGTGCGTATCAGTCACGACTCGGTGGCGTTGGGCGTGAAACTGATTGAACCACAACAGCCAAGCCTCTGACAACACCTTTTTTTGCTTTCATTTCAACGGAGTCTCTCGAGGTAGCCAGCGGCAGCCAACAAATGGCAACCAACAACGCATAGTTACTGGATAGCGTGGATTTCACAGCGCGTCCATGGCCGTGGAAGGTGAGTTCCGACAGTATCCGGTTTTAATCGTGGCTTGGATCGCCTAATACGCATTGGCTTGTGTCCAGTAAACTGAAATTCTGATGTCGGTGAACAGTAGGCTTGAGCTGTGAAAACAACAGTTTCAAACAATGCAGTGTTTTCAATCGCGCTCTCGCGTATTTATTTGTATGTCTTACAGTTTACGTCAGCTGTTTTGCTCGCAGCCAACACCGACCGCGCGATTTCGGGTGGACCTCACTGGTGTATGAACTAATAGGCTGTAACTTGACCTAGCTATTTTGGTGGACCTCATTGGTGTATGAATAGGCCGAGATGTAATGTACCAAAGAATCCGTGGGGGTGCACCGGAGTTACAGCCCTTGACGTAAGGGTACTGTCTTTGACATCGACTGTACACGCCAAACCGCGGTTGAAAAACACCTGATTTAATCACCGATTTTTTTCCCCTTTCGTTGTTGTTGATCATAATGATTAAAATCAATATATAACAAACAGAAAAAAAGGACAGATTTTCTTTATTTCTAAGAATTTCCACATTAGAAGCATACTATGGTTAGCTAAAGCATCACTGTGAGCCAATGCCTCACCATATTTCAACACCAACCTACGACCTAACTAACCACATTTCGTTTCTGTTTATTTAAGACAACACAAAAGGCACTTAGACGGACATTCATTACTGATTGGAATCATTATGATCAATATAAATTTTTCGTAGCTGCTCCTTTGAGACACGGGTGTGTCAAGCAGACAAACCGCCCCCCCCCCCCTCTACATTTTTCGTAGCTGCTCCTTTGAGACACCCCCCCCCCCCCCCCTTGTGTAGTCTTGGTGCCTCGCGAAAGGCTGTTTGTAACTGATACGAGACACTGCACAGGCCCGAGATCGGCGTGAGCAAAACTCAGCGCTGTGTAACCTGAAGGAAAACGGTTGACCTAGCTACCTGTTCGTCACGGTTTCTGGGTTCGTACACCTCAGAGACGTGCACCGTCTGCAGTGTGTACAGACCTAGTCCTGAGCCTTTTCGCTCCTGCTGATGCAGCACGTGTTGATCAGTCTATGCAGCACCGCCGCATCTCAGCGCAGCTCGGTACAATAGAATGGACACCCTGTCAGTCTGCTGTCACGTAGACTGCGTGTTTTTACGTGCCTTTGACCCACACCGGCCCAAAGGAGCGAGGCAGAATTACACAGCGAAAGATGTCGACAATAGCAGGGTATTATATGTTCACTGGGACAGATTCATGCACGTCATTGTAATAGCTAGCGCACACAGCCTTCGCAAAGGTATCTGGCAGCTAAGGGGGTATTCAGGCTCACGCCACCTTTGGCAATGACGCGTGGAGGGATTTAAAGGTATCTTTGATATGGAACTCGTACACTTTCGGTCTCTCAGAAATAGAAAACGAATTTAGACAAGAGACCTGTAACGTTCACTAATTGTGGGTCTGTCACAAAGTTTTTCCACCGATCCGCAAAGGACAGATGGAGATCCTTTTGTGTGCAGCAAGTTAAATATAATTATCCTAAACACTCAAACGTGTTTTTAAACGTAATGTGAAGCAAGATAAGTGTATTTTAAACACCCAAACGTTCCCTGGATGCTTGCTGTCACTCTCTCTCTTTCAAACACCCCCCCCCCACACACACACACACACACGCACGCACTGACGCACACGCACACACGCAGGCGCACACGCAGGTACACACACACACACACACACACACACACACACACACACACACACACACACACACACACACACACACACACAAACAAACAAAAAACATCGTACACTTTAATGCGGCCTAGTTTGAAACTATTCATTACAGTTCTGAAACACATTTGCGTAAGCACATTTTTAACCTTCGCAATGATCGTATCAGTGTGTCACATGACCCTGCTCTCACGTGACGCCCGCCGCAACAAGAGGGACGAGCGTTCGACCAGAACGGCTGTAGGCTGCTTGACGCTGTCAGTAAAGGCAGTGTTTGTGTTCCCTGATATACCACCATCCACCCTGTCCGCCATCTTTGTCCTCTCTACCTGTCGGCATCGACACACGTGAGTTGGTTCAGTTACTTGTAATTCTGGCGACAGAAGTAACAAATCATTAGCTTTTAGTTACTTTTTCGATAACAACGAATATTTCCATGGTGCATGAACACTAGCCAAATCTAAGGCACAATGCGCCGCATAAAATCTAGTCAGTGTTTTGCATACAGAAGGCTAACTTTTCATACAGAAGCACGTCAAGCATACGGAGCTGCACTGAGTACAGTATTTTGCTTACAGAAGGGCATGAAGCCTACCGAGCTGAACTGTTAGTGTTGAGTCTTTCACCGACATAGTGTCTCTACAGTGTGGACGTTTTTTCAAGATTTAAAGGACCTGTAGGATTGTATCCTCAGTCAGGCAGCGGTAATCACAAGTTAGCAGACTTCATACATAACAACAGTTGTAGTGTCCGCACTACCACTGAACTAGTACTGCTGCTGCTGTTGTTTTCCCATCTTGTTGTTGGTCGCTTTTATGCTGGCTGAGAGTCGCCCTAACTGTCACCCCCAACATTCGTTACATGAAACAACTCTAACACAGATATTGCCGCTGTAGGCCACTAGTTGTGACATTTGTTTATTATGAATTTGGCACACTAAGCTGTGCAACTATGATTAACAAAACTACCACAGTTTTGTACAAATTATTGCTGAGACTGAAAATGTTCACCAATGATCTCCCCTGGTGACATATGTTCTTTTATCAGTTGACGCCTTTCAATTTGGGGCTGTAAACGCCAAGAATGGACAACGTGACATGTGTATGAAGTTATGTATAAGCCCACTGTTATCGAACAAAGTTTCAGAAAACAGACAATGTGACATAGATGCTATGAAGTTACAAACAAGGTTCAAATACGCACCAACACTACTCGCGGTCAAGCTTGGTTAAAAACAAAACAACAGAAAAACAGGAACCTGAGCTGCCGGCTACACCAACCCAAACCTCGTGAGGAGAAGGGGAAGTAGGATTTTTCCAGGGCAGACTAGGTTATATGGATGATTCAGCCTGGTTTATGGCTGAGGAGGTCACATTAACAATGTAATGTACCCTGCAGGTTTCAATGCCATTTCCAAAGTTCACTGCACCGAGGCTGAAATGTGTGGTGTTGACTCACCCCATGACAAACTTGCCATCGGAGTGAAAGTAGGTCACAACATGGCAACTATTGAAAAACAAAAACAAAAAATTAAAAATGACAAACAAACGCACTAATGTAAATATCCAGGCACAGGAGGTAAGTAGGGGTTGGAGGTAGGACCAGGAAAACTTCTTGACCGCCTTGGCTGACCCGTGGTTCCAGCCAAAATGACGCCAGCACGTGACCAGCAGAGCTTGTGCCATTGGCTAATTCTTAGTCTCCCCAGGTAGCGCCTCTACTGGGACGCTGCGACACTGCTCCTGCTCTCCTTCATAAAAGATGCCATGGGAACCAGGGATTTCTTTATATAGCGCTATTCTCCGCTCTCGAGCAGACTCACTGCGCTTGCATGTGACTCTGTATGAGTGACTAGCTTTTTATAGCACATTTTTGAATATCCACCGAAGCGGTGTACTTACACTTACAGCGCTGGCATGGATAGTGCTCCTAGTGCCACATGAAACTGCTGCCGTCTCGGCGCGTTCTGTGTACACCATACAACCGTGCACCATGTCACTTCATGCAAAGCCGGATGTGTCATGTGCATGCGTGTTTAGCTGTAACCTGCCACCTGCACTTTTGGCAGAATGACCTGGATCTTTTACGTGCTACCGCGGTAACACAGTGGCGGAACGGATACCGAAATAAGAGTCAGCACAGAAAGTCGACCCTGGAGAAGAAAATTCTCCCGCCACTCCTACATAGTTGTGATTTAATCAATTGCTTTAATTTCGTGCTGAATACGTATGGGGGAATCTGTGTGGAAGTAATTCTCTTAGCTGCATATTCAACGCAAGAAATACCAGTTTTATTATCTTTCTAGTTTTAAATTGTAATTTGACATTACCTCTATTCATTTCTGACAGTACCGGCTAGCCGTAGCTTTTATTATATCTTGCCCGAGCGCATGATCACAGTTCACGGGTCTTTAAAGTCCGAGGGTGTGAAATTGTCGATTGTGCTGGCAGTTTCTCAAAATTCACGTGCTGTTCATAAAAATAGCGTTACTAAAAGTGTTCACTGTCTTGCTTTTGCTACTGATTTCGTTCAAAAGAAAGCTTCCGGAAGGATGCCTCGCCATGTTGTAAAATCAGAGCTGTTGGTAAGCGGAACGTCCGTGTCCACAACAGCAAGACAATTTGGAGTGTTAAGACAGAGTGTTTGGTTGTGGTTGCATCGCTTCTCGACGACTGGAACCATTTTTGACCGACTCCGCTTCTTCTTTTTCTCGTGTTGCTTAATGTCCTCGGATGTCGGGTTGACATATTAGGGACAAACTGAGACCAATGCGTTAGCATGGTTCAATGACGCTTTACGTCCACAGGGAAACCATAAGGCTTGTTAAGCCCAGGACGGCCACCTCGACTTTCACACAGCTCTTGATCTCTGAAACTACTCCGCTTTAGGCGCCCGCAAGTAACGACTCAGTAACGTGATGGTTGCGTCACTGTCTGGCACCTGCGGAACAGATTTCAGGCAGCAACAGCGACTGTTGGCACCATCCTCGGACTGGTTAGTTCTGGTACTGTCCGGGATCGTTTGCGTGATCAAGGCCTACGTGCAAGGCGCCCTGCTGTTCGTCCAGCTCTCCAGCCGGCCTCGTGACTGTGTCGCATGACTTGCCAGATGCCACCTGCGCGGCTTTAGAAATGCCCGGTGGGTCAGATTAGAGTTCATTGACGAGTACAGGATGGTGAAATGACCGGAACTCGAATCACAAAATTACTACACATGCAAGTTATGAAATATGAAATTATCAACATCGGACTATGTCTAATTACGGTTCCTGCCAACAAACTCCACTCAAATGAAAACAATCCAACGAATTTGAGAGAGAGAGAGAGAGAGAGAGAGAGAGAGAGAGAGAGAGAGAGAGAGAGAGAGAGAGATACCTAAAACACTGATCAAAAACGACAGTAAATCGAGTTTCAGTTATCAATACAGTCAAGAATTAGGCCTTAACCCCTCTCTCCTGCCACTCCAAAGATATTTTTAATTGTTAAAAGTATCTATGGCCCATCCTCCTAGGATTCTGTTCACGTGAGTATCACGAAGTGGCGTAGGACGCGAAACTGATTGAATCGCAACAGCCCGGCTGACACCTTTTCCTCTTCCTTCAGGCTTCTTGGGCCGCCATTTCAGCGGAGTCTCTCGAGGTGACACCCGACAATTATGCATAGCTACTGGATAGCGCGTCCATGGCAGGTGAGTGAGGTTCTGATCAGTTTAGGTCTGCGGGTTCAGGTTGTCTCTTTTCATTGTCGACAATATCACGCTTTAATTGTGGCTTATTGGGTGGCCTAAAAGTAATAGACACACAAGCGGCGGTCGGCAAAAGGGTTTGACCTAGCGGTAAGGCTGGTAAGTTTCGGCTCTCCCTTCTCCTCAAAAAGGGTGTGTTTTGTGGACACGGGTCTTGTGACTTTGTCCAACACAATTAATAAAACATAAAATGGCTGCCATCGCTGCCCATCTTCATGCAGGAGTCATTCTGGTGGTGGCAGTGTAGCGATAGGTATATAATCTCCCTCTTCACCCACCTCCATACCACCTTCCCCCCCTTCTCCCGTCCATAATAAGCATTGTGGTGTTTGTGGACGTTAAACATCATGTTGACATTTTTTTTTTTAAATGGGCTTCCGCTAGAAAAACGACCGATTGATTCAGTGCGGTTACTTCTAGATAACAGACGTGTGTTTTTTGTGTGGTGTGTGTGTGTGTGTGTGTGTGTGTGTGTGTGTGTGTGTGTGTGTGTGTGTGTGTGTGTATGTGTGTGTGTGTTGTTTTTGTTTTTTTGTTGTTGTTTGTTTTTCGTTCCTGTCTGATAGTGAGAATAATTTTCAAACTACAATAGGGGCATGCACAGATACTTTTGGACGGGAGTATTTGAACCAACCGAAGGACACTTGACTGTGCAAGTGACAGTCCGATGCATCAGATCTATGCGAAAGAACGAAGCTCCACATAGATCCAAAAGCATAAAAGGTTCAAAAGCATATGCGAATTTTCGGGGTAATCCCCTTTATCAAGCTACAAAACGACACTTACACAACAGGTAAACGGTGAAAAATGATGAAAAATGAGATGGAGGGCTAAACCACTTATCTGTTTGGGGTTGAACTGTGTTGCTTTCCTGTCCAGTGCTTGGAAGAATGTTGACAGGACAGGAAAACAACACAGCTCAACCCAAAACAGATAAGTGGTTTAGCTCTTCATCTCATTTTTCATCGTTTTTCACCGTTTAACTGTTGTTTAAGCGTCGTTTTGTAGCTTGATAAAGGGGATTACCCCAAAATTCGTATTTTGTATTTTGTCCTAATAAATAGCGTTCTTGTGAATCTTTTATGTATTTGGATCTTGTTTTGGAACGCTAGCAGTCATTCTTGTTTCAGATTTTTGAACCTCCACATAGAGTTTCGTTTGATCGGGTCACTGCAGGACAGAAAATTACCGAAAATCACAACACCACGCGCTGCCTACATAAAAATGAGGGGTAGACTGACACCCTAAAAACCAAAGTAAGCACTACAACAGGCAGAGAATGAAACTGAACGCAAAAGAAAGAAGCTGAACGCAAAAGCCTGTGGCAATTTTTTTAATTAATTTTTTTAAGACGAAACAACACAAATACCAGAGTTAAACGAAAAATGGCTACTCTAATCAGGCAAGCAAACAAATGAAACCAAATGACCAGATGGAAAGGATGGTGAAAATGACGAAGAAAGATTACGGAGAAAGAGGGATGGCAGAAAATCCACTACTCCCACCCTATGGAAAAACGTACATGGTAACTAACTGTCCCGGACAGCGTACAATGTGACAAAGGCTGGAAACGCGTAATCCATGCACACAATACAAACCATACACCGTTGCTAACAGCCACTGGGCAACAGACGTTCATGATGTACCCACATAAAGAAATATGAAGTTGTCTCGACTAGTGGGGCACTCTGAGGTTATCAAATCACTCCCACATCGAAAATGAACGAAATAACTTAAGAAACAAAAGGGAAGCAAAGAGAGGAAAAACTGAAATAGTCGGAGCGGAAACCAAGAACCTCACTGACCCAAACCCGAAACCCTAACCCAGGGAAACCACAAAGTATCTAGTCTGATCAACTAGAAAAAGTAACAGGTATAAAGGATAAGGCAAACAAAGAAGTTGGGACGAATACAAAACAAACATTCCGTAATGCCGCTGTCTGATGACCTGAAAGCTTCACCCTCCCTCCAGACTTTTAAAGCTAAACTAAAACCGCATTTCTTCCACCAAGCTTTCTGATTTATTTGTACATGCTTACTTCTGCCTGTCTCATATCCTCTGTGTGTGTGTGTGCGGGGGTGGGGTGGGGGGGGTGGGGCGGGGGGGAGGGATGGAATTATGGGTCGGTAATGTGAGGAGATTATTTTCTTTATTGTATATTGCTGCTTCTCATACGGTACATATACCTAATATTTCACGTGTATTGTTAGTTATCGGATGTTTTATTTTGTAGAGCACATTATCTTTGATATTTTTCTCAATTAACGTTGAAAATGTCGGAGAACGTTGAAAAGCGCAGTGAGTTTGTGTAGATTAGAGAATAGCGCTAGGCTTAAACTTGATCTATTAGTATTTATTATTACTGTGAAGGCAGGGGTCGTCACAACAAAAACGGACCGAAACGCCAGGAATCTGACAAAGCTATACAAAGAAAGAAACAAAAATGGACATTGACTGAAATCGAAATAAATAAAAGAAAAAAAGAAAAAAGACAAAAAAAGACAGGGAAAATAAACAAAATCCCAACTGTTGGCAATGGCGTCAGAGCTTCATCCTTCAGAGATTCAAACTGGAAATTGTTCAAAGTTGATCACCCTGTGGGCACCCTTACAACCATTTTGCCGTATTTGGGCGACTGAACGCAAAACGACAAAAAATACACTGAGTGCCGCTTGTGATACTAGCGTGTGAGATTTAAAAAAAAAAAAAAAAAAAAATCCGCGCTAAAAATAGCAATATTCCGCGTCTCTGATTGGTTGAGATCGGCGACCACGTGGCGCTTGTGGATGACACCGACTTGAGGCCAGTAAAATTCTGATCATGGGTGAACGGTAGTCTGGGGCTGTCTCGGCGACAGTTTCAAGTGCAGTGTTTATAGTAAGTAAGTAAACACGGTGCTTAACGTCCACAGAAACCATAAGGCTTATTAGGGACGGGGAGAAGAGGGGGAAGGGGGCATGGAGGTGGGGGAAGAGGGAGATTATATACCTATCGCTACACTGTCACCACCAGAAAATGACTTCTGCATCAAGATGGGCAGCAATGAGAGCCATTTTAATGTTTCATAATTGTGAGGGACAAAGTCACAAGACAGTATATCTACATATAGATCACAACCTTTGAAGTGAAAGGAGAGCCGAAGCAGATTCGAACCGAGGTCTCTCCGCTTACCAGCCTCACGCCTTACCGTTAGGCCATACCGGCTCACGCAGTGTTTATAGCGCTCTTGTATGTATTTGTATGCCTTACACGACTGTACTGAGTTGTTTTGCTCTCAGCCAACGCCGATTGCGGGGTTTTGGGTGGACTGCCATCGGTGTTTGAACTACATATCTAAATTTTTTGAAGAGTTTAAACAGAAGTGTGACCATTGGACAAGTAAAACCATGATTTTTTTTTGATTTTTTTTTTAATATTTTAATTTTGTGGTTGGATTTTGTTTCTTTGTGGTGGGGTGGGGTGGGGGTGGCGGTGGCTGGCATTTAAACATTGCATTTAATAAGTGTTTAACTGATTGGTGACTGAATCCGTTCGTTAGTCATATTAATTATAAATGGCAGGATTTTTGTATGAATGCGTGCATGTACAGTCGGCCAATGTATAAAGCCGAGAACTTGCCAGTGCGTGGCTATTCCTGAACCACAGCCCTAACTTATTGGCATCGCCAGTGCCATAAAACAAATCCAGCCTTAACCCTTTCACTCCCAGCACTTTTTACCAGTTTCACAGTTTTTAGGATAGCAGCTCTTAACTTCAAAAAGAACCACACAGAAGCATCCAAAGAAATGGGTCAGTTTATCTAGAGTGAACCACACGCCGTCATCTTGGCGCGGAGATTCAACACACGTTAAAAACTCCGCGCGATCTTTTAGTTTTTTTGACTTAATCGGCTGTTAGAACTTAAAAACAACAAAAACTAAAAACAACCGAAAATGGCACCATTTGGTAGCAAGTTACTCACATCAACATCTACGTCACTAATATGTAATCGGGATTCCCTGGGTTCCCTAGAATATTGCTCTAAAAGGAACAGTCGTGAATCCGTGCTAGACTGCGCGGACGGGAGTCAAACGGCTTCCTAACCGTAGGTGGGCCCTCGCGCACGATGAATTTTTCAACTGGACTTGCATGATACAGTTTTTATACACATGTCTTATTTCATTATTTTGATAACACTTTTCTAATGACGATGAACAGCGTCAGGCAGGATGGGAGGGAGAGAGGAAGGAAGAGAGTGTTAATATATCCCCTCCTACCCACCCCCACCCCTCTCTGACTCATACATGGTAACACGCACACTTACGCATGGTAATTTGGCAAGGAAGAAAGACCAGCAAACGGGCAAAAGGTCGGGAAACTGGCACTCGGCAAGTTGGCGCTGTCGAAAAACTGGCACGGAGGCATAGCAAACAAAATACGAATCACACACACAAAAAATCACTGTGTCCAGCTTGGCACTGAAAGTTACAAACACATTTCCGTCAGTGGATCACATGTACACACACACACACCGTATGCATACGCATGCACGCTTGCGCGCGCGCGCGCTTACACACACACACACACACACACACACACACACACACACACACACACACACACACACACACACACATGGTGCTTCACTGCACAGCCTGATTTCAGCAATCTCCTCGGTTCTAACGCATCCCACTACCAGTGATCACATACACTCTGGGCATGCACCAACTCTTTCAAAGTCAGAAGATTGACATGCACTAACTCTTTCAAGAGACTGGCTTCCACCAAACTTTTAAAGTCGGCAGGTTGCTATCCACCAAGTTTTCAGAGTCGGAAGATTGGCACTAAACCTCGTTCTAGCACGCAGAAAGAGTTGGGAAACTGCCCGGCGGCAAACTGTCACGTGGCAAAGTGGCTCGTAACCCCAAGACACACCATTATGTGTAAAGTGACCGGTATCCCAAGTCACCGTCACGTGTAAAGTGACCCGTATCCCAAGTCACCTTCACGTTTAAAGTGACCCGTATCCTAAGACCCGTCATTATGTGCAAACACAGTGACCTGTATCCCAGATCATACCGTCATGAGCAGACACTGATCGGTATATAGACACATCGTTACGTGTAAAATGACCCGTATCCCGTACACACTGACCCGTATGCCAAGACACATCGTCATGTACAGACACACTGACCCGTATCCCAAGACACATTCTCACTGCGCTTGCATGTGATTCTACATGAGTGAATAACCTTCCATAGCGCGTTTTTGAATATCCACCGAAGTGGTGTACCTACAGCGCTGGCATGGCTGGTGCCACATGAAACTGCTGCCATCTCGGCGCGTTCTGTGTAAACCATACAACCATGCCACTTCATGCAAAGCCACATACATAAGGTTTATGCGTGTTTAGCTGTACCCTGCCACCTGCACTTTTGGCAGAATGACCGGGATCTTTTACGTGCTATTGCGGCAACACGGGGGTGGAACGGATACCGAAATAAGAGTCAGCACAGAAAGTCGACCCTGGAGAAGAAAATTCTACCGCCGCTCCTGCAGGGATTCAAACCCGCGACCATTCGATCTCGAGTCCGGCGCTCTAACCACTGAGCTATCCCCGCCCCCGATGGGTCGGTGGGTGGGTTGACGGAGATACTGAAACAAAACGATGCGAATATTCGGATACTGTATACATAAAAAGACCAAAAAATAGACCAACTGATAGAGTGAGAAATTCTCTTACTGACTGACTCGGACTGGCTTACTGGATGACTGATATTATTACGTGTTTACAGTGTAGATTCTCACTGACATAACCTCGTCTTTTGTGTGTGTACAGGAGGCGCAGCCGGAGTCTCAGATGTTCTCTGATTAATGCTGGCTGACTAAACAGGACCCATAGATATACACTATCCACAATGGACACTTCAACCGGACTGCGAGAGTGTGGCACAACCAGTCATGTGACAAGCTGTTCGGAAAGGGGCTGGACGAAAGTCGTACACTCGATGGAGCACTGTCACTTCATTGAGTAGACAAGACCCACAGTGCACCATCCATCATGGCCACTCCAGCCAACCAGTCATGGAAAGACGTCACCTGTCAGATGACTGAAGCTGTACAGCGAAAGGACTGGATGGAGGTTGTACGTTTGATGAAGCGCGACCACCGGAGAGAACTTCCTCAGAAGCTGAGAAGGTGGGCCGTGGATGAAACCAGTAAACTGTGTGATGACCCAGTTTGTTTGAGATTTTTGGTGACACACTGTGACGATGACGTGAGGAATATTGCTATAAACAATATGGTAACACGACGTAAGTGGTCAGTGGTTGGTGAAGCGTTACGGAGGGGTATCAGTGATTCACAATGCAGATGGGCGATTGATGAGGCGTGTAAACGTGCGTCTGACGATGAATTCACCGACTACGTACTACCTCATTGTGCTGACAATCAGCTGGACTCTGTGCTGACACCACTGGTGGAGCGAGGTATGTGGAGTGCTGTATGGATGGTGTTGTGGAGAAGTGTGAGTTACCCACAGCACGGATGTAAGAATGACGAGAAATGCAAACGAGTACCCGAGCAGGACAATCAGCTGGACACTGTGCTGACACGACTGGTGGAGAAAGGTCTGTGGAGTTCTGTAGGGATGGTGTTACAGCGAGGTGTCAGTGACTCACAACACAGATGGGCTATTGACGAGGCATGTAAGCGAGCGTCTGAGAAAGAAATCATAGACTGCATATTGCGTCATTGCACTGGCAATCAGCTGGACACTGTGCTAACATCAATGGTACAGCAAGGTCTGTGGAGTTCTGTCGGGACTGTGTTACAGCGAGGTGTCAGTGACTCACGGCACAGATGGGCAATTGAAGAGGCATGTAAAAAGGCATCAGATGAGGAAATCACAGCCTACATACTACTTCAATGTGCTGACGATCAGCTGGACTATGTACTGACTCTGCTGGTAGAGAGAGGTCTGTGGAGTTCTGTAGGGTCTGTGTTAAAGCGAGGTGTCAGTGACTCACAGCACAGATTGGCAATTGAAAAGGCATGTAAAAATGCACCACATGAGAAAATCACAGCCTATATAGTACCTCACTGCGCTGACAATAAACTGGAATCCTTACTGACACCACTGGTGGAGCAAGGTCTGTGGAGTTCTGTAGGGTCTGTGTTAAAGCGAGGTGTCAGTGACTCACAACACAGATGGGCGATTGACGAGGCATGTAAACGAGCGTCTGAGAAAGAAATCATAGACTGCATATTACGTCACTGCACTGGCTATCAGCTAGACTCCGTGCTGATATCGCTGGTAAAGCTTGGTCGGTGGAGTTGTGTGTGGACAGTGTTAAAGCAAGGTGTCAGTGACTCACAACTCAGATGGGCGATTGACGAAGCGTGCAAACATACATCTGACTGCAAAATGGTTCCATACATACTACCTCTCTGTGTTAACAATCAGCTGGACTCCGTGCTGACACCACTGGTGGAGCAAGGTCGGTGGGAAGTTGTAGCAAGCGTATTACGGTCAGGTGTGACTGTCAGTGACTCGCAGTGGAGATGGGTGATTAGCCTTGCATGTAAACACGCAGCATTAAAAAAAATCGAATCCATCATACCTCTCTGCGCTGACAACGAGCTGGAGTCCGTGCTGACGCCACTAGTGGAGCAAGGTCTGTGGAGTTCTGTGAGCAAGATGTTAAAGCGAGGTGCCTGCAGTGACTCACAACGCAGATGGGCGATTGGCGAGGCCTGCAAGAGAGGAAATAATGCGGACGTTGAATTGTGCATACAGCCATACCTCACACAGGACAGCCTACCGCAGTTTATTTATGACGGTGCCAACTACTTTCTGGCACAACTGATGATACGAGGTCTGTGGAAAGATGCAGCAACGTTGTTGTGTGGAGTTGTCCGTGAAACACTGTACCGGTGGGCCGTTCGATGGGACAACACAGAGCCTGACGATGCAGCGTTTTGGAACATGGTCAGGTATCCCTGGTATGGTGTGAGGGATCTCAGTGAATTGCATGAGATTGTACGACGTCATCAACAGCCTCTGTTAAACCTGTCGCAGAGTCTTCATCTGTTGTATTTTGCACAGAGTTCTGGGGTGCTCGTTGGCTCACTTTTGAAGAGTGTGTTTGAAGCATGGGGTATTTCACAGGAACGGAGAAATGAGTACAAATCAACTACTGAGCCATCCGAATTAATTCAGCAACTGCACAGCGAAATCAACCTCCATATGCGCCGTGACACACCAGGTTCAGACGACAAAGGCTCTGTCTTACACAAACTAGTACCATGCATACACCCACTTTGTGCGGAGTTTAGTGAAACAACTAAGTACGGCGATAGAAAACACCCCTTTTTTGTGGTGCATTTCATTAAGTCTCTCATTAAACTATGCTACACACCAACACAGTGGACAGTCAGCAATGAAGGCATCCTGGTGATTCTGGCCACCGTCCCTGTTGTTCCTGACGTACAAAGCGTGGCCCTCAGAGTCCTGCTACGTCACAAGAGGTGGGACGTCATCAATCACGCCTGCCTGTCTCACGTGTGGGAGCAAGTTCGGCGGCAGTTGTTCCAGGCAGCTGTGGAGCAGAGACAGTGGAGCGCCGTCAAGCGGTGGGCAGACCACTCACTGTATGACGACCAGCGTGGCTGGGCACTGGAAGAAGCGTTCCAAGAGAAACAGTGGGACGTCTTCCTGCTGCTGGCTGACTACGGACTGGTGGAGAGCGAGCTGATGTGTGTGCACTACCGGCTGGCCAAACACGCGGACTGGGACACAGTTCTTCAGCTGTTTGAGCGGGGAGGTGACGTCACCGATGTGAAAGAGTTACTAACTGGAGATAAATCACGAAAAGCAGCATACGACAAGGACGATGCTTTCAAGCGTCAACAAAGAGCTTCTGAGCTTGGAAGACTTGAAAATGATTTGAATGCCAGAGTAACGGCCATGAAGACACTGAAGAGAGCAGCAAAGCAAGGTGATTGGAGTGTTGTTCTGTTCAGTCTCCAACGAAGGCCAGTCGAACATCACATCCACCTGGCTCTGAAGGCAGCAGTGGCCAATGGCGTCTGGCACGTGGTGAGGCAGCTGATAAAACTTGGGATAGACGATGACCAGCGAGACTCGCTGTTCACCAGAATGGTTAAACAACGGCAGTGGGGGGTTTGCATGGTGCTGTTAGAGCAGGGTGTGAGCGTGGAGCTGTGTCTGACTGCTCTGCCAGAGCTGATGGACATGGACCAGTGGACGCTGGTGGCCAGGGTGATGATGTACGACGTGGACGATGCCGTGAGACGACAGGTGATGCAGCGTGCCATGGAGAGGAAGCAGGGGACCGTAGTGTGGCAATGCGTCATCACCATGCACGGCGACCGGCTGTCTGTGGAAGAACGGAAGGAATTGTTTCATCAGGCATTGAGCCGTGAAGTCTTGCAGGCGATCAAACCTCTGATAGAAATAAATGACGCCATCGGAATCCAACACCGTGACACCGTTCTGCCAGAAGCCGCTGAGCAGCACCAGTGGGATGTGGTGGACCACTGCCAACTTCATCACGCTGACATCGACATGATGGACGCTAAGGGCCACACACCGATGCAGAGGGCGGCCCAGAAGGAGGACTGGGAGGCAGTGAAAGCTTTAACAAAGAGAGGTGCTGATCCTTCTCTGCTGGACCATGGGGGTGAGTCTGTGCTTCACAGGGCAATAACAGCAAAACAGTGGGATACTGTGAAGTTGCTGATTCAATACCATGGTGACATCCATCAAGCTGACCATCGTGGGGAAACTCCACTCCAGATGCTGATTGACGCGTGCCAGGGGGAGATCATCGAGCTCACGTTGATGTGGTGTCCTGACCAGTGGAAGGGAGTGAATAAAAGAGGGGAGACAGCTCTCCACACGGTGTGTTTGTCTGGCCGTCCCAGCGCCTTGTACTACCTGGTGGCCAGGGGAGTTGACCCTCAAGCTGTGACGGTGGGAGGATACTCAGCATTGTCATACGCAGTAATACGCAAAGAGTATCCACAAAAGATGGTGGCAGAATGCATCAAACTGGGGTTCAGTGCGTTCCACCCACACATCACTGAGACTATGAAACCCATGGGGAGAGGAACAGGTTTGTTTTCTGTAACCAGCAACTACGATGAACAGTATACAACACGGTGGCACCCAATGGCACTGGCCGTGGGGTGTGGCTTGCCCGCTATGACGCGGATGCTTTATGAATCAGGGTTCTGCTCCCACACAGAGTTGTTCAGGATGAACCCACCTCCTGGGACTTGGAGTAAACGTAATATAGACCAAACGTTCAAAGATATGTATTTACGTCCGGGATATGACACTGACAATAGTATTGCTATTGCCATGTCCAAATATTTCTCTGAGGGAGGAGCCGCTGCGGCAGTAAAAGCGACACTTCGTTACCTGCTGAAGGTGTGCAGCACACCTCGCAGCCTGAAGTCCTCGTGTCGCCTGGTGATCTCACGCTGCATCACTGTCCGCCGTCAGCGTCACCGAGACGCCACGTATGCACAGCTCCCTCTGACAGAGGAGTTGAGGAACTACGTGATGTTCTCGGACCTCACTGACCCAGACTATGGTCAGCATGAAACTGACCCAGACTATGGTCAGCATGAAACTGACCCAGACTATGGTCAGCATGAAACTGAGGAAGACGAAGAGAACACAGATGACAACAGTGATGACAATTATTTTTCTGCAGAAGAAAATTTGTCTTTTTCTGAAGAAGAGTATTTTTCTTAACATGAGTGGTTCAAGCTGCGCACACAACTGCCAGCGATCTCTTCTGAGTATAGAGCACATTTTCTACACAGTTCCATAATGAACTGCAGTATATTCACAGAGATTATGGTACATCCGAATATCCTTTGAAGAAACGAGTCACATAGTCTGTAACAGCGTCAGCTCGTTACCCGAGGAAGGTGTGCAGCACACCTCGCAGCCAGAAGTCCTCGTGTCGCCTGGTGATCTCACGCTGCCTCACTGTCCGCCGTCAGCGTCACAGAGATGCAGCCGGCTGCCTCTGGGGCAGGAGATGAGGAAGTACCTGATGTTTTCTGATTTCATTGACCCAGACTATGGTCAGCATGATACTGACCCAGACTATGGTCAACATGAAACTGAGACAGCTAGACGAAGAGAAAGACTAGATGACAGTAGTGAACAGGACTATTTCTGAAAGGTTTCTTTCGGGTGATGCATTGCGCTGGTAATCTTTCATTCTCTAATGATGATTGAGTATGATTATCATTACCGATGCTGATTCATCCTTGGGGATGAGAATTTTTAGTGAGATATCTGACAAAGTCTTATTGAGAACGAGAGGGAGAGCAAACGGAAAGTAATTTAAGAAAGCTGATGCAGAGAGAGAGAGAGAGAGAGAGAGAGAGAGAGAGAGAGAGAGAGAGGGAGAGAAGAAACCTGTTTAATGACAGTCACACTGTGCAAATGGGAAAATGGACTGTGTGATGACAGAGAGTGACACTTTGTGAATGGGAAGATGAAGGACTGTGTGATGACAGAGAGTGAAGCCGTGTAAATGGGAAGATGAAGGACCGTGTGTGATGACAGAGAGTGACAACGTGTGAATGGGAAGATACAGGACTGTGTGATGACAGAGAGTGAAACTGTGTGAATGGGAAGATGAAGGACTGTATGATGACAAGTAGGCCAGAGTGACGCTGCGTGAATGGAAACACTGAGATTCAAAGCAGCAGTTTTGTTTGTGTCTTTGTACATAGTGTCTGACAATGCAGATGTTGTGATTGTGGCTAAATTTGCATTTATAAATATAGTGTCAAAAAAACTAACAAAGAGTGTTATAATAATGGAAATTTCTCAGTGAACATGATTAGTTAACTTTGTGTTTTCAAACATGATACATAACAGACAACTAGCATTAAATATAGATGTAAGTGACCTTGATTGTGTTTTAATGGAATCAGTGTTTGAAACTGGTGCATAAATGAATGTACTTTATTTTCGCTTTTATGCTTTTCAAAATGTTTGAAAGTTGAATGTATAAAGAAACATAGTTTTTGTGATTTTAAACATTATGTCAGACAGTTTGTTACGGTCAGCAGTAATGTGTAGTGTCTGACAGTGCTGTTGTAGAAAGTTTTGTGTTTCAAAACATGTCTGACATCTGGTAATATCATATTATCAGTAAATCAGATAACTTTGTATTTTCAGCCAATGTCTGACATCACAAAGTGTAGTTTAACTTTATGTGTGTAACATAGTGCTTGACAGCAGGTGTTATCAAAGAATGTAGTTAATTTTCAGTTGTATTTTTGTGGAAAGCATCCCCCTCCCTTCCCACTGCTTGACCCCTTTCTGATTGTAGTTCTGATTTTTGCTGTCATGTACTTGGTCATTGTGAAGCATGTTGTGCCCATTGCAGTTTAGGCACAACAACAATCTCATTATTATAATTATTTGGAAATATTTGTTGTTGATTTTATAGATATATAATATCAAAACGAAAAGAATTATTTTCTTTTTTAAACAATAAGTACTCAACAACAACAACAGAACCGAACAGCTGAAGCTACAGTGGATAAGTGTCCTACATCTCATTTTTCACCTTTTATTTGTTATTTAAATGTTTTTTTAGTTTGAAAAAGGGGCCTACCCCGACAATTTTTATGCTTTGTTTTGTCATAAAAAAAGTATACTTTTAAAACTTTTTTATGTGTTTGTATCTAAGATTAATTAAGGTAAATTTAGTAATTGTAGTATTTACTATATTTACACTTACAGTGTCTAAGAACAAAACAACATTGTTTTTATTTGTGTTTTATAACACACTGTTTCATAGCTGATGTTATGATCAAATGTTGTTATCTTCTCTTTTTTGCAAGCACATTTTGTAGCAACATATGTTTGCAGTGAATGTTGACATTGCCTCCGTCAGTGTCCTCTGGCATAGTATCTGACAGCTGGTGTCGTCAGTGAATGTCGATAACCTTGTGTACTCAAAGATTATTTTTCTGAGAACAGGTATGTGGTTAATTTTACTATATTTTATATTTATAATTTTATATTTACAATGTATGAAGTGAAATGAAAACTGAAGATAACATGCAACTTCGTATTTCTGTGTTTTGGAGCAGTGTCTGACAACTGGTGTTAGGAATCATGCATTAATGACTGCAGTCAACTTTGCCTTAACCATGTCTGATGACTGGAAGTAGAACATTTTGAATGAATGCAGAACTTAACCTTTTGTTTTCAGCCATTGTGACAATGGATAGATAAATCTGACTGACCCCTCTAAAAAAGATTTGGTAACTGGTTTTCGCCCCAATGAATGTATTAGCAATTGTGATTGTAAATGCAGTACTTGATGACTGGTGTTATCAATGAATGTAGTTCAGTTTGCCTTTCTAAGCACAGTGCCTGATGACTGGTGTTATCAATGTAGTTCAATTTGCCTTTCTAAGCACAGTGCCTGATGACTGGTGTTATCAGTGAATGTAGTTCAATTTGCCTTTCTAAGCACAGTGCCTGATGACTGGTGTTATCAGTGAATGTAGTTCAATTTGCCTTTCTAAGCACAGTGCCTGATGATTGGTGTTATCAATTAATGTAGTTCAGTTTGTTTTTCTAGGCACAGTGCCTGATGACTAGGGTTATCATTGAATGTAGTTCTTTCAAATCTTCCTTGCAAACCTTTCTCTTTTTAAAAACCCTTTCTTGTGTCCCATTGCCCAGAGATACGAGTGTGTGGGTGTTGTATGCATTGAATCTTGAAAACATACATGCACATTTAAAGAATGTGTAAAAGCTTAGGGCATGTGCAGGTTAGGTGCTCTAAATACCAGTTATTATTATGACATAGTTTACTTTACCTTATAAGCAGTGTCTGACAACTGGTTATTTCAATGCCTTTCCAAGTGCCATGTCCGACAGTTGGTGTTATTAATGAATGTAGTTCACTCTGCCTTTTTAGGCACAGTGTCTGGTGACTGGTGCTATCAATGAATGTAGTTCTTTCAAACTTTCCTTGAAAACCTTTCTCTTATCAAAAACCCTTCTTTTTGTGTGTGTGTTTGGGGGGAGGGGGGGGGGAGGGTCCTATTGCCCTGAGATATGTGTGTGTGTGTGTGTGTGTGTGTGTGTGTGTGTGGTGTTAGTATTGAATCTTGAAATCATACATGTATATTTAAACAGTATGTAAGTGTTTGGAGCCTGTGCAGGTTAGGCACTTCAAGTACCCATTATTATTAATATTATGTAGTTCACTTTACCTTCTAAACATTGAACTGGTGTTATCAATGCCTTTCTAAGCACAATGCCCAGGAGCTGGTGTTGTCAATGAATGCAGCTCACTCTTCCCTTCTAAGCACAGTGTCTGACATGGGGTGTAGTTCGCTTTGCCTTTTTAACCCCTTCACTTCACTTTGCCTTTTTAACCCCTTCACTTTGCTTTGCCTTTTTAACCCCTTCACTGCCATGATGTCACTTAAAAATGACCAATAAAGTGCGAAATTTGAAACCTTTAAGCCTTTTTGCCCTCTTTTTCGCACTGGCAAGTGAAAGGATATCCATCAAAACGCATAGCATTGAAAGTAGATGTGTTATAGGACCGGAATATATACTGTTTGAAGGTGTGTCCGTTCATCTTTCAGCTCAGAAATTTGACAGGCTGGGGCAGTGAAGGGGTTAAGCAGGCGGTGTAATCTGATAAGTGGTGTTATCATTGAATACAATTCACTTAGTGCTGTGAAACATCTGTAGACGTGGAATACACTGTCTTTGACAACCAATGTTGTAATTAAATGTAGTAAACTTTCTTCTGCATTTTGTGGAATTTTTATGTTCAGCAATTGCTATAATCATGCATGCAATTATTATCTTATGTAGAATATATGTACAATGCCTGAAACAGGTTTTCTTTGTGTGTTCATGCTGTGTCTGACAGTTGATGTTATGAATAGATGTAGTTAACCTTTTAAAATCATATTCAGTGTGTTATAACTGTTAAATGTAATATTTCTTTTCAAACACATATGACGGGGTAGCTAATGATTGTCATTACCTTTGTTGTTTTTAAACATGACTTGTGACAACTGGGGTTATCACCTAATGGAATTGTCTTTGAAATTTTAGGCATAGTGTCTGACAATCATTGTTATTAATGAATATATGGAGTAAATTGTCTGTTTGCGAGCAAAAATGTCTTGCAACAGTTGGTTAAATTTGCTTTCAGTGAATAAATGTTTGAGGTGAAATATGTTAATGAATGTAGCATATTCTGCTGTTGCAATGTTTGAAAAAGGAATCTCACAAGAAGCTTAGCTTTCTTTCTGCTTGTCTGAAAAAGGAATATTTCAAGAAAACATACAGCTTTCTTTTTGTGTGTCTGAAAATGGAATATTTCAAGAAACATACAGCTTTCTTTTTGTATGTCTTCAAAAGGAATACTTCCAGAAAGTTAGCTTTCTTTTTGCGTGTCTGCAAAAGGAATATTTCCAGAAACGTACAGCTTTCTTTCTGTTCTGAGGCAGCAGCTAGCAGTTGGTGGTATCAGTGAAATTAGCTGATGTTGCTTTTCGATGATTAGGATGTTTTCAAATTACTGGGATCGTTTTCTTGGGTGTTATGTAATTGTTTTGAGTTTGGGATTAGCAATTAGGTCAACCTACCCTCTTCATCAAGCTAAACTGTTTAAGCCATGTGCCCTTCCAGAGTCAGATACAGTTAGCAACAGGAATGCAGGTGACCCACATTTCACTGAGATGCTGAAAAAAAGAAGAAAAAAAATGCCCCCTTTTGTAGTTTGCATGAATGACCCATTTAATTCATTGACTTTGAACACAGCTGTCTTGTATCCATCTCAGAATTTTACCAAATGGATTAGTTAGTTCTCTTTGAATCAGCATTAAGCTGTGGTTTTCTCTGAATCAGCATTAGGCTATAGTAGTATTAGTAGCACTGGAAATGTACCCACTGTTAAAGGAAAACCACAAAATGTGACCTATTTCTGTGTGGGTTAGTGTGTTATGAGCTGATGACAAGTTAATCTTTGTAGCGACTTCGACATGGAGGGAGGGGACCACTGGACAGAGTAACAGACTAGTGTGCTCTATAAACAAATGGTTGGAGTGTTTGTAAGTGTAATCATTCAGTAAAGATCCAAACACATAAAAAGTTCAAAAGAACACTATTTATTAGGATTTTGTTGTTGTCTTGTCCTAATAAATAGTGTCCTTTTGAACCTTTTATGTGTTCGGATCTCGTTTTAGAATGCTAGCACTGTAGTAGTCCTTGTTTGAGAGTTGTTTTTTAGTTTTTGTTTTTCGGTAGAGATTAACATTGGTGTGTGAACAAGAGGGATGCTATATGACAAATACACTGTGTGTTTATTTCCTGGCCATTGCTTTCTGAGGTGACCCTGTGCAACTGCTGGACTAAAATCCAATAACTCAGTGTTGCTGATTTTTTCCAATTATTTCCATTTGTTGTTCTTAGTGTTGCTGCATGCATTTTTTATATATATAGAAAAAAAATTCATTGCAGTGGTAAATAAAACAAATCTGACCAAGATAACACTTTACTTTGCCTTGACAATGAATGAGGGTGCCTCACACACATGTGTGTGTTTGACTGCATTGGCAAAACCATAGTGTAAAGAGGTCCAATTAAAAGCTTGGTATTAAGGATAAAAATGGCCCATTACCTTAAACAACAAAAGTTCTGCAGCAATAGAAGACTCCACTCTTGTCAATCAAAGCAGACACACCCTTAGATTTCAGCCAGTCGCGTGCCACAGCATAATGAGGTGCCCATGTGTTTTTACAAGGCCTGAAATGGTCTGGCAAGCCTTCGTGCCAGACATTGCAAGTGGTCAGTTGGCAGTGTTCGACATGGCAGAAACCCCCCCAGGAAAACGGAATTGTTGCTATGGCCCGTGTAAGTCAGACGAACGATACCCTGTCAAATGTGCAGGTGTCACATTCTAGCCGCTTCCAAAGCCAAAAACAAGGCTGAAAGATTGTAAAGCTTGGATCAAGGCTGTGGTCGACCCCATGATCAACTAAACCCGAGCATGATAACAAAGAACTACTACGTGTGTTCCAAGATATGTCAGCCTTAGTACAAAACGTATCGAGTTATTATGCATGCGTTCGGTTTTCTCTTTTGTAAGCTGTCAAAGTCAATGATTGTGTGCATGTGGTGGAAGTATCATTATTAGTGTAGGACTACATGGCTAAACACAAAATACGTGCCGTATAACGGTCGAAATATTGTTCATTCACTTGGAACATTGCGTTATCGGTTTAATAATAGTGTGTGGGGGTGCGTGCGTGCCTGCGCACGGTAGCGCCCGCCTGGCATTCTTTGTTACCAGCCCAGAGCAAAACTAATACCCCAGTGAAGAAATGAGTAACAGTAACTTTAATTCCTTGCAGTTCTTTCCCTTGAATTTCGATCACTGGTGATCGATGGACAAACATGCCATTTTAGCAGTTTAAAAAAAACTAAAAAGGAACCTCGTATTTTTCTGCGAGAAATACATCAAGGAAACTCTGTCTGGGCAGTTTGTGTGCAAAACGACGTCATTTAGATTGTTTTTCGATTACAATTACGCAACGCAAATGCATCATTTTCCATTTTGCCGCCATTTTCGATTTTGTTTGAGTTCAGCGTATACAGTGCGAGCGTATATATTTGGCGAAAATGAGTTCTGATGAGTCTTCAGACAGCGAAATGCCATATGATAGTTCAGATGAGGAGGTCTGGGAGGAAGAGGAGGTGAGCGGAGACGATGACAGTGATGGCGGACCTGGATTTTTAGATCCAACTCGACAGCTCTCCCTCCTTGGGATGTAAACTGTCCCTTCCATTTCCCATCTGACCAACGAGGGCATGATAAGACTAACTGCAGACCAGTTATATTATCAACTGAGGGTCCTGCTCAGAAGACCGCTTTGACCTTTGGGTGAGTTTCCTCTCACCAAAACCAAAGCCCATCTATTTTAAAATAGACGGGCTTTGACCAAACACAACAGCGACAGGTCTTCTGGCAAGAGATCGAGAGTACTTCTGGATTCGGCTGCAGCCATCTTTTCGGGTCGCTTGCCAGACGGGCGGAGCTTACGGCTGGAAGCAGTGAGTTGTGGAGTGTTCTATTATCAATATTGGTTCTATTATGAAACAATGTCATGTGTCAGCCTGCCTGCCACATACTGTGCCCTCTGTGGCATTAGTCCTGAAGCAATGTGAGCATGTGTTACGCATTTTAGGTCATTCAGTGGATTGAGAACTTGTGTTCTAAATTTGATATAAATAGGACAGGTTTTTTTTTTTTTTTTTTTTTGGGGGGGGGGGGGGGTGCTGTGTATTAAAAATCTTCAGTTAATTTTTTTCTAATTTGATCTCTTCTACCCACTGGACAGAATACGTTTTGAAAAGGCTGGTTCCTTCAAAAGTGAATTGACTACAGTCAAGAACACGCATTCATAAACAAATCAAGAAACGCAAATGTTAACAATGGTATGTATAATATATATATTTCTCATATGAAAATGCTGGTGTTACAAACACAATGTATGTTTATCACAGTCTACTGAAACGTGTGAATAGAAAAACAAAAAACTGATAAAATAGATCCAAAACTTGTCAAAGCAGAGCTGCATTAAAATCACTTGTTACTCTTATTAGCTGTATATTTATTTATTTTTTACTGTATTCATTGCATTGCTGTCTTGATGTGCCTCATCAATTGTCATGTCTGATGTTGTCTGATGTCATAGAATATCTGTGCATGCAGGTGTATTGTGTGTGTGCGTGTAGTGTATGTGGGCTGTCTACAAGTGTGAGTGTGCACATTGCTCTTTGGAGATGAATATTTTCAGAAGCAATTTAAAGTAAAAATCAGCAAAGAGTCAAAAGGACAAAGAGCACAACTGAGCAAATGAACGAGCAAATGAGTACCTTAAGTACAAAATAAATTCAAATGTTCACAATCAGAAACATGGGAGGAGAGTCAGCAGTGCAGAGCGAGAGCACTAGCCTACTCTCGAAAGCCAAGTTAACTCTTTCAAGGCTTTCCACATCTTAAGACGTGGAGCTTTGCAGCATGCTTGTCGACGATCCGCGTCTTTAGACGCGGTAAGAATTAAAGATTTTTAACGGTCTTACCGGCTTTCCAGTTGACTGGAGGCAATTATATCACACTAACTGCATCAATTTCAGACACTTTCTGTAATACCCTTAGTCCATTCGAGTGTTCCTTTGTCTGTTCTGTAACGTGTGTCAAATGGACGAAAGTTGCACGTTTCAAAATGGTGGCGCACAGAGTGAACATGCGTTACTTGGCGATGGAAACTGTGGAATTAGTACTGAATGAGGGCTCGGATCCAGAAGATTTTTCGGACAGTGGTTCTGAAGGGAACATTGTTGATTCTGGCGAGAAGTTTGTGCCAGTAGATCTCGAGGTGGACTCAAGAGACAGCGATAATAACATCTTCATTTTCATCATTGGGATCCGTGCAACCAGTAGGATAAAACTTTTTTTTTTATACTGTGTTTGGACAGTTCCCGCTTTGCTGTTGAGACAGAGAAAGGTATATGATATGAGGTTATGGATTATTAATGTGACAAGTACACATTGTGACATTCCAAGCTTTCTAAAAACGTATATGTTTGTTTTATTATTCCCAGTGTTTATTTACTACATTTAAAAATAAAAATAAAATAACGGGCAAAAACTGCATCTACAGGAGCCAAGCATGCCATTTTGTGGTGTCTTGAATGAGTTATGCATGATTGAACACGGTCACCACAAGGCCAGGCAACTGTTTTGTGCCTGGATTTGCACCTGCCCCGAGATTTCTCTGGAGTCAAGTTATGCGCAGACTCTACAAAAGTCCTTCTGCCATGACTATAAACTGAGATCCCCCATAACATACATGAAGAAGCATCACGTGTGCACGCTAAAGATTGTGTGGTCCATGTCAGTTTGGTGGATCGTAGAAACACTAAAATAACCCAGCATGCCCAAAGCATGTTTGGGCCTTCAAACTTTTGAAGTTGGAAACTATACAGAAGCAAAAATGACCAAATGGAAAGAGGACAAATAGAACCCCACATGTAATATAACTTGCAACAAAGGTGACTGCATGAGTGAAATTGTGTAACCTAAATCATCACATGTATAAAACATTTCAGGAATGGATGGCAATGGAAAGCTGACAATCATATAAGTTTTTTTTTTAATCAACTAGAAGTAGGCACAGGTGGCATTATGTATATATATTTTTTAAGTCACATGTTTACAGAATATATTGGTCAGACACGAGGTGTCACACATTACTGATTCAAATGCACACATCCAGCTGATGGGGTTGTCCCTTCACTTTCCACCATTCAGGATCTCCTGCACGTAGTTTCTGACGCCGATGTGCAGTCTGTCCTTTGTCTCTGTGAAGATCTGATTGGCGAGACTGCGGGCTGTGTCCGATCCCTTCACCAGAGCCCGGTACAAGGGGAGGGTGTACTTCTGTTTGCCTGCACGACAAAAACAATCAAATCAGCTGATGGTCTTTTTCAGCCCTGTTTACAATTCATCCAAAAACGTATACCAACTACCAAGGCACAAAGAAGCATACGTTATAATACTAACAGTGCACATACACACACCCCACGCAGGCCTGCAGAAGCTGATTAGTTTTTGTTTTTTTTCATTACTAGCCACTGAGCTGGTGAACATAGAGATCCATTAACCAGAAGCAATTTTCCCTTGCCTGGATTTTAATTATGAAAACTATTTTTCCGTTTCATGCTTAGCTTCATGTTTGCTGTTTTAGCAAAGTTAAAATGGGTAACAAAACTGCATTACAGACAACATTGCTGTGCTTTCTTCTCCAGTGATTAAAATGTTTGACAAATTCACAGAAATGATCATTGGAGCAGGAAAAAATATGTCTCGCCCAGCAGGTCAGCAAATCTTTGGTCTTGCCTGAAGGTTTTTTTCTGCCTAACTTGGGTGGCAGCATTCTGCATCTCTGCCCTTGTGTACAAACGCATGCGCAAATACACAGGCATGAATAGAGATGTGCATGTACAAAGACATGCACCCTAACTCACAACCACTTACATACAACACACTGTTGTACGGGTGCAAAGACAAAGCCACTTACATATATATATATGAGCCTGTGACAAAAGGTGCTGCCACTTAACACGGGTATGTTTGTATACTCCTATTTATTTTCGTCTTACTACAGTTACACGAAACTGTGGTTGCTTTTATTCAGTATGCATTGATGAGTAGTTAAAGTAAAAATTGGCAGCTTTGGTCACCAAGAGGATGATTAAAAACAAAAATACTTGATGAAAATCAACGAAAAGCGGCTTCCGGAAAGTGGGACAACGTGGGTTGTTTGACTTCAGCTCAAAACAGCAACTAACCAGCTGAACTATTCTTCACAACTTGTACACCATTTGACTACTGAATAAACTAAATTTAGTATCCAGTCGAATTGCAAGCCATGCGTGACGTTTCATAACCAAAAAAATGAAATTGAAAATACACTGGCCGTTCGTAACGGACTGTGTCCAAATTTCCGATAAGTTTAAAGATCATCTGCTACCATCCGCCATTGCATTCACTGCGGACCTTCACTTCTCTTATTTGCATATCAATCGCGCACTGAAAGCAGTCGATGTTTTTACTGAGGGCATTTCCGTGTTGTTGTTTTTTTACCCAGAAGTGAAAAATCTAAAACTTTGTCCATTTGTTACGAACGACCTTTCGCAAATTTTGTCGACATCGCAAACATTTAATTACTGCTGACCGCTTCTAAAACTACCACTGGCCTTTCTGTTGACATCACATGGCCGCTTGTCGCTGACAATGGTTTCAACGAAGGGGTGGCGGTGAGTATTCTGACTGTGTCTGGTTATTTTGTTTTGTTACGAACGTCCTAAATGTTACGAACGACCCACATAATTGTCAAATTTCTGTCATCATCATATATTTTCCCAAACAAATGCTTTCTTGGCCACGAGTAAGTGATATAAATGGCATTGGTACTGGTAGTGTGCTTTGTTTACTTCATCGTATTATGGCGGGAAGGGGGCAATTTCAGATTGCGGACACAGTTAGTGACTGTGTCTGTGTTACGTGTGTCCAGGTGTCTTTTGTTACGTTAGTCTGCAGTCTGTCTATGTCTGTAATTATTGCTGATTTAGCTAAGCGGTCGATTTAAAAGATGAAATGGCTCACAGCTTACCCTTCAAGTGGTTGTTTACAAACTTTCGCGTCTGAATGGAGGCGTGTGCATATTAAACAAGTACTCTGTAAACTTTGTAGCAGGTGAACGTAACATGGGCACAGTGCTACCCCCCGTCCCCCTTTCCTTTGTTTTGCAGTCTTATTTTTGTTTCCTTTCCGCATTAAATATAATAGTTGACTTGCCACTGTAAATTTATTTTTTATTGATTAACTGTGCATGAAGGCCGACTTTGGGGGCCGGTGGAGGTTTTGGGGGGGGATTTTCTTACAATTAAATTTATTATAAACATTTTCACTGCTCTTGTATAGAATAGATAAAGACCTTTGGTATGTAAGGGCACTTTAGGATTATTACAGTCCAAAGTACATGTAGCATTTTTCTGTTTTCCTTTTTTACATACTGAAAAATTTAATACAGGTATCTGACTTAAAGATGCCATACTTTGTGGCCTGATCGCATTTTTAATGTGTTGTTGTTTTTCTTTTAGTTTTAGTAAGCATACATTAGATGATGTCTGTCCCTGGTATTCAAGTCTGTATTAAATTCTGTTACTTTTGATAACTGTGGCAGGTTCTGGAACTAGAAGTGTGCCAAGCAGAAAATCATGTATGGATCCAGTTCTTCACACACAAAAAGGAAGCATGTTCTTCAGGCTCTCACCACCGGACATATCTTATTGGGATTTCTTGATTGCAAACAGAAAAAAAGTTTCCTTCACACTGAGTGCAAAGTGAGGCAGCAGTTTTTCACTGACAGTGATTGACAGACAGGTTTAGTTTGAAAGGTTGTCGTTTTTGTGTGTGTGTGGTTGGTTTTTTTGGTTTTTTTTGGGGGGGGGGGTTCTTATAAATTGTCCTAAAGTTTTAATGTGATCTGCATGTTCAGAAAGTCGCTCCTTTAACCTATCATATCATACTGTTATTGTGCCTAGATTCACTACAGTTGTGTACTGTTTGTTCAGTCTGGGTGAAATAGTATCTTGGTTTTCATAGACTGTGTCCACTGCCATAGTGTTACATTCGTCCACTTAAACAAGTTGGAATGTGTGAATATGCCTCCTGCCTTGCATTTTTTTTGCATTTATCATTACAGTGTATACTATGAAATAAAGTGTTCCTTGTTTGAAAACTTTACTGAAGTTGTTCTGTGTTTGAAATGATTATTTGTAGCACTAGATTCTTGAGCGCAAAATTTGGACACAATGATTACATAATACTTACACGTTTAAAGGAGAATTTGTTTGTCCTGCCTGCTCTGATTTTATTACTAGCAGCTACTTAAATGCACCAGAAGCATTAAAATTGCATACAAATGGTTTTTCTCTGTATTATTATGACATTCACTGTGTCCATTGTTACAAACGTCCACACCTGACCTGACCCCAGTTTTGATCCCATACAGCACACACTTGGATCAAAACCATTTTTTTATGATGGAAATAGTTACTTGAAAAAACATACCACTTTCTAATGGTAAGACTGAAAACAGCTTACTGGGAGTTTGATTTTGAGGCAGTGTGTCCCACTTTAGATCACAACCTTTTGTCACAGGCTCATATATATATACAACACACAGTTGTGCATGCACAGACAAAACCGCTTTCATACAACACACAGTTGTACATGCACAGACAAAGCCACTTTCATACAACACACAGTTGTACATGCACAGACAAAGCCACTTTCATACAACACACAGTTGTACATGCACAGACAAAGCCACTTTCATACAACACACAGTTGTACACACACAAAGCCACTTACATACAGTACATGAATAAAGATGGACACAGAAACACAACTATTTACAAAACAACACACATTTTCCTCGTTAAGGTAATTGGAATCTTTAAAAATCTGATTTCATGGGGACAGAGAGCATGGGAGTAAGCATAGCATACAATGCATCCTACAAGTGGTTGTGGCAACCCTGATTCACTCAGAGCCCTTTGACAGCTCTCACCTTGGGAGATGAGGAAGGCTCTGACATCAGGAAAAGCAGCTTGGTGGTCATTCTTGATCACCAGCTGACACCAACGAAGGCGGATCTGCACACATCCAAGCACAGGTCATCAGTGATGGCCGTTTTTTTATTAGTTTATAACTGTTTTTTCTACATTCTGATCATCCCCAGTAATGACAGTTTCCAGTAGTTTACAACTGTTTTTTTTCTACATACTGATCATTCCCAGTAATGGCAGTTTCCAACAGTTTTTTTCTACATTCTGACCATCCCCAGTAATGGCAGTTTCCAGTAGTTTACAACTTTTTTCTTCATTCCGACCATCCCCAGTAATGGCAGTTTCCAACTGTTTTTCTGCATTTTGATCATCCCCAGTAATGGCAGTTTCCAGTAGTTTACAACTGGTTTTTCTACATTCTGACCATCCCCAGTAATGACAGTTTCCAGTAGTTTACAACTGGTTTTTCTGCCTTCTGAACAGATCTCTGCGTGAATGTGTGGGTTATTTATGTGTGTATTCTGTCTTCTTCCTTCTGCACCCCGCACCCCGCCCACCCACCAACCCACCCCCATTCCCTGTTACATTCCATGTGTGTGAGGAATACAATATCATGATTATACATTATTTCTGAGGTTTTAGTATACATTTCTGGCAAGACTGAATCACAGTAATCAGTTTCTCGCAGGAAGAGCAGTTCTGTTGATCAAGGTTGGTGGGTATTCAAAACTTCTGGCTGTAAGATGCACAGCTCATTCCAGCGAGGTGCTCGCAGTATTCATTATCACCATTCTCAGAATACTGTGGTATAGCCACGCCCCCTAAGGTAGTCATGCTTGCCTCTTAAGACATAGGCTACAGAAAATCAAATTTCTTAACCCATTCACTGCCCCAGCCTGTAAAATGCCTGGGCTGAAAAGTGCACACATACACGCCTGCAAACAGTATATTTGATGGTCCTATAACAAGTCTACTTTCAATACTGTGCATTTTGATAGAAGTCCTTTCACCTGCTCATGTGATGGGGTTGGGGGGTAAAGCCATAATGATTTCAAGTTTGGCACTTTTGTTGGTCATCTTCTGAGTTGGTTGTTGGCAAGCATGACAGTGAAAGGGTGAAACACAGTTCAGTTCAGTAAGATTTTATTCATCCCACATGGGGCAATTCCACGAGACAGGCTCATAAAAACAGACATTGAAAATGACGAGAATAAGAACAGAGAAAAGTGAAAACAGACATGTAAACAGTTAATACAACGCGTCGTATTGGGCGATTCAGGCGGGGTTGTTAACTCCCTTGACTTTTGCCCGGCATCGCTTAAGTCCCTTGGCTGCTTTTACTTCTGGTGTGTACTTTCTTCACAATGGAAGGTGGTGGCAGTGAATTTGCGAATTTTACACTGCCAACTTTAAAGGCAGTTTTGGAGGTCCGTAATCATAATGTGTCTGGCAATAAGCAATAACTTGTCGCTCGTGCTATAGGATGCCCCAAAACGCATTTTTTGTATGAACTCGCGATCTTCTGGTCAGCCAAAAAAATTATGCAAAGACACTTTTTTCCCACACAGCATGAAGCAATGCCTACTCAGAAATCAGCCCGGAAGTGCGCTGCGACCTCTCACAACATCTTGCGCAAAAGATTACAAAGCGCATTCACTCTAGCAAACCAGCTTTGCTGAATCGCCCAATAGCTATAGCAGCAGCCGACCATTACCTGTAAATGCAACAAGAAGCTGCCACTGTGACATGAAAAATAATACAACCTGATACTTGCTAGAACAAGTTCAAGTCACCAAAATATGATTCAACAACCGAATCAGTCTCCCCCCCCCCCCCCCCCCCCAAAGAAAACAACAATTGCAGCATACTGACCTCAGCATTTTTGGAGGTGGAGATCCTGGGGTACTTTGTCCCAAGCAATGGCACAAGGTCAGCAGGAAGGTCACTACGCTCCATCAGCTTGTCCACAAAATGCAGCACCTGGTAGACCGTCCACTTTTCAATGTCCGGCCAGCTTCCTGGCTCCTGCAATGACAATCACCTGCTTGTGGACAAAATGCAGTCCCTGGCAGGCTCTTCACTAGGTAACATCTACCTAATTTTCTGATCTCTGCAGTGACAATCACCAGCTTGTGGACAAAATGCAGCTCCTGGCAGACTCTTCACTATGTAACATCTATCTAATTTTCTGATCTCTGCAGTGACAATCACCAGCTTGTGGACAAAATACAGCTCCTGGCAGACTCTTCACTATGTAACATCTACCTAATTTTCTGATCTCTGCAGTGACAATCAGTGAATCACCAGCTTGTGGACAAAATGCAGCTCCTGGCAGACTCTTCACTATGTAACATCTATCTAATTTTCTGATCTCTGCTGTGACAATCACCAGCCTGTGGACAAAATGCAGCTCCTGGCAGGCTCTTCACTAGGTAACATCTACCTAATTTTCTGATCTCTGCAGTGACAATCACCAGCTTGTGGATAAAATGCAGCTCCTGGCAGACTCTTCACTAGGTAACATCTGGCTAATTTTCTGATCTCCTCCTCACTCTTCACTAGGTAACATCTGGTGAGTTTTCTGATCTCTGCAGTAACAGTCACCAGCTTGTGGCAGACTCTCTACAATGGTACTATTTAACATCCAGCCATTTTCCTGGCTCCTGCAATGACAATCACCAGCTTGTCAACAAAATGTAGCCCCTCAAAGACTCTCTACTCCAGTATACTACTCTCTACTCCAGTACTACTCTCTGCTAGTACTACAGTACTCTCTACAGTACTACAGTACTAGTCAACATCCGGCCAGCTTCCTGGCTCCTGCAATGACAACGACCAGCTTGCAGACAAAATGCAGCCCCTGGCACTAGTGGCAGACTCTCTACTAGTTAACATCTGGCCAATTTTCGGATCTCAACAATGATCATAACCAGCTTGTCAACAAAATGCAGTATATGGTACACTGTCCACTTGATAACATCTGGCCAATGCTGCAATCTCTCCAGTGACAATAACCGGCTTGTGGACAAAATGCAGTACATGGTACACTGTCCACTTGTTAACGTCTGGCCAATGCTGCAATCTCTCCAGTGACAACAACCGGCTTCTGGACAAAATGCACTATAACCAGCTTGTTACTAGTTAACATCTGGCCAGTTCTCTGGGCTCTGCAATGACAGTAACTTGCTTGTCAATAAAACGCAGTAGCTGGCAGGCTGTCCCCTTTTAATATCTGGCCAGTGCTATGACCTCTGCAATGACATTAACAAAAACCAGCTTGTGGACAAAATGCACAATAACCAGCTTGTGGACAAAATACACAATAACCAGCATGTGGACAAAGTACACAATAACCAGCGTGTGGACAAAGTACACAATAACCAGCATGTGGACAAAGTACACAATAACCAGTGTGTAGACAAAGTACACAATAACCAACTTGTGTTCAAAATACACAATAACCAGCTTGTGGACAAAATACACAATTGTGACAATAACCAGCTTGTGGACAAAATGCAGTACATGGAACACTGTCCACTTGCTAACATCTGGCCATGGCCTGACCTCTGTAACAACAATCACCAGCTCACAGACAAAATGCACAATAAACAGCTTGTGAACAAAACACACAATAACCAGCTTGTGGACAAAATGCAGCACATGGTACACTGTCCACTAGTTAACATCTGGCCAATGCCCTGTGTCCTGTACCAGCTTGTGGACAAAATGCAGCACGTGGTACACTGTCCACTAGTTAACATCTGGCCAATGCCCTGTGTCCTGTACCAGCTTGTGGACAAAATGCAGCACCAGGTACATTGTTGACTAGTTAACCCACTTGGCCCCAGACCAGCCGCTGCCCTTTCCCTATGAAATCCCATGCGAAGGGAAGTAACTGTGTCAAATGATCCCGGTATACAACTTTAAAAATTAATAATAAACACCAAACGAAAATTTCAGCTCACTTCATACTTTTCCTAGTTTGCGAATACAGTGTTCTTGTATATCCAACAGGTTTTGATTTTTTTCACTCAAAGATAAATGCATTAAAAAAAAAATCCCAAGTCAGAAATGTCCGCATCTGAATGTCGGGTTTTGGGGTGCCTATGGGGTAACCGACTTTGCAAAATTTCCAGTTTGAATCTCCAAAGATGAAGCTCAGTAAGTTTGTTAGGGTGTCCACGGTAAGCAACTGAGCCAAATTTGCAGTTCAAATCTGAAAGGATGAAGCTCTGAGCCTGACACCATTGCCAACAGAAGGAATTTTGTTTATTTTCATGCATGTATCGTGTGCATCTCGCAACTTTAAAAATTCACAGTGTCTCACAAACTCCACTGAACTTTGAACAAAAGACATCACCGGAAGTAGTAAAAAACAGCGGAAACGAAGCTACATGTCTCGGGAGAATCCTGTTCCTATTTGCAGAAGCTGAAATGCTAGTACAGAGCGTCTGCTAGCCGGCTGCTACCGGGCGGTCTGGAGTTGCGTGGTAAGGAAAAAAAGAGTGGGCAGTGATGGAGGGTCTGGGGCCAAGTAAGCGGGTTAACACAGCGGAGGGAGAGGGGAGGGGGAGGGGGGGGGGACTGACCTGTGTGTCAATGCTGGCAGCCAAAGCCTCCGGGGGATCCATGAGCTGTCTGCCAGCGGACAGGTCAGGTGTGTAGGGTGGCCACCCAGGTGTGTGAAGCCAGCTGGAAAACTCATATCCTTCTCTGCCCACAGGAAATTTAACAGTCAGGTGTCACCGGATCACTCCACATGATCTGTCTGACAACACTGGTTGCACTTTCCACTAGTTAACATCTCATCAGTTCTCTGACCTCTGCGATGACAATAACCAGTGTGTGAACAAAATGCAGTACATGGCACACTGTCCACTTCTTAACGTCTGGTAACATGACAGAACAGAGCGAGAAAGAGGAGAGAGAGAGAGAAAAATAGAGTGAGAAAGAGAGAGACACATCAACAGAGAGAGAAAGAGTGAGAGATAGGCACATCAACAGAGACAAAGAGAGAGGGAGACATGGATACACACACACTGATAGGGATCTTTGAAAGATAAAACTGACACTCAGATGTGACCAGATCATTCCACATGATCTATGACTATCTGACAACACCGGTCACACCAGTGGTCTTTGACAGTGTTGGTATTCCCTTTAACTTGTTTAAGGTGTGATGAGATCACTCTGTTTGACAGTAGTGGTACTCCCTTTAAGGTGTGACAAGATCTCTCCCTATTTGACAGTAGTGGTATTCCCTTTAAGGTGTGACAAGATCACTCTATTTGACAGTAGTGGTATTCCCTTTAAGGTGTGACAAGATCACTCTCTATTTGACAGTATTGGTATTCCCTTTAAGGCGTGACAAGATCACTCCCTATTTGACAGTGTTGGTATTGCCTTTAAGGTGTGACAAGATCACTTTCTATCTGACAGTGTTGGACAGACCTTGTTTTTCATGGGAAGTAAAATCAGAGTTCATTACTTTTCCTGCTTATGGTATTGCTTATGATACTAGATAATCAATGAGGTGACTTGCCGTCCAACACATACACACCTACCTAAGGACACAAGTATACATGAATGAATAATTGACTGACCTGACAAGACAATCAGAAGCATGCACAACCATACAATTTTGCACTACCACACATGCATAATATATATGTACAGAAACCTGTGCATGAATACATGCACACAACATTAACAATCCACTCACTTATCCTTCACATTTTTTCCCTTGAGACTTGGGAAGTACTCCAGGAAGAAGTCAAACAGGTCCTCAGCAATAATGCTCTGCATAGGGAGAAAAGAAATTAATCAACCATTCAATACACTCAGAGAAATATTCCTCATATAATTCAGGCATCTAACTTTGCTGGCTCATGTCCACAAATGTTCAAAAAAAATTCTCTGAGTGAGGGGAAAAAAACAAAATTAAGTGCCAAATACTTTCAAAGGGTACTGATTATGTAACATCTGACCCATATCTAGAAATGCTGAATTATCTTTGAGCAATCGACCTAACGTGAGTTTTGTCTTATCTGATTAAAGTCAAACTTATCATTAGTGGTACCAAATCATGTGAGAGGGATGGTAGGCAGAGACGGGCAGACACAAAGAGAACGAGAGAGACGAAGAGAGAACAGAAAGAGAGAGCGACCAAGGCACAGACAAAGGAGAAAGAAGAGAGAAGACACTGAGAGAGAAGTGAGAAAGAGAGAGGATAAAGGTGTAGACAGACAGAGGACTAGTTCCTGGATTTTTAACATCCCATCAGCCATATATAGGGTTATTCCAGAACAAGACAGAGAACACAGTGAGAAAGAGGAGAGATAGACACACCAACAGAGAGAGAGAGAGAGAGAGAGAGAGAGAGAGAGAGAGAGAGAGAGAGAGAGAGAGAGAGAGCTCTTGAACTTAATTTTTTTATATACTAGGAATGTAGTTTAGGTTCAGTCAAGACCTGTCTAACAACTAGTCCTTGCTAAGCTACTGATAAGTAAAAATAAACCTGAAAAATCTTCCCAAGTGGAGAGAGAGACACACACACACTCACTCTGATAGAGAGAGAAAGAGGGAAAGAGAGAAAGGGTGGGGGAGGGGGGGAGAGAGAGAGAGAGAGAGAGAGAGAGAGAGAGAGAGAGAGAGAGCACAGACAGGCGAGAGTGAGACAAAGGAGGAAGGGTAAATCTGGAGAAGAAACAGAAAGTGAAGGCAATGCACACAAACAGGCACATCCTTACCTTAAACTGGAACTTGGCAACGTAGGCCTTCAGGAAGTCGTCAAACTTCTCAGTGTCGCCCACCAGACTGCAGAGGTATGACACAAAGGCAAAGCCTTTCTCGTAGGGCGTTTCATTGTACGTGTCGTCCGGGTCCACTCCGGGCTCGATCACCACACGCAGCTTGTTGAGAGGGTGATCCTGTCAGCAAAAACAGGCACATCAGTATCACTTCACTATCAGCCACAGACAGCAGAACCAGTCAATCAGCAAAAACAGGCACATCAGTATCACTTCACTATCAGCCACAGACAGCAGAACCAGTCAATCAGCAAAAACAGGCACATCAGTATCACTTCACTATCAGCCACAGACAGCAGAACCAGCCAGTCAGCAGAAGTATAGCACATCAGTATCACTTTACAGTATCACTTTAGGCACAGGCAGCAGCACCAGCCAGTCAGCAAAAACAGCATATCAGTATCACTTCACTATCAGCTGCAGACAGCAGAACCAGCCAGTCAGCAGAAGTATGGCACATCAGTATCACTTTACAGTATCACTTTAGGCACAGGCAGCAGAACCAGTCAGTCAGCAAAAACAGGCACATCAGTATCACATCACTATCACAGCCGCAGACAGCAAAACAGTCAGTCAGTAAACAGGGCACATCAGTATCACTTCACAGTATCACTTTAGCCACAGACAGCAGAAACAACCCATAAAAAAAAAAAAAAAAAAAGACACATCAGTATCATTTCACAGTATCTAGCCACAGACAGCAGAATCAGTCCATCAACAAAAAACAGGCACATCAGTATCACTTCACAGTATCACTTTAGCCACAGACAGCAGAACCAAGCCATGAACAAAAAACAGGCACATAAGTATCACTTTAGCTACAGACAGCAGAACCAGCCCATCAACAAACAACAGGCACACCAGTATCACTTCACTATCAGCTGCAGACAGCAGAACCAGCCAGTCAGCTAAAACAGGCACATCAGTATCACTTCACAGTATGACTTTAGCCACAGACATCAGAACCAGCCCATCAACAAAAAACAGGCACACCAGTATCACTTCACTATCAGCCAAAGACAGCAGAACCAGCCAGTCAGCAAAAGCATGGCACATCAGTATCACTTTACAGTATCACTTTAGGCACCGGCAGCAGAACTAGCCAGTCAGCAAAAACAGGCACATCAGTATCACTTTCCTATTAGCCACAGGCAGCAGACCAGCTCATCAACAAAAACAGGCACATCAGCATCACTTCACTATCAGCCAGACAGCAGAACCAGCCAGTCAGCAAAAAACAAGCAGTTGTTCAAGTTAGTTAGTAACTGGATGGACTTTAACATCCCATCAACCACACAGGGTCACACCAGGATGGTCAAATTCTGTCACACACAAATTCATCTTTCAAAACTCTTCTCATCTATATATATATATCTATAGATAGAGAGAATGTAGAACAACAGTCGAAGCATGTCTTGGTTCTATAGAAACTTTTAATAAAAAAATTTGACCATAAGGGCTTTGACAAGGTTTGCCCGATCGGCTGGATTCATACGACATGCAAATTATAGAATTATAAAATATGTCATATCTTACGTGTCACACTTTCTTGCACATGACATGCACTCTAGATGACTGGTGAACACACAATCCATAAAATCAATCCCTACTCAAATATAAAACAAAACATGCATGATATAATTATATATATAATAAAAACAAACAACATTTTTTTTTTCGTGTGTGAAAAGTTAGTCCCTTCAATACTGCCCTGTTAAAAAAGCAAGGTAGAAAGTAGGACAAGGATGAAATTCCTGGCAGTGGGCAAAACATGCATGGCTATATTATGACCTACTCCAGGCTTTAGAGGGAGAACATTCGCCAGCTCTGGGTTCTCAACAAAAGGGACTTTATTTCTGCATCCGCAGTACCACACCACAGGCACAGGTGAAGGAAGAGGAGCTGGAAGAGAGAGAACAGGAAGGCAGAGGAGGAAGAGGAGAACAAAAAGAGAGGAGAAATGGAGGAGGAAGAGGCAATGGAAGAGAGAGAGAGAGAGAGAGAGTGAGAGAGAGAGAAAGGCAGAGAAGGAGAACAAAATGAGAGGAGAAATGGAGTAAGAAGAGGAAATGGAAGAGAGAGAGGCGGAGGAGGAGGAGAACAAAAAGAGAGGAGAATCAGAGGAGGAACAGGAAATGGAAGAGAGAGAAGAGGAAGGTAAAAGAGTAGTGGAGAACAAAAAGAGAGGAAAAATGGAGGAGAAAGAGGAGCTGGATGAGAGAGCAGAGGAGGAAGAGGAGAACAAAAAGAGAAGAAATGGAGGAGGAAAAGGCAATGGAAGAGAGAAATAAGGTAGAGGCAGACGAGGAGAAATGAAGGAGGAACAGGCAATGGAAAAGAGAGAGAAGAGGAAGACAGGGGAGGAGGACAGAGAGCAGAAGACAACAGAGAGGAGAATCGGAGGAGGAACAGGAAAGGGAAGAGAGAGAAGAGGATGTAAAGAGGAGGAAGAACAAAAAGAGGAGAATCAGAGGAGGAAGAGGAAATGTAAGAGAAAGAAGAAGAAGGCAGAGGAGGAGCAGCAGAAGACAACAGAAAGACAGGAAAAGGAGGAAGAGGAAATGGAAGAGAGAGAAGAGGAAGGTAAAGGAGGAGGAGGAGGAGCAGAAGACAACAAAAGAAAAAGGGAAAACAGAGGAGGAAGAGGAAATGGAAGAGAGAGAGAAGAGGAAGGTTAGAGGAAGAAGAGGAAGAGAACAAAATGAGAGGAGAATCAGAGGAAGAAGAGGAAGTTCTGGAAGAGAGAAGAGGAAAAGGTAGAGGAGGAAGAGGAGTAGTGGAGAACAAAAAGAGAGGACAGTTGGAGGAGAAAAAGGAAATGGCAGAGAGAGAGAGGAGGAAGGTAGAGAAGAACAGAAAGAGGAGAAACGGTGGAGGAAGAAGGAGGAAGTGGAAGTGCCAAAAGCACTGTGTAGAAACCCTGAACTGATACAAACCCAAAGAGGATGCCTTAATTACTTTATCTCTCTGGAAGTAAAAAAAATAAAAATAAACCATCAACCTCTGACTTTAGGGATTTCAATACTGGGGTTTGTCCTACATATGAAGATTGCTATAGCTGAAAGTAATCCTGATCGAGAACTCTTGATGCAAAAAACACTTTACTCCAGCCCCAAGAGACAATGAGATGCCAGCTGGAGACAATGAGATGCCAGCTGGAGACCATAAGATACTGGCTGGAGACAATAAGATGCCAGCTAGAGACAATAAGATACTGGCTGGAGACAATAAGATGCCAGCTAGAGACAATAAGATACTGGCTGGAGACAATAAGATGCCAGCTAGAGACAATAAGATACTGGCTGGAGACAATAAGATGCCAGCTAGAGACAATAAGATACTGGCTGGAGACAATAAGATGCCAGCTGCAGACAATAAGATACTGGCTGGAGACAATAAGATGCCAGCTAGAGACAATAAGATACTGGCTGGAGACAATAAGATGCCAGCTAGAGACAATAAGATACTGGCTGGAGACAATAAGATGCCAGCTAGAGACAATAAGATACTGGCTGGAGACAATAAGATGCCAGCTAGAGACAATAAGATACTGGCTGGAGACAATAAGATGCCAGCTGCAGACAATAAGATACTGGCTGGAGACAATAAGATGCCAGCTAGAGACAATAAGATACTGGCTGGAGACAATAAGATGCCAGCTAGAGACAATTAGATGCCAGCTGGAGACAATAAGATGCCAGCTAGAGACAATAAGATGCCAGCTAGAGACAATAAGATACTGGCTGGAGACAATAAGATGCCAGCTAGAGACAATTAGATGCCAGCTGGAGACAATAAGATGCCAGCTGGAGACAATAAGATGCCAGCTGGAGACAATAAGATACTGGCTGGAGACAATAAGATGCCAGCTGGAGACAATAAGATGCCAGCTACTGTGCTAGAGACAAAAAGATGCCAGCTGACAACAATAAGATGCCAACTGGAGACAATAAGATGCCAGCCAATAATGACAAGGTCAACAGCCTCTAATTACTATTAATATTATTATTTAAATGAACTCCTGACAAAGACCAGCCCTCTTTTTTTAAGGTCACTTCTGCTGAATTTTTAGGCCAATCTTAAAGAGGAGTGGCAAACAGGAAGCGAACAAGTGAATGAGCCAGGCAGAAACCAAGCAAAAGAACGGGAAACAAAAGACGACAAGCTACCATTCCAGAGTCAGCCATGTGCTGGCGCAGCAACGCCTGTCCCGTAGCGGCCTCAAGGCACATCGCCGCCCGCCCGAACAACTCCTCCATGATGCGACGCTGCGCGTACATTGTGAAACCCTGGCAAATGGCAAAGCAGACACACCGCAAGGTGAAGATCAGTGACCAGACTTAGCAAGCAGGTGAAGATTAAAGAGCAAGCTTTGTACCATTCCTGTGTTCTCCATGTGCTGCCTCAGAAGCTCCTGTCGCACTGTGGCTTCCAAGCACATGACGGCTCTCCCAAACAGTTTCTCGCTGATGCGCCGCTGGGCGTACATGGTAAAACCCTTGGACACAAAACAATTCTTTAAAAACAAAACAAAAAAACACATTAGACGCAGCTACAAAATATGCCCAAACTACTGAAACCCTGCCTGACAAGATGTCATTATGCCATTCACACTTACGCCCAAACCGGCAAATTATTTAATATGACAATATTCAATATGACATTCACTTAAGACTGACAGACAGATCACACATATTTCATCTTATTTGAAAGTCCTAGCGTCATTGCTGTGCATGACGACACATTTGTTCAAGACAACTTTAGCAAAGTCAGAGGTCTGTGGACATGCACACATTCTATGATCTCCTGCTGGAAAAAAATGCACAGAATTAAACACCCAAACAATTATGTTACTAGGCCGGTAAACAAAAAGGTTTTGCTGATGGAAGAAGATTCTCATATTCAGTAAACTGACAGTATGACTGCCTTTGCAACTTAACCCCTTCACTGCCACGACTGCCTTTGCAACTTAACCCCTTCACTGCCACGACTGCCTTTGCAACTTAACCCCTTCACTGCCACAACTGCCTTTGCAACTTAACCCCTTCACTGCCACGACTGCCTTTGCAACTTAACCCCTTCACTGCCACGACTGCCTTTGCAACTTAACCCCTTCACTGCCATGACTGCCTTTGCAACTTAACCCCTTCACTGCCATGATGTCACTTGAAAAAGACCAATAGAAGTGCAACTTTGAAACCCCTTAAGCCTTTTCCACCTTCTTTGTTGTACTGGCATGTGAAAGGATTTTCATCAAAATGCAGAGTGAGTCTTCCTCACACCCACACGCCATAGGACCAGAAAATATACTGTTTGCAGGTGCGTGCATGCATCTTTCAGCCCAGAAATTTGACATGCTGGGGCAGTGAAGGGGTTAATGGGTGGACATTTTGCAATTCTGAAGGAATCAACTTTTATACCATTCTCTGGGGCTAGGATTAGAAAAAGAAAAGAAAAGAGGCTTACCTCATTCAACCAGAACTCACTCCAGTTGGCATTGGTCACCAAATTGCCGAACCAACTGTGACTCTGTGCAAAAAATGGCAATTACTACAGTGCTGCGATAAAGAAGAATAAAAAAATGCACGTGGCTAGTTAGTAACTGGGGTTCAACAACCTGTCAATCACACAAAGTCGCTTCAGTTGTCCTGTGCACCAGCGGGAAAATGAGAGGAAAAACAAATGACAAAGAACAAAACAAAACACACGCAAACCCAATGTATAGCTGTTGATTGTTAAGCTGTAAACAAACCAAAAAGACAATAAAGACCAAACAGAAAAAATAAATACAAAAAAGGTCCTTGCTAAACTGTAGTGTAAGCAGCTGAATACTTCACACACACACACACACACACACACACACACACACACACACACACTCATGTGCGCACACACATGTGGACACACACATGTGCATGCACACACATACACACACACACAAATAAAAGACAGGAGAAGGAGCCCTCTGTCACTGGAGTAGGATTCCCCAGCAGGCAAAGCTCTGCCCATGCCTAACTATGAGGGCCGTGAGAAGAGCAGATCCCTCTCATACAAAGTCTTGATGACCAAAGATACAGACTGGCACCACACAGGTTCAGATCATATAAATATGGCAACACAACCAACAGCACTGTGCAAGTCTGACAGCACTGACAAAGCATGAATAATTGTAATGAATACTGGTCTGTACCTCCCCTCATTTGAGCACTATTATGGTTGAAAATTACATACTTCACACAACACTACATACACTGTCTTTCACACACATACTTCACACAACACTACATACACTGTCTTTCACACACACACATCACACAGTGTCACACAACACCACATACATCATCTTTCACACACACACACACACACACACACACACACACACACACACACACACACACACACACACACACACACACACACACACACACAGAGTGTAACATACACACACACACACAAACATCACACACTGTAACAGAACACCACATACATTGTCTTTCATACACACACACACACACACACACACACACACACACACACACACACACACACACACACACAGAGTGTAACATACATGCACACACACATCACACACTGTAACAGAAAACCACATACAGTCTTTCATACGCACACACACACACACACATGCATGCACACACACATGCACACACACACCATGCTGCCACACACACACACAGTCTCACACACACTGTCATCCAACACCACATACACTTTCACACACACAGAGAAACTCACTATTTCATGGATGACAACGTCGGTGAGGGAACGGTCACCGACCACGACGCAGGGGGTGAGGAAGGTGAGGCAGGGGTTCTCCATGCCCCCGAAGGGGAAGGAGGGGGGCATGATGAGCAGGTCGTAGCGGCCCCACTGGTACGGTCCAAACAGACGCTCCCCCATTGACAGAAACTTTTCCACCTCCCCCTCAAACTCTGCCCTGGCGGCGTCCTGACATCAGGCAAAAAGACGGAGGAGAGATTTCAGTCCAACTCTGAGTTGTCCGAGTTGACAAAGCAGACGAGACAGCCCAAGCACCTCCACCCTTTCTCTCTCTGTTTCAACTTCTTAATTTTTTTTCAATCCCTCCCCTTCCCAACTGCATAAGATGCGAGACTCTCCCTTCACCTGAGGGCCACTCTCAGCATTGACTTCTTCTTCTTGATCACTGCTACACAGAGAGTCCAGTCTGCAAGATGAATGTGGCTGTCTTCTCCGGTTCCTCCTTGCTGCTGCTGTAGAGTTTGATGTGTAGCTGGACTGCAGTTGGCCTCATGTTTTGTCTTGCTGTCCATAGAAGCGGGCGTCTCTGCAGTATATATGTTCGGCTGTCCAGTCTTCACGACTGCAGTTGCACGCTGGTGACAAGACCCTCCCCTCACTATAGTGGTGACTATCAGGAAGAATGCAGCAGTATGATTATGCACAGGCTCCAGACACATCTGACTCAAGTCCTAATTCCTGGCACAGGCACTAGCATATCATACACAACTTATTAATCAATGTCAAAAGACCAACCCCCCCACCACCTTTCCCCCTGTGAAAAATACAAACAGATCCTATTAGCGTGCAGAGACTCGCACCTCACACACACCTGACCATGGCATGGGGACCAATCAAGGCAGAGACAAGGTCTTTATGAACCCTTGGGTCATACCCCCCCCCCCCCCACCTTAAAAACTACTACAGGACTTACCATCACCCCTCCCACCGCCCTTAACTGTAAAAACTATTAAAGGACTTACCATTATGCAAATGACACCAAGAGTTGATGGAAACAGTGAAAGCACCAAAACCTTGCACAAGTAATGCCCCCCCCCCCCCCCCCCAACACCAAATCCTTGCATAAGTAATGCTCAGCTCCCCACCCTCCCCCTCCACCTGACCATGGGGGCCTGGGTCAGTCTGCACACACGTCAGCATGGTCCCCCAGACCCCTCCCCCACAAAGAACTATCACACAGAACAGATTAGCATGCAAAGATCCCCCCCCCACCCCCCTGACCATGAAGGCCAATCTAAGCATAGACAAGGTCCTTGCTGTAGCCCCCTCCCCACCCCCCCCCAAAAATACTGGACAAGACTTACCATCATGCAAGTGTTGTCTTGGACCTGACTGTAACTATGACAGTACGAATCCTTGTAACTATGGAAGCACTGTTTCTGTAACTATGAAAGCACTAATCCTTGTAGCTATGAAAGCGCTAATCCTTGTCCAAGCAATCCCCTCCCTCTCCTCCCGCATCTAACCATGGGGGAGCCAATCCAAGTGTATATAGTCCCCCACCCCCCCACCCACAACCATGTGAAGAACTACCAAACAGAACTAACCAGCATGCAGGGCTCTGCCCACACGTGACTGCGAGGGCCGATGCTGGCGCAGGCGATGTCCCCAACAGCCAGCGCCACCAGGTAGGAGGGGATGGGCTGCTTCAGGCGGAAGAAATAGTTGTCCTTCTGGCCGCTGAGGTTGGCCACCTCTCCCTGGCTGCTTTCACTGGCACTCATTACAGCAGTGAATCCAGGGGGCACCTGACATTGCGAGCACAGACAGTGAGGGATTTTGAAAGCTGTTTCGAGATTCTGTGGGAAGATTTGTGCACACTGTGATTGGGTGAGGCAAGGACCTTGCCCCAAAGCCTCATAAAAGAATTAGCGGAAAGTCAAGCAGTGGGGTTGGGGTGTGGCTTGTAGTTGCACTGTGCCATGAAACCTGTTTTTTTTCTATCCACGTAATGGTGCTGCTCCTTTGCCAGTGCAGTTTTAATAGTGCATAATGCTAGCGTGTTTTCATCCAGATCTTTTTTTTTTACATAGAAACAAATATTAATCAAATTTATGAACCAGAAACTTTTTTTTTTTAACTGGAAAGTAGGCAGCTGAGTAGCAGATATCTTGGCTGAATATTCTCATGCCCATGTAATGCATTGTGGGAGAATTTTCTTCTCCAGGGTAAATTTTCTGTGCTGACTCTCATTTTAGTATCTGTTCCATCCCTGTGTTACTGCAGTAGACTGTAAAAGATCCCAGTCATTCTGCCAAACGTGCAGGTGGCAGGGTACAACTAAACACACATGCACCTTACATACAGGGCTTTGCATAAAGTGACATGGTGCATGGTTGTATGGTGTACAGAGAATGTGCCAAGACAGCAGCAGTTTCATGTGGCAACAGCCATGCCCGTACTGCAAGTACACCACTTCAGTGGATTTTCAAAAATGTGCTATAAAAAGCTATTCACTCATGTCAAATCACCTGCAAGCACAGTGTCTGCTAGAGAGCTGAGAATAGCACAAGAAAAAATCAACAACATAAGCCTCAACAGAACCATGGGCAAGAAAAACAGTACTTTACTGGACCTCTAACTTTTTCTGTCTTTTGCTTTCTAGATCACTGCCTAGAATGATTGACGCTGCAGGATCTGAAACAGAATGAGGCCCAGAGCGCCGGTGCAGAATCAACAAACAAGGGAGTTAATTAGCACTCAACATCTTTTGGGTGCTAATTAACTCCCTTGTTTGTTGATGTATACTGCAGGGGTGTGCCTCTCTGCTCTTCCGGTTCATTCCACTTCACCCCCCCCCCCCCCCACTCCCCCATCCGCTTTAAGCACAAGCAGATACGTAACATAAACTTTGAGTCAAACATTTAGATGTGATCTGATGTCTTGTGTTTCACCCTGATATAACCCTAGTCCCTTTGCGATTGGGTGGGCAGGAATCAATCATTTAGTTTTTCTGAGGGAATGTGAGGTGCAGTAACAGTAGCTCTCATTCGTGAGTCGGGAAAATAGGGGGGGAAAAAGTGGGTGTCCCTGACCTTGACATTGGCAGAGTAGGGGGCCTTGACGGCCGGCGTGTCTTGACATGGGAAGAATGAACGGTTCAGCACAGCCTGACCTTGAGTGTACATGTAGGGCTTTTTCTGGCCTGAAACAAAAAACAAACTGTGTTTATAAACGCGCTTTATTGTGCCATTGGGAATCCATTCCACTGGAAACGTGGGCTGTTTTCCCCCCCAAGGGAAAGTCAGCAGTGGCAGTGCTGCACTGCTGAACCTACCTGTTGTTACAGTTGCACTGAAATACTTCAGTATTGCACAACTGGAATAGATAACAAAAATAAACAAATTTAGCTCTTGAACCCATCTGCAAGAGTCCAAACTTAATTTCCCACTTTATCAATTAAGTCCTTGAACAGAAAGAAAGAGTGGGGGAGAGGGAGGGGGAGGGGGGGAGAGAGGGAGGGAGAGAGAGAGAGAGAGAGAGAGAGAGAGAGAGAGAGATCTTTCAGCTGACAACCACTATCAGTACTAGTTTCTTGTTCTACTACAGCTGCTTGGGAAGAGAATTGGAACAGAGAATTGGTGGTAGTTGTGGGGGAGTGGGAGATGGATATTTTCATTTTTTTTAAACTGACAAAAAAAGAGAAAAAAAAGAGGGAATATTGGGTTGACACCCTGGATGCCAAGCGGTCAGCTGAAGGGCCCTGTGTCAGTGAGCGTCCTGTCTCCCGGCGCACAATGTTCCAGTTACTAGATTTGTGTCAATGAGTGTACTGTCTCCCGGCAGACAATCTTCCAGTTACTAGATTTGTGTCAGTGAGCGTCCCGTCTCCCAGACAATGTTCCAGTTACCAGATTATCCTTGGATACAATTGGAAGATCTGAACACATGCACCCCCATCCCCCATATGCACAGATACCCCCTATATATATACACATACAACCGTCCCCTCATCACCCCTAAACACATGGACATCCACCCTTCCACCATCCGCATATAAGTACAGTTAACATACACATGGGGAGCAGGGATAGCTCAGTGGTTAGAGTGCTGGACTCGTGATCGAATGGTCGCGGGTTTGAATCCCTGCTGGAGCAGCAGGAGAATTTTCTTCTCCAGGGTCAACTTTCTGTGCTGACTCTTATTTCGGTATCCGTTCCACCGCAGTAGCATGTAAAAGACCCCAGTCATTCTGCCAAAAGCACAGGTGGCAGGTTACAGCTAAACACGCATACACCTTATGCATGTGGCTTTGCATGAAGTGACACGGTGCATGGTTGTATGGTGTACACAGAACGTGCCGAGATTGACTCTCTCTGGCAGCAGATTTCTTGTGGCACCAGCCATGCCAGCGCTGTAAGTACACCACTTCAGTGGATATTCATAAACGTGCTATAAAAAGCTATTCACTCATGTAGAATCACATGCGAGTGCAGTGAGTCTGCTCGTGAGCGGAGAATAGCGCTATATAAAACTTAAAAGCGATCAATAATAATAATGTATACATATATTAATTATTATGCATGCTTTGCTCTATTTCTTTCTATTTGGTATCTGTATTACACATGGCATCTGTAGATTTTACGTAATTTTCACAGCATTACACACACACACATAAAATCAAAACATGTCATTCTTTTAGCACAACGTGATATTTTAGGTACCTGTCTTTCAGAAAATACTCCAAAATAATGATGGCTTATGAAGAGTTTTAATTCTTTATCTTACCACATACCAAACTTTGGCACCGAGGTTTAGAGAACAACCCACATTCATACCCCCCCCCCCCCCCCCCCACCAACAACAGACCTGCTGTCTGTGCAGGTTCCAGCCACTCCACCCCAGGTCCCCCTGCCCTGGACACATACTCCAGTTGAAGGTCAAGGCTGCTCCCCATGGCTGGCTCTTTGGACAACTGCAAATAATGATAGTCAACCCAAAGCACCATCCCTGCACAAAAAAAAAGACCCCACCTGCCCACCCCACTCCCCTTTTCTTTAAGGCAATGATCCAGTATGTTCCCAAAAAACGTGCTCAACTCAAAGCTTATTTTTATTGCTGGTTGTCAACCACTGTATCAGAAAAGGACTTTTCTTTCAAAAAAGAAGGGGGATGGGGTGGGGGTGGGGGTGGGAAGAAAGGTAAGTGGACCATTCCTTTCAGTTTCATAAGATTTACCTTTGGTAGTTTATAATTACATAAGATTTATCTTTGGTAATTTATAATTTTTACATGCCATATCATTTTATTTATCTGTGAACTGATATGAACGCAACAGTTAATGGATTGGTATATGTTTTCCTTTATCATACATATATTTAATATTATATATTCATAATCCTTATCATTGTAATTTGTATGATTTGTAATTGTGCGGACACTTACTGACTTAGCGAGTCATTTAGTGAGTTATTCCCTGTCATGAGCACCATGAACATGACACTACTTAACTTGTATATTAATTTTATTATGCATGCTACCTGATGATGGACTTGAACAAGTTGAAGTCATACTAATACAGTAATAGGTAAAACCTGTGGACAAATTAGGACAAGAAGAACTGTACCTGTACTTTGAGGGTGGAACCGTAACCAGTGAAAGGAGCTGTTGTAAACTCAAGCGCTTGATGCTGGTTGGATGAGACATCAGTCACCTTGGAAACATGCAGAGTCTCATGAGTGTCAAGCAGAACTGAAATTTAAAAACAAACCACACTGTCATTGGTAAAAATAGACTGTGAGAAAGAAGAAAGAAAGAAAAAAATACAGTATAATATTAATAAGGTTAATAATGATGACTTTAAAAAAAAAAAATGAAACAATCAGTGTGCACACTTTTTTCCTTTTTCTATGGGTCATTCTCCTGAAAACTGGTCAAAACTGTGACATAGAGTGTAAAAATTCAAAGTTTTTTTTTTTTTTTTTTTTAATGTTATTTAATAATTGTTTGGAAATGAAAGCTTGACATCTCTTGTGTACATAAATATAAGACATAAACTGACAGGGTGACAGGAACTTGGTTAATTGTATGTTATGTTACGTCATAGGTCAGTGTCTCGCGTGTTACAGAAGACACCAGAAATGCATGAATTGTCAGCTCAGTGGCCAGTTTGACTCTTGCCTTTTTATTATACAATATTTCCTAATTAATAAAGGAATATCTGGCACTTGTGACATACTTTTTTCTTTCTTTTTTAAACTGTCATGCCTCTTTAACGATTTTGGTTTAAAATGTCTTCTTTGAAGTACAGACATGCACGAAATAGATTACACATTTCTTTTTCTTAGTTTTTTCTCTCTTTTGTTTTCCCCAAAGTAATTTGGAAGGGGGGGGGGGGGGGGGGGGTGCAATTGCATTAACTTAGTCTGAACCTTATAATTATATAAATATACATGTCAGAGGGATATTTGTTTCTTGCTTTCTAAAGTTAATAACCAATCACACTTAATTAGTAATGTGTCTCACATGTTATGTAGACATCATCAGACATCACAAGTACAAAAGAATATAATTATAAGAGTCACACACTTAAACCATTGACCAAAAAACTGAATAAACAAGTATATTCATTACAAAAGCAATGTTCTTTCCACATTTTCTTGACTGGAACTGGTATTGACCCCTGTTTTAGATATATCGGGATAGCCAAGAGCGGCAGCAATCTAGTCCACAGTCACCCAAGCCATATTCTCTGTCTCACGCCCTGTGTAAAAGCAAGAAAATCTTTTTACAGTGTCTTACCCTGTCTTGAGATGATGTACCATCAAACTAATCTGGTTTGCAAAAGTTTCCGTATTTCTGAAGATCTAGTAGAAACGATTGTGGCTTTGACCTTGAACATAGCAAAATGATATTTCTGAATGATACTCTGGCTGATGATGATGCATCACCATACTAAGTTTGACTATCACAAGTATCAGAGATATTGTCCAGGCAAACATTCAATGAAGTTCAAAACCATCACTGTGACCTTGACTTTGAAAACAGCAAAGCAACCTTTTCACAAGACACTCCAGCTTATGAACATGTTAAGTTGGTCGCCAAAAAAATCAGCAGTTCAGAACATATAATAGAAATAGTCATATTTCACTAGATGAACTGAAATCCAGTTACTGTGACCTTGACGATAGAAACCATTTTTTTTGCAAATATATGAATCATGATGCTCTGGCTTATGTAAGTTATAATGATGTCTCATCATACTGAGTTTGGTTACAAATGGTTCAGCGATGCATAAGATATCATCCAAACAAACATTCACTGAAACATGGCTGTGCAATTGACCTTGAACACAGCAATCCAACATTTTCACTGGACACTTCTTTGCTTGATGATCTACACTCAAATTGAGTTTGGTTGCAAAAGACTCGTTGGTTTAGAACTAATAAAAGATACAGTAGAAACTGTCATATTTTGATTATATAAGCCCACATGGTGACCTTGACCTTGAAGATAGAATTAAAAAAATTCGCATGACATTCTGGCTCATGGTGGTGCACCACAATACCAAGTTTGGTTACAAAAGGTTGCATACACACACTCAGCTGAGTGGGAACAAATATGTGTCATGAGCGTTACATCCCTCACCCCTGAAGAAACCACAGTGCTTTCCCTTTTGTAGTAAAATAACACACCACATACAGCGCAAAAGGAGGTCAAACATTGCTGCCATCAGCTGATGTAGACTGGTATGTTAGGGTAGGTCAAAAGTCAGTGGTACAAACAGAAATAATTCTTTTGTGTGCTCGCATGTTACATCATTGTAAGACACCATGTCAACCACCCCTGAAGAAATGACTGTAATTTATTTCGTATCTACTCTCATGTCATCAAACAAGCATTAAAAATAAGGTGAAATGTGGTTATCTACCAAGCTGATGAAAAAAAGAAAGTACTTTAGTTTCTGTTGTGAACAAGTCACAATATCATGATACACACTCAGAAGACACCATCGGTAATGTGCGAGACACTGATTATCTTTCCTTTGTTTGGAGCTGTTAACACAATAACAGTGTTAGTAGCAACATACAATAAATACCATTTGTATACATGTAAGAACTAGCCTCCTTTTTCTCATATAACCTGTTTTTATTCAATAATGAACAATTCCAAGGAAATATCTGCGATCAACTAACCTTCCCATAGCCATGTCACAAATGGTGGCCATGAAAATTATGTGATTTTTACTAAAAAAAGGCTCACAGCACAAGAAATAATGATGCATTTTGTAATTGCACTTTACATCAGAAATATAGCAGTAGTTTTAAAAGTTTCATGTTTTAGTTTAATTTTTATTTCATTGGGAAAACGGCACTCTCTTTGGTCCAGTTTTCAGAAGAAAACAGCATTAGGCTTAGCAGAAACAATAAACTCCTTCAATAACCTTCTGGATAAACATTGGAAACAGAAAATACATAGCACAAGGTAACTGATGAAAACAAGCCATGACTCGCATGACTATGACGCAGCATATCACACATGGTAACTGACGAAAACAGGCCACGCTGCACTCTTATTCTTAAAAAAAAAAAAAAAAAAAAAAAAAATGTTGAGCATAATATACACCAAAAAGCCTACAAGCCGTAATCCGGTATACTATATGACAATAAGACAACAAGCAGTAAAAATGAGGGTAGCGTACGTCGTCTCAACCTTTTCCCAAGAGTATATATCTTGTTCGACTTCTTAACAACAGCAAACAAACCAAAAGCCTACAAAAAGATATTTGTTCGGACACAGTACCTTCTTTGACGCCACTCTGCAACACCTCAAACGTGATGCGCGCAACGCCGGTAATCGTCTGCTTGTCAAAACAAACATCCAGGTCCAGGTGAATGTTACTGGTTCGCACCTGGCGAAAATTAGAAGAAGTTGCCACATCCGTCGCCGAATCTGAGTGGAGCTGCGCCATGATGTTTACAGAGGCAACAATGACTAGATCTTGACCGCCAGTGCAGTAAATCTTTCAGTCTCTACAGCCTATTTCTCGAGAAACTTACTGACTAGATAGTCACGAGTTTCCCCGCCTTTCACTTGCTCAGTTCCTGAGAGTGACTTCCCTTACAAAATGTCTTTTATTAACACTTCTACAAAAATAAATAAATAAAATCAACAAGGAAATTTATCAACATTTAAAAAAAAAAAAATCTTTCGTATTATCCACTAAATAGTCAAGCTGATCTGCTACCAACGAAACTAGAAAACAACTGCAAAAAAAGCCGAACAGTCTTTTTCAAAACTATAACTAGAATATGAGCAAGAGGTAAAATCTAGTGACAAAATTACACGCAGTCTATGTGTATTGTTAAGTAAAGGTACACTGGAACCTATGCAAAGTTTTGAATCCGGCTGGTGTAGCGAAGGCGAATAAAGGAGGAAATAAAAATTATTATTTTGTTATGTTTACCTAGTAAGATGCAGTAAACTTCCGGTTTACAGACGAAAGTTGAAATTGTTGGAAAAAGTGGAAGCATGCGCAGCACACGATGAAAGTGTCGGCTATTTTAGTTTAATGCCATGGTCACTTCATTTCACTTTTTGTATATTGGAATACGACAAATTTTCGATCGTTATCTTAGACCGGGTACGGAAGAAAAAGCCATACAGGTTGGCAAAAGGTTGGGACCAGAGATCTGTTTGAGTGAAAACGTCAACTTTCGGTCTTCATCTCGCTTTCGGTCTCATACATTCAACATCTCTTCATCAGAAGCACCGAAACACTCGAAGAAGAATAGGCACAAGAGTGAAAATACGATAGGTGCGTAGTTATGTTGATGGCTGTTGCAAAATGTTTCGTTATTTTTGAGCGGCGCGTTGTTTTGCACCAAAGCTTTGGTTTTGGTTTTGGTTTCTGTAGCTTACGACGATACGTAAAGAGCAAGTAGCAATAGCATGCAGGAGTGTGGCATTGGTGAGACGGGCTGGGGTGCGCAGCAGTGGTTGTCTGTCGGCGTTTGTTCGGAGTGGACTGTGTTGTTGTTAAAGTGGTTCCAGGCTGTGGCCTATGCATGATAGTTCTTGGAAAGGAGTGCTTGTATCAGTTGGTTAGTGGGGTGGTGTGGTGAGCAGCTTTTACTTCTTCAGTTCACATGTTTTAATTTTAATTAAAAATAAAACAAAACAAAACACACACACATAACTAGCAAGTAGCAATAGCATGCAGGAGTGTGGTATTGGTGAGACGGGCTGGGGTTGTCTGTCAGTGTTTGTTTGGAGTGGACTGTGTTGTTGTTAAAGTGGTTCCAGGCTGTGGCCTATGCATGATAGTTCTTGGAAAGGAGTGCTTGTATCAGTTGGTTAACGGGGTGGTGTGGTGAGCAGCTTTCACTTCTTCAGTTCACATGTTTTAATTTTAAATTATTTTAATTTCAAAAAAACAAAAAACAAAAAACAAAAATGCACAAAAACAGAACAAAAACAAAAAAACAGTGACATAGTTTTGATTTATCATATATTAGTTATTACTAGTCCACAGCTGCCATGGGGAGATAAATTGCTTCTACTTCAAACATTATACCTCTAGTACAACCTCACAGCACTAGTCCACTAGTTAAAAGTACTACACACACACACACACACACACACACACACACACACACACACACACACACACAGAGAGAGCAAAGCAATGGAAAGAAGTATGCAGAAGCACTATTTTACACAAAACAGATATACAACGTAAAATTCTGCTTTGCAGAAGTTCTTGATTTGATACATTGACACTGTCACAGTGCCACTGACAGTGCCACTTCTGGCATATATGCATCAACAGAACAAAATGCAGAAAGCACAAATTATCCTAAAAAATCAGATGCTAACAAACGGCTAAAAGTAAAAACAGCCTGTTGTCTCTTTAATACGTCTGATCATGAGTCAAGGTCTTTAAATTCCTTTATCGACTCAGTAGAGACTGTAGGTTGATCCAGGTTGTTCCAGTCTCCCACAGTCTATGGGAAGGAACTGTTTCGTATAATAATATTATATATATATATAAATTATATATAATATTATACAAAACAGTAATATATATCGCCAAGTTCAGTTTAAATAAAAGCACTGCAACTGGTTTCTTGAGAACTGTGCTATGATGAATCGATGACAATGCTAAAAAAAAATCTGCTAGACTAGCCTACTGAGCTCGTGGGTATGCAGAGCTCTCATTAGTGAGTATTTTAATGGGGTCCCTGGGACTCCCTGCCACAACTTTTAGAGGGTCCCTGGGCAATTTTGAAATAGCACATCAGTGGTGGTTGCTGACCTGTTGTAGTACTCCCCAGCTGAACGCTCTGGGGGGTCAGCTGGTATTATTTTTTAAAATTATCTAATTGTAATGCATTTGTACATTGACAAATTATGCGTTCCGTAGGGTGAGACACTGACTGAGAGGACTGCCCGTGTGACCATGGTTTTCATTTTTTTTATTTCCCTGCCACATGGGCAGCCATACACTATACAGTGATACACCCTCTTCAGAGGAGAACCTTGGTTCTAAATCTAATGCTGAATTTGTAAGGTAATGAACCACTGAAGGTTAGCCTTTTTGAACTGGGGAAATAGCAGCTGCTCTAGACTGGCCTTGTACATAAGACTATATTTAAAAAATTAAAAAAAAAATATATATACTGTACATAATGTTCTGTACTCCTAATGTAATCATATGTGATTGTATTGTCAGACGTTTTCTTCATCCACACCAATCATATTAATTAATGACCGTATGCACTGCTACCTTTTGCACAGATACCACAACAGAGGAGGGAGAAGAAGCGATGACAGGTCGCGGTCAGGGAGGTTATAACTATCAGCTCGGCAGAGGTTATGTGCCAGCAGATTCACCCAGTCAGACCCAGAGTCAGCAGACTGGTTCAATGAACAGGGCACCACCACCACAGAGCTTTGGCACCGGAAGAGGCTTCACCCCAGGGAGGGGTGGAGGATACGGGGGACCAGACTGGACCGGCCAGCAGGCTGGCTTTGGTGTGGCCCCGCAGGGGTGGGGCTTTGGAAGAGTCGAGCCACGGGCGTACAGCCTTGGGACAGGGCGTGGGTTCGTCACAGGGGTGGGCAGAGGGACTCCCAGACACCCAGGGACACCCAGACCCCACCCTGCATCTGGACCTCGCCCAGCTTCTGCTGGCACCAAAGCACAAGGTGTGTACAGTGCAGACACTAGTACCTACCGTAGTCGTGGCAGAGCCCATGCTTCTACTGCTTCTAGCAGCAGCTGCTTACAAGGTTGTATGCAGCAGCTTCATGTGGCAGCAGATGTCACAATTTCACATCCACCAAGATTCAAACTTCTGCCGCTACGGGTGGCTGCAGCTCATGTTTGTATTATATATATATGCTAAGTTGTAAGAGCTGTATTGGTGTTGGTGTGAAGGGATAGTGTGAGAATAGTGATGATTATACTTGTGCCTGATATATATTTATATATATATAGTGATAATGATGCTGTCTTTAGTGTCTGTTCACAGTGCATCTCTCTCTCTCTGCAATTAGTATAATTCTATCAGGGTTGCAATTAGTATAATTATATTCTATCAGGGTTGGAGTTAACTTGTAATTTTGGTATTTTAATTTTTACTGGTTGCGGTCAGTATATATACTGGAAACAATCCACGAAAGGTCAGAAGCACTGGCTGTTATTTTGTTTGACAAGTTCTCAAAAAATAAAACAAAGCAACAAAAAAATGAGCGCACACACACACACACACACACACACACACACACACACACACACACACACACACACACACACACGGAGTGCGCGTGGCAGTTGAGTGCTAACTATTTAACTAAGTCCATACCACCAAACTCCTAAATTCTTTGTATCAATTGCTAACCATGCTTCCCACTCCACCCTTCTTCCCCAGTAACAAGCCAGTGCTTGAGCACACACACACATGGGTGTGTGTTCTTTACTTCTAGACAGGAAAGGGAGCAGGGTGTTTGCTAACACTGTAACAGAGCTCTGGTGCTATCACTGTTCTATTTAATATTGCTTTTTGAAATCAGTTTTGTCCATCTGTTGTTGTGCGCTTCTGAAGATTAAACTGTGATTCTTTTGTTATATCTGTTCGTTATTAATGTGTGACACCCACATTTTCCTTTAAATGGTTATGGAGCAGATCATAAGGTTTGCACACCATAAACTCCAGTGGCCACAAGCCATACCTTAAATGGTGACATTATTTTGCGCATCATGCAAAAAGCATTCCAAAGGGGAAGGTGTGCACAGAAATGGAAGTTTGATTTCTTTTAAGAAGAGGACTGGTGGTACACATATTCACTAAATTGAAAAAATATGTGTGGGTGGTGAATTACGCTGACCTTTCCCTTACCCTTTCAGGAAATGAGAAAGAATCGAGAGGGCGTGGGAAGCGCAGACAGCCCCGATCCCCACGAGACCCCACCGCCTCCTTCCCATCAGCCTCCACTCATCACATGACCCCACAGGACGGGGTCAGCACTGGTTTTGGCCCTGGCTGTCCCCAGAAGTGGGACAGCCACGGGCAGCAGTCTGTGGACATGCTGAGACCGCCGCCCGCAACCCACAGCAGTCCTTCCAGAGGAACAGCATCTCCGGAATCTATGCCAGATGGAACTGCTGGAACCCCCCACCCTGCCAGTGGTCTGGCAGAGGGGCTGGACAAGGTCTCCTTCTCCAGCAGTTCAGACTTGGAGAAGGCCCAGGCCTGCCTACACTCCCTGGAGAAACTGTGGTTCAGCCAGGAGTGTGGCTGTCCGTCGGAGAAGGAGAAGAAGGCACAGACAGCGCAGATCCTGGGCGAGTGTTTCGAGGGCATGGAGAACCCCTGGGAGGCCGCTGTTTTTCTGACACAAACAGCCAGGGATTACATGACAGCCAAGCCCACGTGCCTGGCCTACTTCTGCATGCGAACCTTTTCCAGGTAAGAATCAACACACAACACACAAAGGAATTAATTGGCGCTTGAAATACGTAACGCAAGTCCAACAACAAAGACCTGAGTCACCTGAGACCTGTGTAACTCAGTGATAGTAACGCTCACCTGGCATGCATGTAAATGCAAGGTGCATAAACTCCGCCAGAGGTACATCCTCAGTTTTTTCCAAGTAAAGTGCCACCGTCGGGCGTTGGCCCGCATGAGGACAGTTTGTTGTTTGATCTCCTTTGTGATGTATAATAATAAGCACATCTGCTTACAGTTACATGGTTGTGTTATCAGTAGTTATAATTTAGGTATGTTCTAATTTAATTTAGGTATGTGTGTATTCACCTCTTTGAACTGCTACATGTCTACACTCCATCTCATACACTATGCTCTTCTTCTGACACCCGAATGCTGAAAATCCAGCAATACAAACGCAAGACTCATGGCTTTCGCACTTCCTCTTGCTTTGGACCCCACATTTGGAATTCACTCCCACAAGACCTTAGACACTGCTTAACCCTGTCATCTTTTAAAACCAAATGGAAGACCTTCCTCTTCTCACAGTATTTCCACCCCAACTAATATCAGTACCCAATTTCTGCTACAGTCATTGTGTGTTTGTGTGCGTGTGTGCGTGCATGCGTGTGTGTGCATATCCATATACTGCCTTAAGTAAATTGTTTTGGTAGGACTTTCTTCTACCATAATAATAAATTTACGTGTGTATAGAATATTGTATTTAGGTTAATATGTATGATGTGAGTGCTCAGGGTATTGATGAGTGCATGATAAATGTACATTATTATTATTATGTATATATGTGTGTTCTTTTTCATCTGTTCGTTGTGGTGCAAGTGTTGTCCAGTTTGTTTCCTTTTTAAAATTTATTTGTCTGCAGGGTAATATTTTTGCAGACATAATCAGATGTTTGTTGGTGAAACAATGAAACTTGTGAAAGTGATCTTTTTCTTATTCTTCTGAAGGTGGTATAGGGAAGATTTTGTTTCCTTTTTTTTAAAATTTATTTATCTGCAGCATAATAGTTTTAACTTTTATAGACATAATTTGATGTTTGTTGGTGAAACACTGAAACAGTGAAAGAAATCTTTTTCTGAAGGTGGTGTGGGGAAGATGCTGAAAGAAATGCACAGGGCAGACAACTCCTAACCACAGGGCTGAAAGAGTTAGCCTTCCGCACAGCCACAGGGAAGCACAGTGCCATATTTGATGTGACCGCATCAGCCTATCAGCTGGATGGGGATGGCAAGGAGCAGTTTGTACCCAGTGTCAGACAGTTTCTCACCCAGAATAAGGTCAAAGATGTGAGTGTATACCTCTGTGTGTGTGTGTGTGTGTGTGTGTGTGTGTGTGTGTGTGTGTGTGTGTGTGTGTGAGTGTGTGTGTGTGTGTGTGTGTGTGCGTGTGTGAGTGTGCATGTGTGTGTGTGTGTGTGTGTGTGCGTGTGTGTGTGTGTGCGTGTGTGTGTGTGTGTGTGTGTGAGTGAGTGTGCATGTGTGTGTGTGTGTGTGTGTGTGTGTGTGTGTGTGTGTGTGTGTGAGTGTGCATGTGTGTGTGTGTGTGTGTGTGTGTGTGTGTGTGTGTGTGTGTGCTCTGTTTGGAGCCCTAGGTAAAGTGATTGAAGCAAACTACACTACAGAATGGTATGACGATTTACAAGCATGTTCATGAACAACTCTGGTGATATAGTTAGAGGGCATGAACTTGGTGGAGTTGATCTACCTTGTATTGCTTGCATGTAACATATGCCACCAGATGGTGGGCAGTTTAGGATCTCGACTCCCGTTGTTGAATTCACTTGAAATTGGTCTGTAAGTAAAATGACAAGAATGGGGCTTCTCACGATACATGGTGTGTGTGCAAGTGTTGACTTGTGTTTTTTCATTTTTTAAATGTATTTCAGGCATGTCAAGTGATAGGCCGCCTTGGGCTTCAAGATCACTTTACTAAAGAGGAGGTAAGGTGTGAGTGTGACTCTGTGTGTGAGTGTGTGTGTGTGTGTGTGTGTGTGTGTGTGTGTGTGTGTGTGTGTGTGTGACTGTGTGACTGTGTGCGTGTGACTGTGTGTGTGGGGCTCTGTCTGTGACTGTATGTGTGTATACACAAGTCGCAGATGTCTGCAGCACAAGTTGGTGCCTTGATATCCGTAGAGGCTGAGTCCTACTCCTAGCACTGTACAAATGTCAACCCTTCCTCCCCCCCCCCCCCCCCCCCCCACCAGCATGGTACAAACAGTATTCCCCTCCCCCCACCCCACCCCTAGCAGTACAAATAGCAGCCCCCCCTCCCAAGTGCCCCCTCCCCCCCCAACTCCAACACACATTTATTATACACACACACTTACATGATAACACACAGAACAATAACAACATGGACACATACATACACACATGCATAGACACAAACATGCATGGAGACATGCATACACACATACAGACATACCCACATAATTACATGCCCATGCATGCGCACATGCACATGCGTGCACGCACACACACACACACCACAGACACATGCACACACTCACACGCACGCACACACATGCACAGACAAGAAAAGGTGTGTGTAGGGGGGGTGCTCTGCATAGTCCACCCACTGGATTCAGTTATCACAATTTCAGACTTGACATACCCTTGATGTACTTTCTAGTTATTGTACCACCACTTTCCCAGAAGAATGAGATGGTCCTATACTGCCACTTGTCCCAAGAAGAATGAAATGGCCCTATACTGCCACTTGTCCCAAGAAGAATGAAATGGCCCTATACTGCCGCTTGTCCCAAGAAGAATGAAATGGCCCTATACTGCCACTTGTCCCAAGAAGAATGAAATGGCCCTATACTGCCGCTTGTCCCAAGAAGAATGAAATGGCCCTATACTGCCACATGTCCCAAGAAGAATGAAATGGCCCTATACTGCCACTGTCACTTTTCCCAAGAAAAATGAAATGGACCTATACTGCCACTTGTCCCAAGAAGAATGAAATGGTCCTATACTGCCACTTGTCCCAATGAGAATGAAATGGCCCTATACTGCCACATGTCCCAAGAAGAATGAAATGGCCCTATACTGCCACATGTCCCAAGAAGAATGGAATGGTCCTGTACTGCCACTTGTCCCAAGGAGAATGAAATGGCCCTATACTGCCACATGTCCCAAGGAGAATGAAATGGCCCTATACTGCCACTTGTCCCAAGAAGAATGAAATGGCCCTATACTGCCACTTGTCCCAAGAAGAATGAAATAGCCCTATACTGCCACTTGTCCCAAGAAGAATGAAATGGCCCTATACTGCCACATGTCCCAAGAAGAATGGAATGGCCCTGTACTGCCACTTGTCCCAAGGAGAATGGAATGGCCCTAGGAGCAGGACTGACTGTGTGTTCTCCGCCAGGTGCTGGTGCCGCTGTTCCTGCAGGACAAGATCAACCTGGTGGAGACCTATCTGGCGGGCTGTCCGCAGCTGCAGCGGGAGTTCCTGTCCCTGCTCGACCATCTCTGCGACAAAAGTGTGGACGTCATGCAGTTTGTGGAGTGGGTTTTTTGTTGTCGTCGTTGTCCCGCTTCTTTTTTTCATTTTCTTTCTCTCTCTCTCTTGGCCTGTCTCTGTCTCTGTGTGTGTGTGTGTGCCTCTCTCTGTCTCTCTCTTTCTCTGTCTCTCTTACTTGCCCATTTCTCTCATGCAACTTTTTAAAAATGTTTTGTTCTTCACTTTTTTGTTTCTCTTCTGCCTGTCTTTTTCTTTTTGCTTTTCTCTCCTCCTGCCCTCTCTCTCTTCCATGCCTTGATATGACCTACCAGGTTTACTGGGCATTAAAACCAATTACTGTGTTGTTTGTGTTTGTATGTGTGTGTGCGCAGATGTGTGTGTTTGCGTGTGTGCAGATATATATGTATGTATGTGTGTGTGCGTGTGCAAATGTGTTTGTGTTGGGGGGGAGGGGGATGTGTGAATGTGTGTGTGTGTGTGCGCATGAGCAAATTGTGTGAATGTGTGTGTGTGTGTGTGTGTGTGTGTGTGTGTGTGTGTGTGTGTGTGTGCAGGCAGGCAGGCACACACACACACACAACCATTGATTAATACATATTATACACTTATTACTGTGTCTCTAGGCTGTTTATACATACAGTTAGCACAGCCAAGTATGGCACTATCATAGTTCATACCTTTTGATAATTAATGCTTCAAAAGCTTGAGGGCTCATTCCATTTCAGATTATATACACATATATACATGTATATAAAGTACAGGTGTGGTGTTACTGTTGTTTTTATTTACACTAGATAAAGTACAGGTGTGGTGTTACTGTTGTTTTTATTTACACTAGATAAAGTACAGGTGTGGTGTTACTGTTGTTTTTATTTACACTAGATAAAGTACAGGTGTGGTGTTACTGTTGTTTTTTATTTACACTAGATAAAGTACAGGTGTGGTGTTACTGTTGTTTTTATTTTCACTAGATAAAGTACAGGTGTGGTGTTACTGTTGTTTTTATTTTCACTAGATAAAGTACAGGTGTACGTTGATGATCAGCAGCATCATTACACTCATCATTCCATTCCAGGGCAGCCAACGTGAAGGGGACGAGGCGAGACAAGCTGATCAAGAAGACGATAAGTAAGCTGGCCACACGGCTGATGAAGCTGTACAACATCCCTACAGGTGAGACAAGTCTGGCCATGGCAGGGCTTCCCACTATATCTGGATTATCCTGCCTGTTTGTCTCCTGCTGACTGAAAGGCTGTGAACAGACATTTCCAGAAAGGTAAATCCCCATTTGCCCTTCTGGAAATTTCTGTTCACAGCCTTTCAATCAGCATGAATCAGCCTTTCATGAAGCCATAACAAAATACTTCTGGTACTGTGGTAGCAGCTTGGAGGGAAGTTTGCATTCAGATAGGCACCAGCTGATGATCCTGTGGCTGTTTCCCTCACAGCCAGCAGGGTGCATTCAGACAGGCATCAGCTGCTTGCCGCGTTGATGTCACAGTGAAGGATGGACATTCAGATAGGCATCAACTGCTGGTCATGTTACATTGTTGGTCAGTCAACAGTGTTCATTCAGATAGGCACCAACTGCTGGTCTTGTTACTATGTTGGTCAGTCAACAGGGTTCATTAAGACTGGGCGGAGGGAGTTGGGGGGGGGGGGAGGGGGGGAGCAGGGGATCAGCAGTTGGTCAGATGTACCAGAGGTTATTTTGTTTGACCAGGTCTAAAAAATATGCATTTTTTTTTTTTTTATCAGTCAGACTTATCAGTGATTATTTTGCTAGACAAGTTGTAAAAAAATACAGATATGTCTTAAAAAAATGTGTGTGTGTGTGTATGTGAGAGAGTGTGTATGTGTGTGTGTGGGTATGTGAGTGTGTGTGAGAGTGTGTATGTGTGAGTGTGAGTGTGTGTGGGGGTATGTGAGTGTGTGTGTGTGTGTGTGTGCGTCACTGTGTGTGTGTGTGTGTGTGAGTGTGTATGTGTGTGTGTGTGTGTGAGAGAGTGCGCGCGCGCGTGTGTGTGTGCGTCACTGTGTGTGTGTGTGTGTGTGAGAGAGTGCGCGCGCGCGTGTGTGTGTGTGTGTGTAATAATGGAAATTTGTAAAGCACCTACCCTGCAGCTCAAAGCACTGAACAAGCATGTGTGTGTGTGTGTGTGTGTGTGTGCATGTGTGGGTATGTGAGTGTGTGTGTATGTGAGTGTGTGTGTGTGTGAGTGTGTGTGTGTGTGAGTGTGTGTGTGTGTGTGTGTGTGTGTGTGTGTAATAATGGAAATTTGTAAAGCGCCTACCCTGCGGCTCAAAGCACTGAACAAGCATATACACATAATGTACATCGAGATGGATAATGTTATTAAAAAAAATATGTGTGTGTGTGTGTGTGTGTGTGTGTGTGTGTGTGTGTGTGTGTGTGTGTGTGTGTAGTGTTTTCTAGACAGGGAAGGAAGCAGAGTGTTTGCTGGTAGTCATATTGACGGCCGTGTATCTGACCGGCTACAGTGATTGTCTGACCGGTTTCTGTGAACCACTCCTGCCACCTTAAAAATGTCACACCAGTTTGAACAACCTCTAGCACGATCACTGAGTCATGTATTCCTCTGAAACTCTGTGTGGGAAACACTGTGTCTGGCAATGGAAACATGATTGCGATAGGATGCTTTTATGGTTCCATTTTACTGCTTATAAAGAATGCCCGCTTTCTGTGTTTCCGTTGGGTGGATGGGTTTATCAAAAAGTTGCCGCCGTGTCTGTGCAGATGCCTGTCCGAACATCACCAACAACCGAAAGCTTGGAGCACTCAGGTACCTGATGTACAAGAGGTTCATAGAGGTACACCTGCTTTGCAAATAGTTCACTTTAAAACTTAGTACAGCAAGCACAAAGAATGGGGAGAAAGTTAAAACTTAGTAGCCATTAAGAAGGGAGAGGAAGGTTAAAATTGAGTACAGTAGCCATTAAGAAGGGAGAGGAAGATTAAAACTTAGTACAGCAGACATTAGGAAGGGAGAGGAAGATTAAAACTTAGTACAGCAGACATTAGGAAGGGAGAGGAAGGTTAAAACTTAGTACAGCAGCCATTAGGAAGGGAGAGGAAGATTAAAACTTAGTACGTCAGCCATTGAGAAGGGAGAGGAAAGTTAAAACTTAGTACAGCAGCCGTTAGGAAGGGAGAGGAAGGTTAAAACTTAGTACAGCAGCCATTAGGAAGGGAGAGGAAGATTAAAACATAGTACAGCAGACATTAGGAAGGGAGAGGAAGGTTAAAACTTAGTACAGCAGCCATTAGGAAGGGAGAGGAAGATTAAAACTTAGTACGTCAGCCATTGAGAAGGGAGAGGAAAGTTAAAACTTAGTACAGCAGACATTAGGAAGGGAGAGGAAGATTAAAACTTAGTACAGCAGCCATTAGGAAGGGAGAGGAAGGTTAAAACTTAGTACAGCAGCCATTAGGAAGGGAGAGGAAGATTAAAACTTAGTACAGCAGCCATTAGGAAGGGAGAGGAAGGTTAAAGCTGAGTACATCAGCCATTAGGAAGGGAGAGGAAGGTTAAAGCTGAGTACATCAGCCGTTAAGAAAGGAGAGGAAGGCTGCAGTAGGGAGAGGAAAGTTAAAAAAACTTAGTACAGCAGAATGTTGAACTCTACATCTTTTCCTGACTCTTGTGTTGTAGGAAACTTAACAGTTTGTTTTTCCCAGACAGCTAAAAACTTTGGGGTAATGTTTGATGATGACAATAAGAATAGTGGTCATTTCTATAGTGCTGTATCTAACTGACATGGAGGAGCACACTGTGCTTTCCAAGATCAACAGAAATGGATACATTAAATTAAAACCTCAAAAATAATAATTCTACAGTCACACTGTTGATTCCTTGCACACCACAACTGCAGTTTGTGGGTGTGCAGAAGGAATGCAAATAGGAGTGACGGAGCGTAAATGTGGGGGGGGAGACAGAATTTGAAATCAGTTGTGGTATTGTTTTGTAAAGGTGAGTTTTTAATGCAGTTTTAAATGCTTGGGTGGGTTGAGTATGACCGGTGTCAGAAGGAAGAGAATTCCATTGCTGTGGAGCTTTGACATAGCTGCTGTTTTGCTATAGCTGCACATGTAGTTAATCTGATCCAAACTGCTAACTTTGAACTGCATTGTATCAACTCATTATACCATTTCCTCTCTGTTCAAGCTACCAGAACTCTTTTTTTTTTCTTTCACAACTGGACTGTTGTAATTATCTCTTCTCTGAATGCCCTCATTAGCTTCTAAACAGACTTCAGAAGTTCAGAACAATGCATCCCATCTCATTTTGAAGCTTCTAGGACAGACTACATTACACCTCATCGTCACACTCTGCACTGGCTTCCAATCGATGCTGGAATCAAACACACAAAAAAATCTCTTTGTTTTGGTACTGTAACTTCAACGGGCCCTGCCTACCTTTCTGATCTGCTCAAGATCAGGATGAAAAGAGAGAGAGAGAGAGGTGGAAATGAAGGCGTTTGACTTGACACTTCCTTTTCATGTATTTCTTGCCCCTCTGTAGAAATGCTGATTATTTGACTTTTCACTCTGGTTGTTGATGTGTCTCTTCACAGCAAGGAATGGGACACGGACCTTGGCGGGAGCTGGTGGAGGTAAGGCAACATCTTATCTAATGGCCGTCCAGAGAATCTGGGCTGACTGAATGCTTTACTCTTTGCCAAAGGATTCCCTGTGTGTACTGGAGTGTGTGATGTACAGCGCTAAGAGCTCATATATTTGTTGTTGAGGCACTATGTAAAATAAATTATTATTATGACTGGCCCCATTGTGTGTACAGGAGTATGTGTGACTGGCCCCCACTATGTGTGCAGGAGTGTGTGTGACACCCCACTGTGTATACAGGTGTGTGTGTGATTATGACTGGCCCCACTGTGTACAGGAGTGTGTGACTGGCCCCACTGTGTGTACAGGTGTGTGTGTGTGTGTGTGTGTGTGTGTGTGTGTGTGTGTGTGTGTGTGATGCCCCACTGTGTGTACAGGTGTGTGTGTGATTATGACTGGCCCCACTGTGTGTACAGGTGTGTGTGTGATTATGACTGACCCCACTGTGTGTAGAGGAGTGTGTGACTGGCCCCACTGCATGTACAGGTGTGTGTGTGTGTGTGTGTGTGTGTGTGTGTGACTGGCCCCACTGTGTGTACAGGAGTGTGTGACTGGCCCCTCTGTGTGTACAGGTGTGTGTGTGATTATGACTGACCCCACTGTGTGTACAGGAGTGTGTGACTGGCCCCACTGTGTGTACAGGTGTGTGTGTGATTATGACTGACCCCACTGTGTGTACAGGAGTGTGTGACTGCCCCCACTGTGTGTACAGGTGTGTGTGTGTGACTGGCCCCTCTGTGTGTACAGGAGTATGTGTGACTGGCCCCCACTATGTGTGCAGGAGTGTTTGTGATGCCCCACTGTGTATACAGGTGTGTGTGTGTGTGTGTGTGTGTGTGTGTGTGTGTGTGTGTGTGTGTGATTATGACTGGCCCCACTGTGTGTACAGGAGTGTGTGTGTGAGACTGGTCCTACTGTGTGTACAGGTGTGTGTGTGTGAGTGTGTGTGTGTGACTGGTCCTACTGTGTGTACAGGTGTGTGTGACTGGCCCTACTGTGTATACAGGTGTGTGTGTGTGTGTGATTATGACTGGCCCCACTGTGTGTACAACAGTGCGTAATTATGACTGACCCCGCTGTGTGTACATGTGTTAGTGATTATGACTGGCCCCACTGTGTGTACAGGTGTTAGTGATTATGACTAGCCCCGCTGTGTGCACAGGTGTGTGTGGTTATGACTGGCCCCGTTGTGTGCACAGGTGTGTGTGATTATAACTGACCCTGCTGTGTGTACTATGCGTGATTATCATGACTGGCCCCACTGTGTGTCTAGGTGTGTTTGTGTACAGCAGTGTGACTTGCGCCCACTGCGTGTGCAGGAGAACGTGGGCGACGATAAGTACCTGCAGGAGCAGCTGGTGGAGCTGCTGATGTGCAGCAACAAGAACGAGGAGGCGCTGTACTGGGCGGACAAGTTCTCCATCCCTGACGACCAGCTGCCTGGACCTGTGCTCCACTGCAGGTGACCCCGCCTTTCTCTTGGTGCTGGTTTAATGGGGGTGGTGGTGGGTGGGGGGTGAATTGAACAGTTGCAGCAAGAATGAGGGGGCTGTCTGGTGGTCTGACATTTTTAGAAGTACTTCATCCCTGATGATGAACTACCTGAATTGAATAGTTGCAGCGAGAATGAGGGGGCTGTCTGGTGGTCTGACATTTTTAGAAGCACTTCATCCCTGATGATGAACTACCTGAATTGAATAGTTGCAGCAAGAATGAGGAGGCTGTCTGGTGGTCTGACATTTTTAGAAGTACTTCATCCCTGATGATGAACTACCTGAATTGAATAGTTGCAGCGAGAATGAGGGGGCTGTCTGGTGGTCTGACATTTTTAGAAGTACTTCATCCCTGATGATGAACTACCTGAATTGAATAGTTGCAGCGAGAATGAGGGGGCTGTCTGGTGGTCTGACATTTTTAGAAGTACTTCATCCCTGATGATGAACTACCTGAATTGAATAGTTGCAGCAAGAATGAGGGGGCTGTCTGGTGGTCTGACATTTTTAGATGTTCTTCATCCCTGATGATGAACTACCTGAATTGAATAGTTGCAGCAAGAATGAGGAGGCTGTCTGGTGGTCTGACATTTTTAGAAGTACTTCATCCCTGATGATGAACTACCTGAATTGAATAGTTGCAGCAAGAATGAGGAGGCTGTCTGATAGGCTGACATTTTTAGATGTTCTTCATCCCTGATGATGAACTACCTGAATTGAATAGTTGCAGCAAGAATGAGGAGGCTGTCTGGTGGTCTGACATTTTTAGAAGTACTTCATCCCTGATGATGAACTACCTGAATTGAATAGTTGCAGCAAGAATGAGGAGGCTGTCTGATAGGCTGACATTTTTAGATGTTCTTCATCCCTGATGATGAACTACCTGAATTGAATAGTTGCAGCGAGAGTGAGGGGGCTGTCTGGTAGGCTCACAAGGTAAAGTATATGAACCTGCTTTCTGAAAGTGTGTTAGAGCATAAGAAGACTCTTTATCATACACTTCTCTCCATTTGGGGTCACACTACAGAAGATAAAAAAATCTGTATCTTTCTGTTCTCTCCATTTGGGGTCACACTACAGAAGATAAAAAAATCTGTATCTTACTGTTCTCTCCATTTGGGGTCACACTACAGAAGATAAAAAAATCTGTATCTTTCTGTTCTCTCCATTTGGGGTCACACTACAGAAGATAAAAAAATCTGTATCTTTCTGTTCTCTCCATTTGGGGTCACACTACAGAAGATAAAAAAAATCTGTATCTTTCTGTTCTCTCCATTTGGGGTCACACTACAGAAGATAAAAAAATCTGTATCTTTCTGTTCTCTCCATTTGGGGTCACACTACAGAAGATAAAAAAATCTGTATCTTTCTGTTCTCTCCATTTGGGGTCACACTACAGAAGATAAAAAAATCTGTATCTTTCTGTTCTCTCCATTTGGGGTCACACTACAGAAGATAACAAAAATCTGTATCTTACTCTTCTCTTCATTTGGGGTCACCCTACAGAAGATAACAAAATTCTGTATCTTACTCTTCATTTGGGGTCACACTACAGAAGATAACAAAAATCTGTATCTTACTCTTCTCTCCATTTGGGGTCATCCTATGGAAGATGAGACAAATCTGTATCTTACTCTTTTCTTTATTTAGGGTCATCCCATGAAAGATAACAAAAATATGTATGTTACTCTTTTCTCCATTCAGGGTCATCCTGTGGAAGATAATGAATCTGTATCTTACTCTTCTCTCCATTTGGGGTCATCCTGTGGAAGATAATCAATCTGTATCTTACTCTTCTCTCCATTTGGGGTCACCCTGTGGAAGATGGAAAAATCTACATCCTATTCTTCTCTCCATTCGGGGTCATCTTTCTCTTTCACCCTGTGTACCAGGGAGGCGAAGAACGCTCAGTCAGGAGTCCCAGAGTACGTGCCGTTAAGTGGAGCAGAAGTGGAGGAAGACTGGGATGCGGAAAGCAACACGATACCTGTGAGCCAGATGATGAGTGCCTATCACTCTCTGGCTCTCCGCGAGGATCAGATTGTGCTGGTGGAGACACTGCAACATCTGGAGGATTTCTATGCTGTCATCAGACAGGTACTCTGTGTGTGTGTGTGTGTGTGTGTGTGTGTGTGTGTGTGTGTGTGTGTGTGTGTGTTTGTGTGTGTTTGAGTGAGTGAGTGAGTGAGTGTGTGTATGTGTGTGTGTGTATATACATATGTGTGTGTGTGTGTGTGTGTGTGTGTGTGTGTGTGTATACATATGTGTGTGTGTGTGTGTTTTAGCAGTTATTTTGTATGCTGTTTTATATATACCTGTTTTATATTAATTATTGCAATGTGTGTTTTACAGTTATTTTGTTTGCTTTTTTATGCTTACCTGTTTTATATTATTGCAAAGTATTAAGTGTGTAATATATATATATGTTATTATACTATGTGATTACATGTGTATATGTTAGTAAATGTAATTGATATATGCATGTAAGTATTGTTATTACTGCCAATCCTTGACTGTGTACTTAAATTAAAAAAACAAAACAATTTATTATCCCTTGTGGGAAATTTGAAGTCTTAAGTCTTGTGAAAAAGTTGCTTTGCTGTGTTCAGTGTCAAGGCCACAATGAAAGTTCATATGTCGTTGAATGTTTGTCCAGACAATGCCTTCTGAACTATTTAACCTTTTATAGCCTAAAATTGTTTGGTGATAAATCATTATGACCCAAAGTTTTGCTGTCATCAAGGTCAGGGTCACAATGAGGGCTGATATTATCCAAACAGGATCATTTCTACTGTATCTTCAAAGCTGCAGATTCTTTCACAACCAAACTTAGTTCGATAATGCATCATCATAATCTGAAATGTCCTGTGAAAAGATCGTTCAAGGTCAAGAATACAGTGATGGTTCCAAACTTGATTGGCATTTTGTCAGTCGTATTTTTCTGTACCACTGCTATCTTTGCAACCAAACTAGGTGTGTGGCTGTTCTGTGACTAATAACCAGACCTAATGCAAACAAGTGGGATATAGCATACTGGACAATAAAAGTGGTTTGCGGTATCTAGGCACTCAGTGAGGGGTATTTTGTGGTGCAAGGTGACAAACCCTGTTTTGAATTGCATTTGAAACACTGACAGTGATTTACATTACCTAGCCCCTCAACAAGGGGTATTTTGGAATGCAAGGCGACAAACCCAGTTTTGTTCTGAATTGCATTTGAAGCACCGATAAAACAGTGATTTACAGTATCTAGGCACTCAATGAGGGGTATTTTGCGGTACAAGGTGACAGACAATGTTTTGTTTTGAATTGTATTGGAACTGTTTTCAATTCTCAGGTGTGGTTTTGTTGATTTTCAGCCAGGGTGCGTGATTGGTTTTGACTCTGAGTGGAGACCTGGCTTCATTGGCCGACAGGAAAGGTAACACAACGCAAACGTCAAAGCTTAAAGGAGTGAATCTGTGTTGTGCCTTTGCTTGCCAGGAGCAGGGCAAATTTAGACAAACAAACTGCACAAACTGTCAAACAGAACAAAGATATAAAAAAAATATTTAAAAAAATGTTGCCAGTTAAATTTGTTGTTGTTGGGTTTCAGTACTTTAATTGTGTTGGAGCACACCACGATGTTACTGTGTTGGGTTTTAGTACTTTAACTGTATTGGAGCACATGATGATGTTGGGTTTCTTTAACACAATGTTGTTGGGTTTTAGTACTTTAACTGTGTTGGAGCACATGATGATGTTGTTGGGTTTTAGTACTTTAACACAATGTTGTTGGGTTTTCGTACTTTAAGTTTAACTGTGTTGGAGCATGCCACAGTGTTGTTGGGTTTTAGTACTTTAACACAAAGTTGTTGGGTTGTAATACTTTAACTGTGTTGGAGCACATGATGATGTTGTTAGGTTTTAGTACTTTAACACAATGTTGTTGGGTTTTAGTAGTTTAACTGTGTTGGAGCACACCACAATGTTGCTGGGTTTTAGTAGTTTAACTGTGTTGCCACGATTCTGTTGGGTTTTACTACTTTTAATACTAATGCACCACAAGGCAACACAGCATAATACACCTTAATACAACACAGCATGACACACCACAATACACCACCACATAATGCACCACAACACAACAATGACAATTCATTGCTGTGTTGTGTTGTGATGTGTTATGATGTCTTGTGTTTTGATGTAATATACTGTGTTGTGGTGTGTTGTTGTATTGTGGTGTTTTATGCTGTGTTGTGGTGTGTTGTTGTATTGTGGTGTGTTATGCTGTGTTGTGGTGTGTTGTTGTATTGTGGTGTGTTATGCTGTGTTGTGGTGTGTTGTTGTATTGTGGTGTGTTATGCTGTGTTGTGGTGTGTTGTTGTATTGTGGTGTGTTATGCTGTGGTGTGTTGTTGTATTGTGGTGTGTTATGCTGTGCTGTGGTGTATTATGCTGTCTTGTGTTGTATTATGCTGTGGTGTATTATGCTGTCATGTTGTGGTGTATTATGCTGTGGTGTATTATGCTGTCATGTTGTGGTGTATTATGCTGTGTTGTATTGTGGTGTATTATGCTGTGTTGTGTTGTATTATGCTGTGCTGTATTGTGGTGTATTATGCTGTGTCGTGTTGTGGTGTATTATGCTGTGTTGTATCATGGTGTATTATGCTGTGGTGTATTATGCTGTGATATACTGTATTATGCTGTGATATATTGTGTTGTGGTGCATTATTCTGTGTTGTACCTGTATTGTGGTGTATTATGCTGTGTTGTACCTGATTTGTGGTGTATTATGCTGTGTTGTACATGTCTTGTGGTGTATTATGCTGTGTTGTACATGTCTTGTGGTGTATTATGCTGTGTTGTACCTGATTTGTGGTGTATTATGCTGTGTTGTACATGTCTTGTGGTGTATTATGCTGTGTTGTACATGTCTTGTGGTGTATTATGCTGTGTTGTACCTGATTTATGGTGTATTATGCTATGTTGTACATGTCTTGTGGTGTATTATGCTGTGTTGTACCTGATTTATGGTGTATTATGCTATGTTGTACATGTCTTGTAGTGTATCATGCTGTGTTGTACCTGATTTGTGATGTATTATGCTGTGCTGTACATGTATTGCGATGTTTTCTTGAAGAGTTGCTCTGCTGCAAGTGGCCACATTGGACCACGTCTACCTGCTGGATGCCTGTCAACTGCGACACGTGCTGGATACGGCTGGCTGGCAGCAAATGGCAACTGCAATCTTCTGCGATGACAACAATCTTACCCTAGGTCAGAACAACATGCTCACTGGCCTGTCATGCCAGAAAAACAGCATTATATACTCCTGAAAGACATGTGGGTCCTTTGAATTTCTCTGGATCTGGATCTGGATTCGTACATTGCAGGGACCATTATTTACTTATTAGGAGAGCGCGATGCAAATCTGTTTTTGTACTTTAAAAGAGCAGTCTGTACAGACTGTTATTGTACAGACCTTATCAGAAACTGGCTAATGTTACTGGTGTTTTCTTTTCAGTTATGCCTTCTGACCTGGGTGCAGACCTAAGGATGTAGGACCCCCCCCCTCCCTTTGCAGGATGTCATTGAAAATGCTGTTGTTTACCTGCAGTTATGGCCTGGTTGTACACCTCAGGATGTTGATGAGCTCCCCCCTCCTCCCCCTAATGTCATTGATAATGCTGTTGGTGTTTACCTGCAGTTATGGCCTGGTTGTACACCTCAGGATGTTGATGAGCTCCCCCCTCCTCCCCGTAATGTCATTGATAATGCTGTTGGTGTTTACCTGCAGTTATGGCCTGGTTGTACACCTCAGGATGTTGTGCCCTCCCTGCCTCCTCCATCCTTACAGGATGTCATTGACAATGCTGTTGGTGTTTACCTGCAGTTATGGCCTGATAGGACACCTCAGGATGTTGTTCACCCCCCCCCCCCCCCCCCCTTATCTGAAGCATGTCATTGACAGTGTTAATGTTTGTTTCAGGGTATGGTCTATGTACTGACTTCAGGATGTTGGTGAGGTCCCCCCCCCCCCCCCCCCCTTATCTGAAGCATGTCATTGACAGTGTTAATGTTTGTTTCATGGTATGGTCTATGTACTGACTTCAGGATGTTGGTGAGGTCCCCCCCCCCACCCCCCCCTTATCTGAAGCATGTCATTGACAGTGTTGATGTTTGTTTCAGGGTATGGTCTATGTACTGACTTCAGGATGTTGGTGAGGCCCCCCCCCCCTCCCCTTATCTGAAGCATGTCATTGACAGTGTTGATGTTTGTTTCAGGGTATGGTCTATGTACTGACTTCAGGATGTTGGTGAGGTCCCCCCCCCCCCTCCCCTTATCTGAAGCATGTCATTGACAGTGTTGATGTTTGTTTCAGGGTATGGTCTATGTACTGACTTCAGGATGTTGGTGAGGTCCCCCCCCCCCCCCTTATCTGAAGCATGTCATTGACAGTGTTAATGTTTGTTTCAGGGTATGGTCTATGTACTGACTTCAGGATGTTGGTGAGGTCCCCCCCCCCCCTCCCCTTATCTGAAGCATGTCATTGACAGTGTTAATGTTTGTTTCAGGGTATGGTCTATGTACTGACTTCAGGATGTTGGTGAGGTCCCCCCCCCCCCCCCTTATCTGAAGCATGTCATTGACAGTGTTGATGTTTGTTTGAGGGTATGGTCTATGTACTGACTTCAGGATGTTGGTGAGGTCCCCCCCCCCCCCTCCCCTTATCTGAAGCATGTCATTGACAGTGTTGATGTTTGTTTGAGGGTATGGTCTATGTACTGACTTCAGGATGTTGGTGGGGTCCCCCCCCCCTTATCTGAAGCATGTCATTGACAGTGTTGATGTTTGTTTGAGGGTATGGTCTATGTACTGACTTCAGGATGTTGGTGAGGTCCCCCCCCCCCCCCTTATCTGAAGCATGTCATTGACAGTGTTGATGTTTGTTTGAGGGTATGGTCTATGTACTGACTTCAGGATGTTGGTGAGGTCCCCCCCCCTCCCCTTATCTGAAGCATGTCATTGACAGTGTTAATGTTTGTTTCAGGGTATGGTCTATGTATACTGACTTCAGGATGTTGGGGATATCCACCCCACCCCCTACCCCCCACCTAAAGCATGTCACTGACAGAGTTGTTGATGGTTGTTTTATGTAATGATTTGACTTCATGATGTTGGTGAGGGGCCCCCTTATCTGAAGCATGTCATTGACAGCGTTGATGTTTGTTTTAGGTTATGGCCTGACTTCTGACCTCAGAATGTTGGTGAGGTCATCCCCCACCGCCACCCCCCACCTGAAGCATGTCACTGACAGTTGTTGATGGTTGTTTTATGTTATGATTTGATTTCACGATGTTGGTGAGGTCCCCTCCCTCCCCCCCCCCCTCCCCCTTATGTTACAGTGTTGATGTTTGTTTCAGGTTATGGTGGTGTCCCTCTCCACCCCCACCCCCCCCACCACATTTTGTTACAGTGTTGTTGATGTTTGTTTCAGGTTGGTCTATGAGGTAACTCCTGACCTCACAACCCCCCCCCCCCCCCAACCCACCCACCCACCCACATGCACACCTTGCCTGAAGCCTGTCACTGACAGCGTTGTTGATGTTTGTTTCAGGTTATGGTCTGACTACGGACCTCAGGATTCTGGTGAGGAGCTTCCCCGCCATCAAGGATGTCATGCACAACATGAAACGCGTCGTTGACATCGCTGTGCTTGCCAAGGATGTAAGACGTGTGAATGGTTAAAATACCCATTCAGGCTGGTCTCAGTGATGTAACCGACATACCAGCAGCTTTAAAATCAAGTTGGTGGAGGAGTTTGGGGTGGGGGGTGGGGAAGGGGAGGAGCAATGCAGGTTACTTGTGCTGATTGAGAATGTGGTTTTGTGCAGTGATTCAAAAGATAACTGAAAATTTGGTAAGAAGAGGAAGATGCATGCGTACTCACAAACACACATGCTTACAAATGTGCATATATATACACAGACATGCACATACACACCATGCATGCATGCTTGTGCACACACACACACATGAACACACACATGCACACAAACACACATGCATACACACACACACACACACACACACACATGCATACAAACACTCACACACACACACGCACACATACAAACACACACACATACAAACACACACACACATGCATACACACACACACACACACACATACATGCACACACACACACACACACACACACACACACACACACACACACACACACACACACATGCACACACACACACATGCACACACACACACACACAGAGTGTTCAGAAGCATGTGGGCTGCCCAAGCAGGCAGGAGGCAGAACGTGTGAAACAGCTGAGCCTTTGATTGGCAGGTATTCCAGTTTCAAGGCTACTCCCCCGGCTCCTTTGACGAGACTGCTGTTGATGAGTTGGGTGAGGTCGTAGACGACAACCGGCCTGAAGGTCACAGAGGAAAGAAAAGGGACGAGGATGACATGGACGATGCAGAGGTTGCTGCTGGTGAGTTTGTGCTGCTGCTGGTGGTTGGCGTGTGAATAGATGATAATTATGACAATCGACAAAAGGAGCAAAACAATAATAACAATGACAGTAATAATAATTATAATGATAGTAATGACAAGAACAAGAAAGTTTGCTTGTTTTTAGGCCATTTGCCTCTTTCACAAAGAGCATGAACACACTGCATATTTACGCTGCACAATACATTTTTAAACATGCTTCTAGTGACAAAGTATTTACTTCTTTCACCCACACCCACACACAGCACCTACACATACAACTATGTGCCGCTACTATTCCAAATCAATCAGTTATCTGTCTCATTTTCCCTGCCTTGATAAGAAACAATGCAGTCTGCTGGCCACATGAGACAGAGGACGAACTGCATGTTCTGTGCAAATGTACAGCGTACAGTAATATTAGACCCGACTTTTTAAGGCGCGACAGTCTGTGGAATAGCGTTCCTTACCATTCAGTTACAGAAACAACTAATCAGTGATGGAAACAACTAATGATAGTAATGATAATGTGTGCCTAGAGAAAAAGGATAATAGTCACAATAATGAGGATACTGTGGAAGGTGCTAAAAATGACAATCTAGGTCACTAGGAAAGAATAATAATGATGCTGTTCCTGAGGATTAAATAAGGGTGCATCCAGTAATCATGAGAACATGATGTTAATTACGCTGCGTGTTTTGCGTGAGAGTGCGCTCATCACCAATGTCAGATGTTTTGACGACGCCTTTGACCTGTGACCTATAACCTCCCCAGAGCCGCAAGGTTTGAGTCAGCTGGTGCACAGATGTCTGGGCAAGCCGCTGTGGAAGTCCGAACAGATGTCCAACTGGGAGCGACGGCCGCTTCGGCCAGCACAGATGACTTACGCAGGTGGGTTTGGGGAGCTACGGTTAGCGCTGGTAACTTATGAAGGTGGGTTTGGGGAGCGATGGCCGGTGCAGATCTCCTACACAGGTGGGTTTGGGGAGCGACAGCCAGTGTAAGTCACATATGCAGTTGGGTTTGAGGAGCGACAGTCAGATCAGATCACCTATGCATGTGGGTTTGGGGAGCGACGGCCAGTGTGGTTACGCAGGTGGGTTTCAGGAGTGATGGCCAATGCAGATAACTTACACAAGTGGGTTTGGGGAGTGACGGCCATTGTGGTTACGCAGGTGGGTTTCAGGAGTGATGGCCAGTGCAGATAACTTACACAAGTGGGTTTGGGGAGTGACTGCCAGTGCAGTTAACTTACGCAGGTGGGTTTTGGGAGTGACAGCCGGTGGAGATCACCTATACAGGTGGGTGGGTTTGGGGAGTGATGGCCTGTGCAAATAACTTAAGCAGGTGGGTTTGGGGAGTGATGGCCAGTACAGATAACTTAAGCAGGTGGGTTTGGGGAGCGACGGCCTGTGCAGATCACCTACCCAGGTGGGTTTGGAGAGTGACAGCCAGTGCAGATAACATACACAGGTGGGTTTGGGGAGTGACGGCCAGTGCAGATAACTTACACAGGTGGGTTTGGGGAGCGACAGCCAGTGTAAATCACATATGCAGTTGGGTTTGAGGAGCGACAGTCAGATCAGATCACCTATGCAGGTGGGTTTAGGGAGCAACGGCCTGTGTGGTTACGCAGGTGGGTTTCAGGAGTGATGGCCAGTGCAGATAACTTACACAAGTGGGTTTGGGGAGTGACTGCCAGTACAGTTAACTTATGCAGGTGGGTTTTGGGAGTGACAGCCGGTGGAGATCACCTACAAAGGTGGGTTTGGAGAGTGACGGCCTGAGCAGAGACCTACACAGGTGCATTTGGGGAGTGACGGCCAATGCAGATCACCTACACAGGTGGGTTTGGGGAGTGACAGCCAGTGCAGATAGCTTACACAGGTGCATTTGGGGAGCAACAGCCAGTGCAGTTAACTTATGCAGGTGGGTTTTGGGAGTGACAGCTGGTGCAGGTCACCTATACAGGTGGGTTGGTTTGGGGAGCAATGGCCAGTGCAGGTAACTTAAGCAGGTGGGTTTGGGGAGCGACGGCCTGTGCAGATCACCTACACAGGTGGGTTTGGGGAGTGACAGCCTGAGCAGATCACCTACGCAGGTGCGTTTGGGGAGTGACAGCCAATGCAGATCACCTACGCAGGTGCGTTTGGGGAGTGACAGCCAATGCAGATCACCTACGCAGGTGCGTTTGGGGAGTGACAGCCAATGCAGATCACCTACGCAGGTGCGTTTGGGGAGTGACAGCCAGGCCCATTGCAGTTAACTTACACAGGTAGGTTTGGGGAGCAACAGCCAGTGCAGATAACTTACACAGGTGAGTTTGTGGAGCAATGGCCAGTGCAGTTAACTTACACAGGTGGGTTTGGGGAGCAACAGCCAGTGCAGATAACTTACACAGGTGAGTTTGTGGAGCAATGGCCAGTGCAGTTAACTTACACAGGTGGGTTTGGGGAGCAACAGCCAGTGCAGATAACTTACACAGGTGAGTTTGTGGAGCAATGGCCAGTGCAGATAACTTACACAGGTGGGTTTGTGGAGCAATGACCATTGCAGATAACTTACACAGGTGGGTTTGTGGAGCAATGGCCAGTGCAGATAACTTACACAGGTGGGTTTGTGGAGCAATGGCCAGTGCAGATAACTTACACAGGTGGGTTTGGGGAGCAACAGCCAGTGCAGATAACTTACACAGGTGGGTTTGGGGAGCAACGGCCAGTGCAGATGACTTATGCAGGTGGGTTTGGGGAGCGACAGCCAGTGCAGATAACTTACGCAGGTGGGTTTGGGGAGCGACAGCCAATGCAGATAACTTACACAGATGGGTTTGGGGAGTGACGGCCAGTGCAGGTAACTTACACAGGTGGGTTTGGGGAGCTCAGCCTCTCCGGCCAGCACAGATCACCTACACAGGTGGGTTTGGGGAGCTGGAGGAAAGTTCTTTTGTTTTTGCTTGTTGTATCTCATAAATAAAGACGGGTCTCTGCATGTGGGTCCATGTCCATGCTCTGATTTGGCACATGACCTGCTGAACCTGTTGAGGCGAAACTTGTTGGGAGATTCCTTGCGACATGAGGGTGGAATTTGGTTATGTGCAGTGTGGGTAACAACACTTCTCTCGCTAGTTTACACAGTAATGCTAGAGATTACTGAAGTGAATGAACGAGTCTCTGTGTCAAGGAAAGAGAGGATGATACAAGTTTGGTGGATTATGGAACAATGTCAGAGTTTGGTGGATTGTGGAAACACCATAATACACCAGCATTGTACTAAAAGTGTCTAGAATCTTCATAATGCTGGACATTATGTCAGTATGTGGAAGAAGAACTCACTTCTTTTGTAAGCTTCAGTTTCTTCTCTGTGCTTACAAAATGTCTTTGTTGTTGTTGGCTTCAAGCTGAACAAGGTTGCTGTCAAAATGCAGCATCCCTCAGAACCTCATCTTCAACTGCGGTTGTATTCTTTTGTCCACAGCTCTGGATGCATACGTTGTTGTTGTTGTTGGCTTCAAGCTGAACAAGGTTGCTGTCAAAATTCAGCATCCCTCAGAACCTCATCTTCAACTGCGGTTGTATTCTTTTGGCCACAGCGCTGGATGCATACGTTCTGCTGGAACTCTATGACTACCTGTGCAAAGTGGCACGTGACAACGAGATGGACATCAGTCTGGAACCTCGGCTGTCACTGAAGTGGCTCAACCCTTCCAAGAATGAGCGCCGCAAGGTCAAGGCCATGAAAAAGGCGCAGAAGGTAAACTGGTGATGGATATAATATTTCAGTGACTGTTTTTTTTTCTTTCTTGCTTTTGAGGATTTTTATTGACATTCAAAGTTTTTGAAGAAACGAAAAATGTTGACAAGTTTTGGTGTTCTTCTGGTTTGAACAAAGTGCAAACTCAGTCAAAACACAGAAAAAAGAAAAGAAAAAAAAGAGCCTTGGAACTGAGTAATTGCTGCATTGAATTACATATAATTGTGACTGCATCATTTAATTCTGACCAGTACAAGAATGTTGGCTGTTTATAAAATGTTTTATCAGCATTATGTTGAAGTGTTTCTTTTGTTTTTAAAATGTGCGTGATATTTGATGTGTGGGTAAATGTATTATTACAGCACCATGTCAAATAAGAGATTGTTTAATGTGTTTCTTTTTATATTTCATGTGTTTACAACAATTGTTCTTTGAGTTAAAAAAAAAAAATGCAATGCATGCTTTTGTCTACTGTGATGTGGTATGCGTTTAGCCACAAATTTTATTTCTCTGATGAGATATAACCGTAATTGTTTACTGGGCGTAAAACACCAAATTACTTACTTACTCTGTGATGAGATAATAAAGTAATCCTGAAGTGTGGAATACACCTCTCTCTTTGTGGAACTAAGTATAAGTGACCCTCAGGCTATGATAAGCATGAAGCTGATGGAGTTTACACTGTTGTGCGTAGCGGCCCCGGAAGGGAGGTAAGTGGTTGTTGAGAACTTTTTTTTTTAAATGACATATTTTGCCAGCATTCCTTTCAGCGCTTTTGATGCGAATAAATTTTGTATTCAGGTGCCAGTGCGCAAACTGTTGCCCAAACCACGCCATTACCCGCCCTTGTGTGTGCGTGAGTTCCGCGTGGTGGTGGACAGCAGCCTGGTGGGTCTAGGTTACCAGCTGCGGATCTGCGGGGCTGATGTTCGAATCCTTGAGGACGGCGCCCTGCACACCGAAACCGTGCAGGTCTCTGTCTGTATTCAGTTAGTTTGGAGCGTTTGTCTGTGGAGGGACTCATTCGCTTAAGACAGAATGTGTCTCTCTGGGGATTGTACACTGTATTCAGCACCTTAAGACAGAAGGTATCTCTGTGTGGATTATATGCTGTATTCAGTTAGTCTGGAGCGTTTCTCTAAAGAGGGAATCCCCTTAAGACAGGGTGTCTCTCTACGGATTGTACACTGTATTCAGTTAGTTTAGGGTTTTCTGTAAAGAAAGAATCCCCTTAAGACTGAATGTGTCTCTCTGTGGATTGTACACTGCAGTTTGGTGTGTTTCTGTAAAGAGGGAGCCCCCTTAAGACAGATGGTGTCTCTCTATGGATTGTACACTGTGTTCAGTTCATTTGGGGTGTTTCTGCAAAGAAGCAGAATGTTGGGACCTTGACAGTCACTTGTTCCCAACTTTCTGCTCCATTGCATCCTGTTGCTTCACCTAGCTGGTTGTAGGGAGATGCTTCAGTAGGCAACCGCCTCTTCAGCTTGTTCTGGGCCTCCTGGAGGAGGGCTGGCGTTTGTGGGTTGGTCCAGCTTTCACGCACTTTGAAATAATTATAGGAAAAGGAGACAGCAAAGTTGAGACATTTTACTCACGTCGTCTTAAAGATGGAAAACGTGTGTGCCAAGGTACAGAGCACTCTCAGGAGCTGCCTATGCATTCATCGTATCCATTATTTTGTATTATCTGTGTTTGTGCCAGCTGTGCTCCATACTATAGCGTAGAAAATCAACATTTACTGCAGAAAACAGTGACTTGGGAATCATTGCTCCTGTCAAATTGCGTGGTAATCAGGACACCTTGGTAATACACCAGTTGTGTGATTTCCCGTGGATTGTGTTCAGAGTGGAGTGCGTTTATGAACATTGTTTCAGATTTCGCTGAAGGAAGGCTGCATCACCCTCTCAACAAGAATCCTGTTTGCATTGTTTCAGATTTCGCTGAAGGAAGGCCGCATCGCCCTCTCAACAGGAACCCCATTTGCCAGTGTGAGTGAATATGTAAATGTCACAATGTAAAGCGTGGTGCGCATGAGTGCGTGAGAGATGGAACAGTGTTGTCACATTTACCACTTTCATTTTCCACAAGATCCAAACACATAAAAAACGGTTAAAAAGATTATCTGATGTGTGGTAGCTTGATTCTTCCAAGCATTGGACATGAAAACACCATAGCTCAACCTCAAACAGATTAGGGGCTTAGCTCTTTATCTCATTTTTCACCGTTTGTTGTTTTGTAGCTTGGTAAAGGGGATTACCCCCCAAAATTCACATTTTGTGTTTTGTAGTATATTGTACTAATAAATGGTGTTCGTTTGAACCTTTTATGTGTTTGAATTCTAAAAAGATTAAAAAGAATGCTGTTTATGAAAATACAAAACACAACATGCGAATTTTCAGGGTAAGCCCCTTTCTCAAGCTACGAAACAAGAGTTACATGGTGACAAATTAGATGTAGCAAACTGCTCTGCTTTAGGTTGATTTTCTACTGTTGGACATGCTGATGACAACACAGGTCTGCGCAACAAATACAGTTAGACATCTGGAACTTGCCCCAAACTCTTCTGTCCGTTGTGATTTTTGTTCTCGTTTTTCCTGCAATATCCACACTAGGAAATGCATGCAGTTTAGCTGGTCATGGATGATGGAAAATGTTAGTCTGCAATGGAGGAAACTTAAACACTGCAAGAAGAAACGGTCAAATGATTTTAAACTGCGGGTCTTTGCTAGACGTTGTGGAGTTGGAGCTCTGTGTGTTTGAGGGATGCTTGCGCCGACAGCGGCTTCAGGGGATGTGTGTCAGATGTGGCTGAAAACAGTTGTTATGAATTTTGGGAGCTGGAGCTCTGCATGTTTGCGGGATGCTTATGCTGACAGTGCCTTGGGGGATGTGCGTGAGAGTGTGTGTGATGAATTTTGGAGTTGGAGCTCTGTACATTTGTACGATTCTTGTGCTGACAGTGCCTCGGGGGATGTGTGTTTGATGTGGATCAGAACAACTGCTGTGAATTTTGGAGATGGAGCTTTGTATGTTTGTGTGATGCCTGTGCTGACAGTATTGATGTGGATCAGAACAACTGCTGTGAATTTTGGAGATGGAGCTTTGTATGTTTGTGTGATGCCTGTGCTGACAGTATTTAGATGTTTGTGTGATGCCTGTGCTGACAGTATTTATATGTTTGTGTGATGCCTGTGCTGACAGTATTTGTATGTTTGTGTGATGCCTGTGCTGACAGTATTTAGATGTTTGTGTGATGCCTGTGCTGACAGTATTTATATGTTTGTGTGATGCCTGCGCTGACAGTATTTATATGTTTGATGCCTGCGCTGACAATATTTATATGTTTGTGTGATGCCTGTGCTGACAGTATTTATATGTTTGTGTGATGCCTGCGCTGACAGTATTTATATGTTTGTGTGATGCCTGTGCTGACAGTATTTGTATGTTTGTGTGATGCCTGCGCTGACAGTATTTATATGTTTGTGTGATGCCTGTGCTGACAGTATTTATATGTTTGTGTGATGCCTGCGCTGACAGTATTTATATGTTTGTGTGATGCCTGTGCTGACAGTATTTGTATGTTTGTGTGATGCCTGCACTGACAGTACCTTTGGGGATGCATGTACTGGGTGGATGAAGACAACTGCTTTGAGATGTGGAGTCAGAACAGTGTGTATGTTATGCGTGGTGTGTCCAGATTGAGTACAGTGTGGGTGAAGACAAGTGCTCCAAGGTGCTGTGCTGAGTCAATGTGTGTGTGTGTGTTGTACTCATAACAACAGTGTGTATATGTGTTGTGTTCAGACTGAGTCCAGTGTAGGTGAAAACAACTGCTACAAGGTAGTCAGTGTGTGTGTGTGTTGTACTGGTACCAAGTGTGTGTGGAGTGTTCAGATTGAGTCCATTGTGGGTGAGGACAAGTGCTACAAAGTGCTGTTGAGTTGGAGGGTGTATGTGTGGTGTGTGTTCAGATCGAGTCCAGTGTGGGTGAAGACCAGTGCTACGAGGTGCAGAGTCAGGGCCTGCGGGACCAGGTGCTGGAGGTCCTCACAGCCTTCAACGTTCACGTCACGCAGGATGACATCTTCTCCAGGTGCCAGGTATGTCCCGCTAACTGGAACAATATCCATTTGTGGAACTCGTCTTTGAGGGTGTGCCTTTGCTGGAGTTTGTGCACCTTTTGTGTATTTCCATGCCAGGTGAGAGTTACTGTAGGCGATTTAGGTCTTGGAGCATTTGTGCGTTGTCTTTCGAGCACTAATTGTTGGTTCATTGTTGTTGTTTTTGTCTTGTGGTTATAAATTTCTGGGCCCATCTTTACCACTCACAGCAAAACCCTTGTGGTTTTCAAGATGACTTCTGTATAAAAGAACTTTGTTGTTAGAGGATTTTCACCCATCACCTCCTCAACAACATTCTGTTTCCTATGGAATGCTGGGCGCAGTTGAAGGCTTTTGCATTTTCCTTGCATGGGACTTGACATGCAGTTGAGTTCACAATGACATGCAGTTGAGTTCACAATGACATGCAGTTGAGTGAGACACTGGTTGGTTAGGTCAGCTTGACATGCAGTCAGGTTGACAACGACATGCAGTCGAATGAAAGAGACCAGTTTGTTAGGTCAGTTTGTCATGCAGTCAGGTTGACAGTGATGTGCAGTCAAATGAAAGAAACTGGTTTGTTAGGTCAGTTTGTCATGCAGTCGAATTGACAGTGATGTGCAGTTGAGTGAAAGAGACGGTTTGTTGGTCAGTTTGTCATGCAGTTGGGTTGACAGTGAGGTGCAGTTGAGTGAAAGAGACTGGTTGGTCAGGTCAGTTTGTCATGCAGTTGGGTTGACAGTGAGGTGCAGTCAAGTGAAAGAGACGGTTTGTTAGGTCAGTTTGTCATGCAGTTGACAATGACATCTAGTCGAGTGAAAGAGACAGGCTGATTAGGTCAGTTTGTTGGACAACGAAGTTGACAAAAAGTGCAATCGAGTTGACAATGACATGCAGTTGGGTGAAAGAGACTGGTTGACTCGGTCAGTTTGCCATGAGTCGAGTTGACAAAAGATGCAGTTGAATGGACAAGAAATGTAGAGATGACAATGATATGCAGTTGAGTGAAAGAGACTGGGTTGGTTAGGTCAGTTTGTCATACAGTTGAGTTGACAAGAAATTGTCAGTTTGTCATACAGTTGACAAGAAATGCAATCAAGTTGACAGTGATGTGCAGCCGAGTGAAAGAGACTGGTTGCTTAGGTCATTTTATCTGGTATCACTTTCAGTTCTGTGTCATGCTTTGTCTCGCGTCGCCCTGATATAACTGTAATGGTTGACTAGACGCAAAACACCAGCTTGCTTACTTGCTCACTCTTTGTCTCACAGGTGTGCAATGGCGACCAGTACGTGCATTTGTCAGGGAAGAGGATGCAGGAACTGCAGCAGAGAAAGCAGGTGATCACTGAAACCCCAGAGAGAACTGCAACGCTCACGCAGCAAGAAGACACTTTGTCCTCCTCCTTTGCACAGGACGGCATCTCATACGGGACAGTCACTCTCGCTAGCAGTGGAGCTGGCATACAGGTGGACAGCGTCCCAGCGCAGATCTTGGAGAAAGTGGAGAAGTTTTACGTCTGTTGCACTTGCGGCAAGGTTTTCTGGCAGGGTTCGCATTTTGAGCGCGTGTGCGACCAGTTTGATTATGTGCTGATAGCCTGCGCTCCGCCCCCACCCAGCGCCATGGAAACGACGAGCGCAGCAGAGAACCACCCTGATGTGGAAAGCAGCGAAACAGCTGACCACCAGGAGGACTGCTCGATGAATTCATCGGCTCTCGCTGCTCAAGCAAGGGAGGCAAACAGTGAAGCAGGGGGGGAGGTTGCTAAAGCCCTTGCTGCTGAAGCGCCGTCCGATGCTGGATCTGCTCATGCAGTGGTTGGCGTTGATGACTATGATGATTATGATTCTGAAGAATCTTATGATGGCTTTATATGTTAGGTCCATATGCACACCATTGCTGAATTAAAAAGATTGCATATTGCAGCAAGGGATTGTGTAAACGTTGGATATATTGTTATGGAAAGGACCCCCGATAAAAGGGGGTAGGGGGAGATGGGGTGGGAGTCTGTAAAGCAAAAGACTACTCACAGAGGCTGCTGCTGCTTTATCAGCTGCTGTGTGTTTTGTGCATGTGCACACGTGTGGGTTGGTATAGAATGTTTGAGTTGTGTTGTACATGTATGCAGTACTTGTCCTCTTTTTCTGAATGTGATGATTTCGTTGTTGGTAATGCACTGTGCCACTAGCTCATATATATTTGTTATGGGGTATGGCGCTATATAAGATTTTTTTTCATTACTGTAATGAAAGACTGCCCTCATCTAAGACCACCCCGGTACTAAGACCAATTTTTCTAAAACCTTCCCTTCATGGTTCAGTGTTTGTGTACCCTCAACCAAAAGGGGTTTCTAAAGGACCATGTACCCCTCCTAAAAATAAAAGAAAACCAGTCTTAAAGAATGGGGGGTAGGGGGGTTAACTGTATTGTCTGTCAGTGGAACAGTTGCTGGGCGTAAAACACCAACTTACTTACTGTCAGTGGAACACCTGATGAAGTAAGTAACTTGGTGTTTTATGTCCAGTGGAACACCTGATGAAAGACCAGGTGAGAAACAACCCGAAAGAATCTTTAACTTTCAGACCACTTTTTCCCTCTACAACCACCCCTTTGTACCTCCATATAAATGACCAGGGCCACCCTCTTTTCAGTCTCAAGACCACTTTTTCAGAAACCTTTCCGTGTAAATGAACTGTTGACCAAGACCATCCTCTTTTAAGTCTTGAGACTTTTTGTGTGTTTTTTTCTCAACATTTTCATGTAAAATAATGAACTACTGGCCAAGGCCACCTTCTTTAAAAGCCATTTTTATTGTACAACTTGGCACATTTTTATATCTGTCTGAAAGAAAGGAAATGAGTGTCAATATTGCTGAAGTTTTCCAACAAGGAAGTGCTTTTTCAAAGGAACATATGCTAAACTGAATGAATTCTTAAGACATGTAAAAACACTGCCACCTTTTTGCACAGTTGCAGTTCAGTCAGTGGCTGCCTTCACTTTGCTTTAGTTTTATGCTTGAAATTTTGTGGATTTGCTGAGTGAATTATTCACTATTTTGAGCTATTGTGTTCTGAGCTGAAGCTTTTATTGTTACTTGCCCAAGAAATTTGATCATAAATGATAGAAAATCAGGTGTTGATGTGGTATCACATAGGTATTAAATTACTGAAGAATGGACTTTACTGTGGTCCTTTTGTGGTTGGGGGGGGGGGGGGGGGGAGGGGAGGTAAGGGTAGATAGGATAATAAACTGCTGTCACCGCCCATGCACACCCACCCACAGACATACACAAACAAGTTGCTGTGGTGATACCATTATTCATACATTATAATTTGACTAATGAACCACTGCTCTCGACTACAACTAGTGCAACCACAAAAATATCAGCTGCCAAGAATAAAAACAACCCACACGTGTGTGTGAAAAATCAGTATGGAATTTAAACCCCAAACCCTGATCCATTGTTGTGTGAAAAAATTGGCATGGAAAACCCTGATCCATGGTTATGTGAAAAATCAGCACAGAAACCCCTGATCCAGCATGGAAACCCTGATCCATTGTTGTGTGAAAAATCAGCATGGAAAACCCTGATCCATCGTTGTGTGAAAAACTAGCATGGAAAACCCTGATCCATCGTTGTGGGGCACATGCTGTGAGGAGTTCTTCTGTACAGCAGATAATTATGTCTTCAGCAACCCATAAGGTCACTACATTTTGTCTTGATCTTGATGCTCCACTGCTTAGAGACGTGAAAATGACCACATCAGTCAATGTGCTGGCAGTATGTTTTTGGATGTCGGACTTCCAGATTGAAGCAGATGGCTTCACCAGGTGCTTGTATTTCCGAACGAGGTGAGATTTCAGCTTTTATGGGTGCATTCTTCTCCAAATTGTAAAAAAATAATCTAGGAGATCTAGGTTTAGCCAGAAGCTGTCATCTCCCCCCACACACACCTCCATTTATTTACATGCGTTAGTTTTATACTGTTATAAAACTGAAAGAAACAGGGCTGTCTAGAAACAAGGCCCTTTGCCACAATGTCCAGTTTACAACAAGACCTCAAACTCTGTTGCCTCCAACAGCACAGAGGCCCTTTGCCACAATGTCCAGGTTACAACAAGACCTCAAACTCCACTGCATAAAACAGCACAGAGTCCCCCTTTGCCACAATGTCCAGGTTACAACAAGACCTCAAACTCCACTGCAAAAAACAGCACAGAGTCCCCTTTTGGCACGATATCCAGGTTGCAAATCCCAACGCACCAAGCAGCACAGAGGGAAAGTCATATCAGATCAAAGTTAAGCCGCTGGCGCCAAGATGGGATCCAGTTTATGCTTGCAAGACGGACCTGAAATCACAAAAAACAAGAGTGGCCATGATTATGAAATAAAAGGAAAAATCGCACATTGTAACAAAATGAAAGTGACAGCTAGCAGCAGTTTGTCCTGTCTTGTCTCTGTGCTTGACGGAAGAAAGTAAAAACTGCGTGTTGTGGACTGGGAGGATAGCCAGGGTTGCTGACAACCTGTAACTTCGGATTTCCAAGGCTGGTGCTTTACTTGTGCCAGTGAAGACCAACTGAGAACTTTCACAACTTTCCTCGACAACTTTTTTAATTTTTAAAACCTAGTGTCCATCAAGAAGTCTATTAAATCTGTGAGCCAGTTTGGCCCAATGGTAAGGTGGTCCTCAGATGGAAAGCAGACGAACCCAGGGTCAAATCTGCTTTGGCACTGCTTTCTCTTTATGAACACTCCCTGCACAGTGTATGCAGTTTTGCGGGAATTTTTGCATCTGGTTGGCTTTATATGGAAATGCCCCTTGTGGAATGAATAAAGTACTACTAAACTGAATCTGCCTCAGAATCAATTTTTAAGCGAGCAGCCCTATTACACCAGCATGTTCCACAGATGCGGACATGCACCATCAAAGGGACCCAAACCAGACGTGGATATCCTCCATCTGGGTGTTGTAAAAGCAGTCCTACTGCGCCAGAATGTTCCACAGATGTGGACATGCACAGCGTAAGGAACCCAAGCCAGGCACTCGCCCTTGTGGTGAACATCCTCCATCTGGATGTGGCGGAAGCAGCCCTACTACACCAGCACGTTCCACAGACGTTGACACACACAGCCAAAGGGACCTAAACCTACTCACCCTCGTGGTGGACATCCTCCATCTGGATGTGGCGGAAGCAGCCCTACTACACTAGTGTGTTCCACAGACGTTGACACACACAGCCAAAGGGACCTAAACCTACTCACCCTCATGGTGGACATCCTCCATCTGGATGTGGTGGAAGCAGCCCGACTGCTCCAGCGTGCCGTACAGCTGCTGGCGCAGGCTGGGGTCGGGGTGTGGCTCTCGGGCCAGGAAGTGAAGCTTGAGCCCCTGGGCGGAGCAGCTGCCGTCCCGCTGCTCGTCCATGCAGCTCAGAATGATGAGAGAGGTGTTGTAGTCTGCGGCCAGCACTCGCCAGGGGGCTGAAAGAGACAGCAGGTCATGGGTCAAGCAGGCTGGATAGTCCAGGGGGCTGAAAGAGACAGAAGGTCATGGGTCCAGCAGCAGGGCTGGGATAGCCCAGGGGGCTGAAAGAGACAGGTCATGGGTCAAGCAGGGTGAATAGCCCAGGGGGCTGAAAGAGACAAGGTCATGGGTCAAGCAGGGCTGGGATAGCCCAGGGGGCTGAAAGAGACAGAGGTCATGGGTCAAGCAGGGTGGATAGCCCAGGGGGCTGAAAGAGATGGAAGGTCATGGGTCAAGCAGCAGGGCTGGGATAGCCCAGGGGGTGTAATACAGCGCTGGACTGTGCAATACTGATGCGGGTTGAATTCCCCAGTGCAGCAAGGGATTCGCCCCTGTTGACTTTCAGTGCGTGCTCTTACTGTGTTTGTACACCCCCCTGTGTGCAATTGCACGCATCAACATCTGCATACATGTTATAACCCAAAACTCTAGCAGCCATACTGTTGTTTTGACACATAAAAATACTTAACACACTGGTACCGTTCCTCTTGCGTCTGCTGTAGCCTTACCCAGGTAAGGCAACCCAAATTCAGCTAGGGTTAAATGAAATGTTTATTTACTTTTTTTCTTTTTTCTTCTTTAAAAATCCTTGCTTTAAAATGATTTGTTGATGACAACATGACAATACTTTGTAAAGCACAACTGTATCCATATTGCAAAAAAGAAGTGTATTCTGTTTAGCTTCCTCTAAAACCCATTTCTGTTAACGAGCCCTGCTCATTTTCCCCAACTAATTTGTCTTCAGGGATGTTCCGTTGTGCAGAGAGAAAGAGTTGACCGCCAGACAAACTGTGCACCATTTCCTAAGGCACACGAGTATGAAACATGCAGGTGAACTTCGTTTGGCTGCTTACCCCACGACCAGATGCCAGGGAACATAAGCCGACCCATGATCTCAGGGCCAGGGTTGCTGTGACAACGCTGCCTCATTCGTCCCTGTAGTGGACCTTGACACTGTCCCAGAGGACTGTGATAAAGTGAAGAAAAATGTAACACAGTGAGCATCTTGTTGAGGATGAAGAGAGCAGAGAAACAAGCACACAACACTCTTATTCAACAGAAAAACATGTCACATGAACACAGCTAACTTCAGGACAAGAACAACAAAGACGGATGAACGCAGTTCAGGGTAAGGATAACAAGGATGAACACAGCTCACTTCAGGGTAAGGATAATAGAGAAACATGAACACAACTCACTTCAGGGTAAGGGATAACAAGGAAACATGAACACTGGTCACTTCAAGGTAAGGATAATAGAAAACATGAACACAACTCACTTCACAGTAAGATAATGGAGAAACATGAACACAACTCACATCAGGGTAAGGATAAAGGAAACACGAAAACACTTCAGGGTAAGGATAAGACAGAAACATGAACACAACTCGTTTCAGGGTAAGGATAACAAAGAAACATGAACACATCTCACTTTGGGGTAAGGCTATCAGGGAAACAAACACATCTCACTTCAGGGTAAGGATAACAGAGAAACATGAACACAGCTAACTTTGGGGTAAGGATAACAGGGAAACATGAACACAATTCACTTCAGGATAACAGAGAAACATGAAGACAGCTAACTTTGGGGTAAGGATAACAGGGAAACATTAACAATATTCACTTCAGGATAACAAAAAACATGAACACAGCTAACTTTGGAGTAAGGATAACAGGGAAACTTGAACACAATTCATTTCAGGATAACAGAAAAACATGAACGCAGCTAACTTTGGGGTAAGGATAACAGGGAAATATGGACACAACTCACTACAGGATAACAGAAAAACATGAACACAGCTAACTTTGGGGTAAAGATAACGGGGGAAATATGGACACAACTCACTTCAGGATAACAGAAAATCATGAACACAGCTAATTTCAGGGTAAGGATAACAGGGAAACATCAACACATCTAACTTGAGGATAACAGAGAAACATGAATGCAGCTAACTTAAAGGTAAGGATAACGGAAAAATGTGAACACAGCTAATGAGTATAATGAAATGTGAACACAGTTAACTTCAGGGTAAGGATAGCAGAAAAATATGAACACAACTAGACATGGATGACTGAATGACATGGACATGGACGACTGAATGGCTGTAGACATGGACGACTATCAGGATAAAGTGAAGAAAAAACATGAACATGGCTAACTTCAGGACTATGAGAAAGTGTGTGGGAGATAGAGGGGGAAATGAACATAACTAACTTCAGAAGGACTGATAATAAAGAGAAGAGAAACATGAACACAACCAACTTCAGTGTAAGGATTACTGAAAAACCTAAATTAGTAAATATTTATAACTAGGACTCTTAGTGTTAAAACAATGAAAACTAACATGTTTAGTTGTCATACAGATTTGCATTCCCCCCACCCACCCCCACAAGAAAGATGACAAATGAAACCAAACTAACATATTAATAGCCCAGCCAGAAAGAGTGGAACGGACAGGGACAGAAACTGTGAACTCACTCCATGGCTGTGAGGTACATGGCCATCTGGTTGCCAGGTAATGCCTGGTAGACGATCACAGCTTTCTGCATGGGGAACATGGCATCCACTGTGTGGGCCATCTCATACCATATGCCAGAGATCTGCCCACACACAGAGTCACATACATACATGCATGCACACACACATATGCATGTATGCACATACACACACACACACATACACACACTTTGTGCAGCTGAGTGTGTTGCACAAAAATAGATCAGCACCCAGAAAAGTTGCCCACTTCCGTTCAGGGACAGACAGACTTTCCAGGTAATATCCATGTAGTAGAAATGAAATGTATTCTTGCCTGTAGAGACTATTCTAAGTGTGCACGAGCGTGCAGAGACAGACAGACAAACAGACAGACAGACAGACAGACAGACAGACACACACACACACACACACACACACACACACACACACACACACACACACACACACACAGGCACCTGTACACATGAGCATTCTGCCACACATGCAGGACTTGCTCATGATGTCACAGACACAGGCTGCCAAACACAAAGTTAATGGTGGCACACAGACATATTTTGTGTGACTTTCAAACCAGATGACAGAAAAACTTCTGTAAGTCTGATTCCTTACTGACAGAGCTCATGACGCTTCTTTGTTTGAAGTCTCCTTATAATGCTCTTTGCTTCCGGTCCCCTTTGATTTCTGTTGACAGGGCCTGTAATGCTTCCTTGCTTGAGGTCTCCTTTAATCTAATTCCTGTCAATAGGGCCTGCAATGCTTCTTTGCTTAAGGTCTCCTTTAATCTAATTACTATCAACAGAGCCCATAAAACTTCTTTCCTTCTGGTCCCCTTTAATCTACCTCTGAGGTACAAGCCCCATTCCGCCTGTTGCAAGAGTTTGGTGTTGAGGGCAAGGAAAGCCAGCAGTGAAGAGCAGTACCTGCTCAATGTCGACCTGCACCACTGGCAGCTGGTCCACAGCACAGGGAGATGTCTCCATGACCGGAACAACGTCTGACGCCAGGTGGCTGCATGTGTCTGAAAAATGCCGGACACTTCAGGATTCACGATGACTTTATGTCATCTCATCTGAGAAATTAAATACCTGGCCGAACCTACATAGAACAGCCAAACAGAACACACACTGTATCTTAAAAATCACATCTGATGCCAGGTGGCTGCATGCCTCTGAAAAATGCCGGATGCTTCAGGATTCACAATGACTTTATCTTATCTCATCGACAGAATAAATACCTGGCTGACAACAGCAAAATAGATCACACCCTGTATCTTAAAATCCACATCTGATGCCAGGTGGTGACACATCTCTTAAAAATGCTGCATGCTTTAGAATTCAAGATGACTTATAGTGTCTCATTTGAGAGATTAAATACATGGTTGAACATGCACACAATGGCAAAATATATCACACACTTAAAAACCTCTTAGTTTGTTAGTAATTGCCTTTTACATCCTGTCAACCATACTGGGTCATCTTGGGATAATGTACCATTAAAAAATTACACAAAAACTAAAACTGAAAAACTATATATAGATCTATAAAACTATTAATTTTTTTAAATTAAAAACAACAACTGTAAACATAAAATGACACTTTCAAGAACCTCTTAATTCAACAATGCTGTCCTAATTTGCATAAACACACATACATGTATCCCTCTTAATTCAACAGTGTTGTCCTAATTTGCATAAACACACACACACACACATACATACTTACATGCACACACACACACACACACACACACACACACACACACACACACACACACACACACACACACACACACAATCCTCTCACACACAGTCACATGCATACACGTGCACGCACAGACAGTGATGCACACACAAGACTGAGACAAACATGCATACAAACATGCACAGACAAACACACACACACACACACACACACATACACACACACAGAGAAATAAAAACACATAGATAAACACACACACACACACACAGATAAAAACACACAGAGATAAAATACACGCACACACAGAGATAAAAGCACACACAGAGATAAAACACACACACACACACAGAGATAAAAGCACATACAGAGATAACACACACACACACACACACACACACACACACACACACACACACACACACACACACACACACACACTCCTCTCACACACAGTCACATGCATACACGTGCACGCACAGACAGTGATGCACACACAACACTGAGACAAACATGCATACAAACATGCACAGACAAACACACACGCACACACACACACACACACACACACACACACACACACACACACACACACACACACACACACACACACATGTACACACACACAGAGAAATAAAAACACATAGATAAACACACACACACACACAGATAAAAACACACAGAGATAAAATACATGCACACACAGAGATAAAAGCACACACAGAGATAAAATACACACACACACACAGATAAAAGCACACACAGAGATACACACACACACACACACACACAGATAAAAACACACACAGAGATCAAATACACGCACACACAGAGATCAAAGCACATGCAGCGAGATAAAATACACGCACACATGCACACACACACCACCACCACCACCCTCACCAGTGGACAG
>OY757551.1:17233927-17260348 GCA_963584105.1 Alviniconcha strummeri
CAGTTGTTCCTGTAAACACAATGACAGACATGTAACTGACACAGTCTTTGTTGTTGATGTCTGACACTGACAGCAGTTGTTCCTGTAAACACAATGACAGACATGTAACTGACACAGTCTCTGTTGCTGATGTCTGACACTGACAGCAGTTGTTCCTGTAAACACAATGACAGACATGTAACTGACACAGTCTTTGTTGTTGATGTCTAACAGTGACAGCAGTTGCTCCTGTCAACACACAATGACAGACATGTAACTGACACAGTCTTTGTTGTTGATGTCTGACACTGACAGCAGTTGCTCCTGTCAACACACAATGACAGACATGTAACTGACACAGTCTTTGTTGTTGATGTCTGACACTGACAGCAGTTGCTCCTGTCAACACACAATGACAAACAATGTAACTGACACAGTCTTTGTTGTTGATGTCTGACACTGACAGCAGTTGCTCCTGTCAACACACAATGACAAACAATGTAACTGACACAGTCCTTCTTGTTGTTGCCTGTCAGCACACAATGACAAAATGTAACTGACAGTCTCTGCTGCTGTTTTCTGACAGCAGTTGCCCTTCCTGTCGGGCCAACAACACATGGGTAACTGGTGTACTGTCCGTTGTTGCTGCTGTTTTCTGAAAGCACTTGTCCTTCCTGTCGGGCCAACAACACATGGGTAACTGGTGTACTGTCCGTTGTTGCTGCTGTTTTCTGACAGCAGCTGTCCTTCCTGTCGGGCCAACAACACATGGGTAACTGGTGTACTGTCCGTTGTTGCTGCTGTTCTACCGTTTCTGTGAATCCAAAATGGTGCACTGCTGCAAGACGCCACGGACATGACACGAGACAGCACGTGCAGGCAACACAAGGTGGAACAGACTGACCTAAGATGGACAAGGCCTGGTGTACGATGCCACACGCAGGGGGTGCCACAGACTCAATACGGCACCATGCAGAAGACACACCACAGACCTCATACGGACCCGACACGAGACCACAATACAACAGACATGACAAAAAGCACCACAGAAGACACAAGACACAACAGAAGATATACAGCACCACATAATACACAAAGCACCACAGAACACACAAGACACCACATAAGACAGCACAGAAAACGCATCCCCACATGAATTATCAGAAGGACAAATGGCACCACAGAAGATGTAAGTATTAGACACCACAGAAGACATACAGCACCACAAGAAGACATATCACACCAAAGAAGACACAAGACACCACAGAAGACATAACACACCAAAGAAGACAGAAGACACCAAAGAAGACACAAGACACCACAAGACATAACACACCAAAGAAGACCCAAAGAAGACAAGACACCACAGAAGACATAACACACCAAAGAAGACAGAAGACACAACAGAAGACACACAGCACCACAGAAGACATAACACACCAAAGAAGACACAATGCACAACAGAAGTCATACCCCATCACAGACGATTAAAGACAGGAGACAATCAAGGCAACAGAAAACATAAGACACTACCTACCTGCCAAGACAGCACTGACTACCTGAGACATCATATAAGACTTGAGACATGAAAGAAGATACAAAGACACCATTGGAGACATAAGACACAAGAGCTGACCATAAGACTGCCACACAAGATACAAGGCACTACAGGAGACATAAGACACCAGAATTGCGACATAAGACCCACACAAGATGCCACAGGAAACACAAGACACCAGAGTTGATGTAAGACTGCACACACAAGATTTGAGATGCACAGGAGACACAAGACGCCACAGCTGATGTAAGACTCCACACAAGATACAAGACACCACACGCTGACTAAAATTGCCACACAAGATACCACAGGAGACACAAGATGGCCACAGCTGACATAAGACTGCCATGCAAGATACAACAAACCACAGCTGACATAAGACCGCCACACAAGATACAAGACACCACTGGAGACACAAGACACCACAGCCGACATAAGACTGCCAACACAAGATAAAGACACCACTGGGGACATAAGACACCAGAGATGGCATAAGACTGCCACACAAGATACAAGACACCACAGGAGACATAAGACACCAGAGATGGCATAAGACTGCCACACGAGATTACAAGACACCACAGGAGACATAAGACACCAGAGCTGATATGAGACTGCCACACAAGATACAAGACACCAGTGTTGACATAAGACACCAGCGTTGACATAAGACTGCCACACAAGATACAAGACACCACAGGAGACATAAGACACCAGTATTGACATGAGGCTGCAACACAAGATACAAGATGCCACAGGTGACATAAGACACCAGAACTGGATGTAACACTGCCCACACAAGATTTGAGATGCCACAGGAGACACAAGATGCCACAGCTGATTTAGACTGCCACACAAGACACAAGAAACCACAGCTGACATAAGACCGCCACACAAGACACCACTGGAGGACACAAGACACCAGAGCTGACATACGATTGCCACACAAGATAAAGACACCACAGGAGATGCAAGGACAACAGAGCTGACATAAGACTGCCACACAAGATACAAGACACCACAGAGACACAAGACACCAGAGCTGACATAAGACTGCCACACAAGATACAAGACGCCACAGGAGACACAAGACACCACAGCTGACATAAGACTGCCACACAAGATACAAGACGCCACAGACCTAGTGTTCCACTGTCGCCACTGCAGCGTGTGGCGGGTGCTGCGACTGATGGACACGACAAAGCCAGAGGGTTCACTGGCAGCTCCGTAGTCCACAACACCAGGACCGTACCACGTCCCCAGCAGCTGCAGACGCCAAGCACAGTGCAATGACACACACAGATACCAGGTTCCCCCTTCCTTCTTCGGTCTTTAAATTCCCCACCTCCAGACTGTACACATCCCCAGCACGCCAAGCACAGTGCAATGACACACACAGAATACCAGGCTTCCCCCCTTCCTTCTTCAGGTCTTTAATCCCCCCTCCTCCCCACCCCACACCCCCACCAATCTTGGAAGTATAGCTTTCAGATCCAATTATTGATCACTTGGTGCAAAGTCAGTTTCAGTATTGTGTCCTTGCCTTTTCATTCATGGACCATCCAGGCAAAAAGCCAGTTTACTGACTTATGTATATATACTAAGCAGTCAGAGTAGGAAAACCTGACCAGAGTCCAGAAGTCAGTGTTTGACTGAGTACTTACATCTTCCTCGTTCAGATTTTCCACGACGGGCACATTGTTTAGCTGGCAGTCTGCAGTGTCTGGTAAGTCTGAACAGAAGAGACATGGCATATTATGGAGACCCACAGCACACACTCAAATAAACACAAACACACCCACACATACACGCACACACATCCACACATGCATGCACACACATCCACATATAAACATGTATGTATGGATGCACATGCACACACACACACATACACAAACATGCACACACACACACATACACAAACATGCACACACACACACACACACACACACACACACACACACACACACACACACACACACACACACACACACACACACATGCACACACATCCACATATAAACATGTATGTATGGATGCACATGCACACACATACATACATAAACACACGCACACACACACACACACACACACACACACACACACACACACACACACACACACACACACACACATGCACAAACACACACACACACATAACCAAACATGCACTCACACACACAAACATACATGCACCAGCTGATACTTTACTACATCTATTTCTAGATGCCTACATATGCAAACCGATTTGTCAGAAAATGAAAATAAAAGTCAACACACACAACTTGCACATTACTGCCTCCCAACATTGTTTCTCACACAAAAGGAATCAACAAAACGTGCGTACATGCAGTTCATCTCCTTCAAACCACTACTGCAGAAGCTCCAAACAGGGAATACTTGCAGCATCCAATGCATTATATTTTACTAATAATAATAACTCTTACATAGTGCTATACCTTATAACAATTTATGAGCCCATGTGCCGTAGACTAGCCACATCCACAACCACATGACAGTCAAAGAAGCACTCTAAACACATACCCAATATCAACAATGACAATATAAAAACAACAAAAAACAACAACAGAAGTACTATAAATGCATACATCAACAGTTTAACACTAAAGCATTTCACACCCAACCACCCACAGTATGATTACACACAGACACCTATACACTCACACCCACACTGTGACACACAAACACACACATTTGTAGAACCACGCCACACACACCCTCTCCCCCCCCCCCACCCCTTCTACCCCCCCACCCCTTCTACCCCCCCCCCCCCCACCACACACACACAGAGCAGTTGAAAAAGCGGCAGCAGCAGCAGGCTCTCCAATTAGTCCTATGCTTTGCAGCCCTCCCCCCCCCCCCCCACCACCCGCCTCCCCTCTGTTAATTTCAGAGTCTGAGGAGGTGAAGGCAGCACAGAAGAGGTGTGTTTTGAGGCTGGATTGAGAGATGTGAGATTGATGCGAGAAAAACAGATTCTGTGGGAGTTGCTGAGAGCTGACAGTATGAGCCACAACAGGTACGCTGTATAAGCTACTGTTCTCACCTGCAGCGTCTTCCTCAGAGGCCGTCAGCATCGGCATACAGTCCGCTGTCAACACAATCATTTGCCGATGTTTTAAAACAGCACAAACATTTTCTCCACTTCACCCTCTCCCACCACCCAACCATTCCCCCCCCCCCCCCCAAAAAAAAAAAAATCAACAAAAAGAAAAAAACAATGAAATAAATTAAAACACCCAATAACAACAGTGGCAACCATTTCCGACTGTGTGCCAAGCCATATTGTAAGTCACAGTGTTACTGTTAGTACAATGTACACCCAGTTTGTTTGCATTTGGTCTGGTTCATGGCAGTAGTATGTCAACATACCCAGTTTGGTTGCAAAGATCAAAAAACATAAAAGATTCAAAAGAACGTCATTTATAAGACAACAACCTGCAAATTTTTGGGGTAATCCTGTTTGAGAAGCTACAAAACGACACTTGAACAACAGGTAAATGGTGAAAAATGAAGAAAAATGACACGGAAAGTTGAACCACTTTTGAACCTTTTATGCCTTTGGATCTTGTTTTAGAATGCTAGCAGTCATCCTTGTTTCAGATTTCGGCTGCAACGAATTAGTTAGTGACTGGGTGATAACATCCTGACAATAGCACTGGGTCACCTCAGGATGACAACTGCAAGGAGATCAGTGCTGCAGAAAATGTAAGACTGACAAACAGTCAAAGTTGAAACCTTCACTGTGACCTTGCCCTTGAACACTGCCATAATCCATTCTTGTCCCAAGACCCTCTGGCTTATGATGACGTACCATCAAACTGAGTTCATTTGCGAAAGAGTCAGCAGTTCTGCAGATGTGGTTGGGGAAAGTTGTATATTGAATATATCAGCTTCACCTGTGACCACAACTCTGCATATAGCACAGCAGTCTTTTCGCTTGACACTTCCACAACACGATGATACACCAACATATTAAGTCTGGTTACAACTGGTTCAGCTGTTCAGGAGATTGTCTGGGCAAACAACAGACATTGTGAACCTCTGCTCTGACCTTGATAACAGGAAGAATGGGGTGGGGGTGGGGGAAGGAGGTGGAATGAGCAGAAGCAGAAACACCTTTGGTCATCAACGTAGTATCAGAAAAAAATCTTCATTTTACATACCAGCTGTGATCAGGTCAGACATCTTCTCTGCCATAAAATGTCTTACAAGTTCTGCACGCTGACACGCTACCATCTTTCAACAGACAGATTTTCATCCATTTTTCCAGCTCCTCCCACCAGGCCTTGAGAATCTGATCTGGTTCCTCACCTGTTTCCTGTGTGGGCGCAAGGTCCTATCTGGCCATGAGAATCTGATCTGGTTCCTCACCTGTTTCCTGCGTGGGCGCAAAGTCCTATCTGGCCATGAGAATCTGATCTGGTTCCTCACCTGTGTCCTTCGTGGGCACGAGGTCCTCCCTGGCCAGACAGACAGACTTCATCAAACCGTCCAGTTTCTCCTCCATGTCCTCCGTGAGCTGCCGGGTCCTGCCCAGCAGTGTGACCTCCGTCTTGTCTCTGGGACACGTGCCGTCCTCGTTCTCCGCGTAGCATGCCATGTGCATTATCACCGTGCCATCAAAGTACAGGATGTTGAATGTGACTGAAACGTGAAAGGGTAGTTAGTAACGGGGTGTTAATGCCCGAGTGATATGAACAGAATAACATCCTCAGTGTATCATCATGGTGCCATCAAAGTACAGGACGTTGAACGTGACTGAAAACATGAAAGGGTAGTTAGTAACTGGATGTTAACGATGGGGTGATATGAACAGAATGACATCCTCAGCGTCATCATCATCACTGCGCCATCAGAGTACAGGATGTTGAACGTGACTGAAACATGAAGGGGTTGTTAGTAACTGGATGTTAACACCCTCATAACTGCATCGGGTGATGTGAACAGAATAACATCCTCAATGTCATCATCATCAAGGTGCCGTCAAAGTACAGGATGTTGAACGTGACTGAAACATGAAGGGGTTGTAAGTAACTGGATGTTAACGCCCTCATAACTGCATCAGGTGATGTGAACAGGATGACAACCTCAGTGTCATTGTCATCATCATCATTATCACTGCACCATCAAAGTTCAGGATGTTGAACATGACTGAAAACATGAAGGGGTTGTAAGTAACTGGATGTTAACGCCCTCATAACTGCACCGGGTGATGTGAACAGGATGACAACTTCAGTGTCATTGTCATCATCATCATTATCACTACACCATCCAAGTTCAGGATGTTGAATGTGATTGAAACATGAAGGGGTTGTTAACTGGATGTTAACACCCTCATAACTGCACCAGGTGATATGAGCAGCTTCTCCTGACCCAAGCCAGCTGTGCTCCTCTCCTCTTGTATTTTCACGCATGCCAGGTGAGAGTTACCGTAGGCGACTCAGGTCTTTGATGTTGTCCTTGTGTCACGTATTTCGAGTGCTAATTAACTCCCTTGGGCATTGATTTTGCTCCTCTTAACCCCAACATTACCCACATCTGGGAAAGCGGCTCACTCAGAATTACTTTGTACAAAATGGGTTAAATGAAACGATGACTGTCTTTGTCCTTGAGGTTAACCCCAGACAGCTGATGGGACATTTAAGTCCAAGAACCAGCTCACTAACTTGAACTGTACTGAAACAGAAAAAGGCCCAGAGCGCATGTGCAGAATCAACAAAGAGGAGCTAATTAGTGCTCAAAAGATGACACACAAACACAACAATAAAGACCTGGGTCGCCCATGGCAACTCTCACCTGGCATGCGTGTAAATACGAGGTACATAAACTCCATCAGAGGAGCGCATCCTTTTTTCAGGATGTACCTCCGGTGGAGTAATACCCTTTTTTTCAGGCTATACCTCTGGTGGATTCATACCCTTTTTCAGGATGTACTTCTGGTGGATTCATACCCTTTTACAGGATGTACTTCTGGTGCATTCATATCCTTTTTCAGGATGTACCTCTGGTGGATTCATACCCTTTTACAGGATGTACCTCTGGTGGATTCATACACTTTTTCAGGATGTACTTCTGGTGGATTCATACCCTTTTACAGGATGTACCTCTGGTGCATTCATATCCTTTTTCAGGATGTACCTCTGGTGGATTCATACCCTTTTACAGGATGTAACTCTGGTGGATTCATACCCTTTTACAGGATGTAACTCTGGTGGATTCATACCCTTTTACAGAATGTACCTCTGGTGGATTCATACCCTTTTCAGGATGTACCTCTGGTGGATTCATACCCTTTTACAGGATGTACCTCTGGTGGATTCATACCCTTTTTCAGGATGTACCTCTGGTGGATTTATACCCTTTTTCAAGCTGGACCTCTGGTGGATTCATACCTTTTTCAGGATGTACCTCTGGCGGATTCATACCCTTTTTCATGATGTACCTCTGGTGGATTCATACTTTTTTCATGATGTACCTCTGATGGAGTTTATGTACCTTGTATTTATACTCACACGCCAGGTGAGAGCTGCTAGGTGACTCGGGTCTGTTGTTATCTTTGCATGACAGCTTTTGAGCACTAACTAACTCCCTTGTTTGTGGATTTTTGAAGCGTACAGTACAACACTAGGGAACCCAAGGGAGACAGGTGAAGGTACAAGGTGCAGCTCACTCCAAGGGAAGATGCTTTCGCCGGCCTGTATGCGCCCTTCAATGATGGAGTCCTCCCCGTCGGCAAACTTCTTCCTCGTCATGCTCTTCAGCGGGCTGAGGCACTCCTTGTGGCTGTCAACACACCAACACTCTGCTACAGCTGTGGGTCACACTGAACTGTTAGCTAAACTACCAACACTACAGAGGAACAGAACTGTTAGCTGAATACCAACACTACAGAGGAAACAGAACCATTAGTACAATAGCAGACTACAAACCCTACAAACAAAACAGAACCATTAACTACCTACCAAAACTACACAGGAAACACAACCATTATCTGACAACAACCCTACAAATGATACAGAACAATTAACCGACTACCACCACTACAGACAAAACCAAACTGGCTACCAACACTAAAGAGGCAACAGAACTGATTACAATAACTTTTGTGGAAAGAAAACTGACTACCAGCACTATAGATAAAAGAAGCAAAACAACCAACTACCTAAACTGCAGATGAAACAAATGATTACCAACACTACAGATCAAACAAGATTACTAACAATACTGTGAAAACAGAACTGACCACCAATGCGGTATATGAAACACAACTACCAACACTACAGAGCAAATAGAACTGGCTATTAACACTACAGAGGAAGCAGGACCAACTACAATCACTACAGATGAAACCAAACAACTGACTCCTGACATTGCACAAACAATCTAACTGCCTACCAAACACTACAGACAAAACAGAACAACATTACAGATAAAACCGAACTGGTGCCAACACTACAGATGAAACCGAACTGACTACCAGCACTAAATAGTAACTAGAAATAACCATCAACACCAAAACTAGACTACCAACACTATAAAGGAAACAGAAACAACTGGCTACCAACATTACAGACAACACAACCGACTACCAACACTACACACAAAACAGAACTGACTACCAACACTATAGAGGAAGCAGAACTACCAACACTACAGAGGAAACAGAATGGACTACTAACACTACGAAAGAAACAACTGAGACTACCAACACTACATAGGAAACAGAGCTGACTACCAACCCTACAGAGAAAACAGAGCTGACTACCAACACTACAGAAGAAACAGAACCGACTACCAACACTACAGACAAAACAGAGCTGACTACCAACACTACAGAGGAAACAGAGCTGACTACCAACACTACAGAGGAAACAGAACTGACCACCAACCCTACAGAGAAAACAGAGCTGACTACCAACACTACAGAGAAAACAGAGCTGACTACCAACAATACAGAGGAAACAGAACTGACTACCAACACTACAGACAAAACAGAGCTGACTACCATCATTACAGAGGAAACAGAGCTGACTACCAACACTACAGAAGAAACAGAACTGACCACCAACCCTACAGAGGAAACAGAACTCACTACCAATACTACAGAGGAAACAGAACTGACCACCAACACTACAGAGGGAACCGAGCTGACTACCAACACTACAGAGAAAACAGCTGACTACCAGCACTACAGAGGAAACAGAACTGACCACCAACCCTACAGAGGAAACACAGCTCACTACCAATACTACAGAGGAAACAGAACTGACCACCAACACTACAGAGAGAACAGAGCTGACTACCAACCCTACAGAGAAAACAGCTGACTACTGGCACTACAGAGGAAACAGAGCTGACTACCAGCCCTACAGAGGAAACAGAACAACTGACATCCAACCCTGCAGATAAAACCAGACAACTGTTTTACAAATCTTCTGAATGCAAGTTTTGTGTCCAACTATCTCATGTAAATGTGACCTTAAAATAGGTCAAGGTCACTGAGACTGGCAGAGTAAGTGGCCTCTTTTAACAGGTAGTTGGGGGTGTTGGTCAGTCTCTCTTGGTATTGCACTGGTCAGCAAAATCACTGCTCTAAACAACTACAAGAGCAGAAGTTCAACTGACACACGTTCAAAGCGTAACCTTTACCCCCATTCTTCCATTACCTTGACAATTAATTAAAAATGCATCAATTGCCTCCACTGAAAACATGCCAATTTCCCTAAAAGCATTTTGCAGTGGATCTTTTCCACGCATATTGCAATCATGCAACAGCTGAACCAGCCGGAAACAGACATCCAGAAAGGGTGACGGCCAGTTCTGATAACCTTTCCAACAGTCCTGTCATCACCGAAACTGGCACCAAATGTGCCGATCAGGCATGGTTCTCACGCAAAGTCTGAATGTCCTTACTTGCATTTCTCTGGACAAAGCGACTTCCATGGTGAGAAGTGAACCCCGATCATTACACTGACTGGCACATTTTTTTCAAGCAAATCACAAAACGAGCAATACTCAAGGGTTCCAGTGAAGAGGCCATCCAGGTGGTCCATGTCTGAGTTGTACTCATAGATGGAGATGACGGACTCCATGGTGTTGAAGGTGAACCGGGTGCGGGCAATCTCGTACCAGACGCCAGTCATCTGAGGACAGAAAGTGCTGTGAAAGTCCAGGTAAGAGACCAGCCCGCTGACAGCTGTGCCCGCATTCATGGCCTTGTGGCTCCGAAACATCTCCCTCTATGCAGCCAGGTGACAGAGGCCATGACCAACAACCACACCTCTTTCAAAATCACTTTTTTTCTGAAACCTTTCATTCAAGTCGCCAGGTGACAGAACCCCTTTTTAGGACCGCTTTTTCTGAAACCTTTCCCTTAAGGTCACCAGGTAACAGAAGCTTTCCCATAAGGTCACCAGGTAACATACGCTTTCCCCTCAACTCACCAGGTAACAGAACCTTCTCCTCAAGTCACCAGGTAACATGCTTTCCCCTCAAGTCACCAGGTAACAGAACCCGTTTTTCTGAAACCTTTCCCTTAAGGTCACCAGGTAATGGAACCTTTCCTTTCATGTCACCAGGCAACAGAACCTTTCCCCTCGACTCACCAGGTAACAGATCCCCCCCCTCAAGTCACAAGGTAACAAGCTTTCCCCTCAAGTCACCAGGTAACAGAGCCCCCTTTCTAGGACCACTTTTTCTGAAACCTCTCCCTTAAGGTCACCAGGTAACAGAACCTTTCCTTTCAAGTCACCAGGGAACAGAACCTCCCCCTCAAGTCACCAGGTAACAAGCTTTCCCCTCAAGTCACCAGGTAACAAAAAAACCTTTTTAGGACCACTTTTTCTGAAACATTTCCCTTAAGGTCACCAGGTAACAGAACCTTTCCTTTCAAGTCACCAGAAAACAGAACCTTCCCCTCCGGTCATCAGGTAACAGAACCTTTCCCCTCAACTCACCAGGTAAAAGAAACTTTCCTTCCAGTCATCAGGTAACAGAACCTTTCCCTTTGAGTCACCAGGTAACAGCTTTCCCCTCAAGTCATCAGGTGACAGAACCTCCCCCCTCAACTCACTAGGTAACAGAACCTTTCCTTCCAGTCATCAGATAACAGAACCTTTCCCTTTGAGTCACCAGGTAACAGCTTTCCCCTCAAGTCATCAGGTGACAGAACCTCCCCCCTCAACTCACCAGGTAACAGAACCTTTCCTTCCAGTCATCAGATAACAGAACCTTTCCCTTTGAGCCACCAGGTAACAGCTTTCCCCTCAAGTCACCCGGTAACAGAACCTTTCCCCTCAACTCACCAGGTAACAGAACCTTTCCTTCCAGTCATCAGATGACAGAACCTTTCCCTTTGAGTCATCAGGTAATAGCTTTCCCCTCAAGTCACCAGGTAACAGAACCTTTCCCCTCAAGTCACCAGGTAACAGAACCTTTCCTTCCAGTCATCAGATAACAGAACCTTTCCCTTTGAGTCATCAGGTAATAGCTTTCCCCTCAAGTCACCAGGTAACAGAACCTTTCCCCTCAAGTCACCAGGTAACAGAACCTTTCCTTCCAGTCATCAGATAACAGAACCTTTCCCTTTGAGTCATCAGGTAATAGCTTTCCCCTCAAGTCACCAGGTAACAGAACCTTTCCCCTCAAGTCACCAGGTAACAGAACCTTTCCTTCCAGTCATCAGATAACAGAACCTTTCCCTTTGAGTCATCAGGTAATAGCTTTCCCCTCAAGTCACCAGGTAACAGAACCTTTCCCCTCAAGTCACCAGGTAACAGAACCTTTCCTTCCAGTCATCAGATAACAGAACCTTTCCCTTTGAGTCATCAGGTAATAGCTTTCCCCTCAAGTCACCAGGTAACAGAACCTTTCCCCTCAAGTCACCAGGTAACAGAACCTTTCCCCTCAAGTCACCAGGTAACAGAACCTTTCCCTTCAACTCACCAGGTAACAGAACCTTTCCTTCCAGTCATCAGTTAACAGAACCTTTCCCTTGGAGTCACCAGGTAACAGTTTTCCCCTCAAGTCACCAGGTAACAGAACCCCTTTTTAGGATAACTTTTTCTGAAACCTTTCCCTTAAGGTCACCAGGTAACAGAACCTTCCCCTCCAGGCACCAGGTAACAGAACTACTAACTGTTAGTATCTGAACCTTTCCCCTTCAAGTCACCAGGTAAGAAACAATGACCATCGACCAGGTGTTAGCACTCCTCATGGCCTATGTAGTAAGTGAATGAGTAATGTGCCTGTCACTAGATCCCCCACACTCCCAACACTGTCTGTGTAAAGAAATGGCATTCTGTTGACACAACACTTCACTGAACTAACAGTTCATAGATGACAGTTGTGTCAAAAAACAAACAAAGAACAAGTTCTTTGCTCTGACCATAGGTCAAAAGATTCTGTTGAACCGACACTAAGTCAAACAAGTTCTGATTTATCTGGCCATACATGCACCAGCTGGCATCTGTCTGGTGCTGTGGCAATGATGGGTTTGAGAGTTTTAACTAAATGTTACAGGCAAGCAGTGCTCGTGAATGATACCTGAGAGATGGTGAAGTTCTTCTCCAGAGGAATGTCCTCGACCCTGCAGGAAGAGAGCGGCGCAGTGGCGCCATCTGTCCCAGACGCCACGATGTACCCCAGGTCCTTGGTGATCTGACACAGGCCTGATGCAAGGACGGTAATGTCTAGATCAGTCTTCACCCAGAACTGTGTGCGTGTGTGTGTGTGTGTGTGTGTGTGTGTGTGTGTGTATGTGTGTGTGTGTGTGTGTGTGTGTGTGTGTGTGTGTGTGTGTGTGTGTGTGTGTGTGTGTGTGTGTTCGTATGTGGACAAAATCAAATGTACAGAGAGGGATAGACAGACAGAGAGAGACAGACATCCAGACATTTTGGGGGGAAACACATCATCAACCATTTTCTATCAAAAAGAAAGCTGATCACATGTAATGATAAAAAGTACAATAACAAAACAAAAATACATACAGAACTCTTGCCAAGTACATTGGCAACCCCCCCCCCCAAAAACAAAACAAAAAAAAACAAACAACAACAACAACAACAACATCAAACTAGACAAACCACAGAAAGACAAAGAAAATGATTAAAAACAAAAAACAAAATGTGAAAGAAGAAAACAACAATAAAAAATGGCAAGAGAGAGGTTAACAATAGCCACACACACACACACACACACAAACCCAAGCATACAAAAACATTCAAATAAACAAAGTCTGTGACAAGCAGAAGTCCAACTGCAGGCAACCGGCAACCCACCGGTGGTGACCGCCTCCATCTCTTCTTCGCCCACGCACACACTGGGCAGCCTCCTCATCAGCGCCATCTCAGCCTCAGGGGCGAGGGCAGTGGAGCGTGACAGGAATTCCACCTGCAGGCTGGCCCCCGGGCACCGCCCATCCTCCAGCACCTGTCCCCTGCAGGTGTACAGCAGTGCCGAGCTGTTGTAGTCCGTCCACACCACCTTCACCATCACTGCAACCATCAGAGTGGGGGTGGAGACAACAGGTAAACACACACAGCAGGGGGAAGCAGGTAAGCGTTTCTTCGTATTTCCATGCAAATTACCCGCCACCCCACCCCATCAGCAAAGGACCACCCTCTTTTTTCAAGACTACTCCTTTTTTTTTCTAAGACCACCCCTTTTTTCTAAGACCACTCCTCTTTTTCTAAGACCACCCCTTTTTTCTAAGGCCACTCCTCTTTTTCTAAGACCACCCCTTTTTTTCTAATGGCCACACCTCTTTTTTTCTAAGTTCACTTCTCTTTTCCTAAGACCACTCCTCTTTTTCTAAGACACCTCTCTTTTTCTAAGACCACCCCTTTTTTCTAAGACCACTCCTCTTTTTCTAAGACCACCCCTTTTTTCTAAGACCACTCCTCTTTTTCTAAGACCACCCCTTTTTCTAAGGCCACACCTCTTTTTTCTAAGTTCATTTCTCTTTTCCTAAGACCACTCCTCTTTTTCTAAGACACCTCTCTTTTTCTAAGACCACCCCTCTTTTTTTCTTTTTTCTTTTCTTTTTTACAACACTCCTCTTATTTTAAGACCGCCCCTCTTTTTCTAAGACCACCTGTCTCTTTTTCTAGGACCACTTATGCTTGAATTTCAGTGTGGTCTTTAAAAAAGTTTTAAAAATGAGGGATTTTGCTGCATCTCCATAGCAACAGTTGCCATTCCACGACCCCCATCTGACCTGTGTTGCTGCCTTCGGTGTACGTCCACTGCCCGGTCTGATTGGACAACTGCAGGGCTCTGACCTCCATGGGAACGCAGGGACCGTCCCCAGGGCTGCAACACAACCACTGCCCTTTAAAGCACCTCAGCTGGTGGGATTGGACCCTGCTACCACTTCACAGGTGTACATTGGTGGGGGGGGGGGGGGGGGGGTTAATTATTTAGGCCTTAATGAGCGACTTTGCTGGCTTGAGCATTGCACTGCCCAAATAGGCCCAGCGCCACCTGGCTAATGTAGGGGAGATCATTTGCAGCTGACTTGAGCTTTGCCAAAGCCCCAAATATGCCCAGCGCCACCAAGCGGGGCGATCTGCAGCTAAGTCGCCCATTAATGGCCGCAGAATCCAAACACAAACAAGGTTTCTGCAAAGCATGTTGTGCTTTGTCCTGATAAATAGCGTTCTTTTGAACCTTTCATGTGTTTTGGATCCTGTTTTAGAATGCTGGCAGTCATTCTTGTTTCAGATTTTTTTAATAGCCACACAGAACCACATAATCATGGTCTAGACAGGGGGGAGGGAGAAGGTGGCACTGGGTACCTATGAATAGCTCATCCCAGCGATTCGGCCCACAAAGACCCGAAAAGACTGCTGATCACCACCAGAACAATAGATGTTAAGGAAGTGGGGACCACCCCGTTTGAAGTAGCTGGTGTACTCCACAATTTGCTCTTTCTACAGCTGTGTGGAACAGTCACAGAGTTGGAAAGACTAGCTGTTGAAACCTGATGCAATAAGAGGTCCAACTCGCTATGAAAGTGCAGGTCCGCCTCCCTCTTCACATCCTTCCTGGCTTCTTAGACACATGCACGTATACCAGCAACATTTATAAGCACATGTGACCCGCTCACACAAACCCAGTCTTAAGCATGCATGTGACCCTTTCACACAAACCCAGTCTTACGCACATACATGACCTGCTCCCACAAACCCAGTCTTAAGCACATATGTGACCCGCTCCCACAAACCCAGTCTTAAGCATGTATGTGACCCACCCACACAAAGCCAGTCTTAAAATCCAGTCTTAACCACATAAGTGACCTGCTCACACAAACCCAGTCTTAAGCACATGTGACCTGCTCACACAAACCCAGTCTTAAGCACATATGTGACCCACTCACACAAACCCAGTCTTAAGCACATATGTGACCTGCTCACACAAACCCAGTCTTAAACACATATGTGACCCACTCACACAAACCCAGTCTTAAGCACATATGTGACCCATTCACACAAACCCAGCCTTAAAATCCAGTCTTAAGCACACAAGTGACCTGCTCACACAAACTTAGTCTTAAGCACACGTGACCCGCTCACATAAACTCAGTCTTAAGCATATGTGACCCGCTCACACAAACCCAGTCTTAAACGGCAGCTGTCAATCAGCCACAGACACAAACAGCTACTGGGGGTCGATCTGGGGCGATTTTCTTTTTCTTCTGCCATACCGCAGCAAGCCGTCTGTACCAGTGACATCTTGAACAAGGCTGGATTCCAACCTGGCAAAAAGTATCAGTTACATCTGGAACCAGCCTTTTTCTGCTCTTCATTGGCTGAAAGTGGACCAACATGCCTGTGCCCTGAGAAGCCAAAATTCACAGCAAAACAGTGCCTCTTTTATATAATGATTAAGCCTGGCAGTGAGAGACTGGGAGAGAGAGGGTGACGCGAGGGGTTGTGAGACTGTATGTGGCTGGGGGGGGGGGGGGGGGGGGGGGTGGATGCCGGGGAGGGGTAGGGATAGAGTGAGAGATGTAATGCGTTATTAAATTAGGTGGTGTATTGCTGTAATGTTTCATGTACAGCCCTTTGAGCCTCACACGTGTATAGTCATAAAGGGATTTGGCACATTAGAAATGCATTCACTACTATTATTATAAAACCTGCACACAAAAATATTTGCACAATTTCTACACTTTCAGGCCAACAGTTTCCCCCTTGAATCAGACACACAAAGCATGTGTAAGGAGTGAATGGGGGGGAAGGGGGGGGGGACGGGCAGGAGGGGGAGGGTGTGCATGTTTCAATGTCTTGTCTCAGGCAGAATGTCCTGTCAAAACAGAACCCGCAGATTCACTGTTAACCATCTGCAAGTCGCTGGCACTGAGTAATGTACGAGTAAGAAATGCATCGACTGAATAAACTGAGAAACACCATTAAGTCCCACATCTGTGTACATTTAGTTTGTATAGTCAGAATGCTCATGCGTACGGGTGCCTTTGTGTGTGTGTGTGTGTGTGCGTGCATGCATGCGTGCGTGCGTGCGTGTGTGTGTATGCACTTAGAATAGTCTCTAGGGACAAGATTTTGTACTTTACAAATATTTAATTATTATTACTACATCTGAACAAACAGTCCCTCTCAGTTTTCCCCAGAGGCAAACAAACAGTCACAAGACAAAGCCTTACGGGTGGCCAGTGAAAGCCATGACAGTCGTCCCGTCGTCGCGGACAACGTAGCTGCGGAGGAAGGAGTCCCAGGTGGCGTTGCCCCACACGGACTGGGTCTGACGCACCGTGTGCCACACGCCTGAGACCTGAGCACAGCCAGGCAATGCAGTCACCATCCACAAATAACGATCAACGCAGTCACCATCCACAAATAATGATCAATGCAGTCACCATCCACAAACAACAATCATCGCAGTCACGTTCCACCAACAACAATCAACGCAGTCACCATCCACAAACAACGATCAATGCAGACACCATAAACAAACAATGATCAATGCAGTCACCATCCACAAACAATTATCAACGCAGTCACCATCCACAAAAAATTATCAACTCAGTCACCATACACAATTATCAACGCAGTCACCATCCACACACAACGATCAATGTAGTCACCACCCACAAACAATGATAGCTTGACATGCAATGCTCCTCCTCATGCATGGACTAAAGACAGCTTGATACTTGTGACCAGAAATGAATAAAGATAGCTTGACACTTGTCAAGGTACATGAATAAAGATAGCTAGATACTTGTGACCAGAAATTAATCAAGACAGCTTGATACTTGTCAACATACACGAATAAATATAGCTCAATACTTGTCAGCATGCATGAATAAAGATAGTTTGATACTTGTCAACAAACACAAATAAATATAGCTCAACACTTGTCAGCATGCATGAATAAAGATAGCTAGATACTTGTGACCAAAAATAAATAAAGACAGCTTGATGCTTGTCAACATACACAAATAAATATAGCTCGATACTTGTCAATGTACATCAATAAAGACAGCTTGATACGTGTCAACATACACAAATAAATATAGCTCAATACTTGTCAGCATGCATGAATAAAGACAACTTGATACTTGTCAACATACAAAATAAGTATAGCTCAATACTTGTCAATGTACATCAATAAAGATAGCTTGATACTTGTCAACATACATGAACAAATTTAGCTTGATACTTGTCAACATACATGAATAAACATAGCTAGATACTTGTCAGTATCTGTGAATAAAGTTATCTCAACACTTGTCAACATGCATGAATAAAGACAGCTTGATACTTGTGACCAGAAATGAATTAAGGTAGCCATATATTTGCCACCATACATGAATTAAGATAGCCAGATGTTTGTGACCATACAACATTTAAGATCACTAGATCCTTGCCACCATACATGAATTAAGACAGCTTGATACTTGTCACCATACACAAATAAAAATAGCTAACTGCTTGTGACCATACTTGTTTTAAAGTAGTAGTTTTAAAGTAGCAGACTATACAAATGCTCTGGGACACAAAGCTACAGTATCACACTGGTCATGAGAATAGGCATCTACCAGCATCATGTCCTGATAACAGACTATACAGATGCTATGAGACACAAAGCCACAGTATCACACTGCACTGGTCATGAGAATAGGCACCTACCAGCATCATGTCCCAATAACAGACTATACAGATGCTCTGGGACACAAAGCCACAGTATCACACTGCACTGGTCATGAGAATAGACACCTACCTGCATCACGGCCCGGTAACAGACTATACAGTTGCTATGAGACACAAAGCCACAGTATCACACTGCACTGGTCATGAGAATAGACACTTACCTGCATCCCATCCCAGTAACAGACTATACAGATGCTCTGGGACACAAGGCTACAGTATCACGTTGGTCATGAGAATAGACACCTACCAGCGTCATGTCCTAAACATTTCATGTTCTAGTCATGTACTTTGGCTACCAACTATGCTCATGTCACTCATGAAACCACAAGATCAAACTGGCCATCAAACACACTTACTGGCTTCATGTTCTAGTCATGGACTGTGGATACTACTTGTGCTCATGCCACTCATGAAACTACAAGATCAAACGGGCCATCACGGGCACCTACCAGCTTCATGTCAAAGTCGCTGACAGTGGGTATGAACGGCTGTGCACACTGGATCACGGAGAATGACACTGTGACTGAAACAATGAAACTTGTGACCAAAAAATGAAGTCTCATGATTATGATGAATCAGTCCTTTTTGGGGGTGGTGTGGGGGGTGGGCGGTGGGGGGAGGTGTTTTTTGTGTGTGTGTACTGAAAGCAGACATAAAATAAAACATTGGTTGATGGAAGAATCAGTGAGGAAAACAATGCTCCTCACAAACAACTGAGGAAAACAATTAACGCTCCTCATAAACAACTGAGGAAAACAATTACTGCTCATCACAAACAATCAGTGAGGACAATTTGGGAAATAATGAAGATAAGACAAAATGATACGAGAAAAAGCTACAGCCTTGAAAATCTGGGATATCGCTGTTGCCATCCTCCATACTTCTCCACTCAGTCATTGCCAGTTCCTCTGACAGTTCTGTCAATGTCCCACCATCATAACCTTTCCCTTTTGAGTAACACACACCACATATACACACTCTCATAACTCATACACACTCTCTCTCGGAGTCTCTCTCTCTCTCTCTCACACACACACATACTCTCTCACTCTCTTATACACACACACACACTCTCTCTTTCTCAGACAATGACATGCACTCTCCCTCGCTCTCACACACACAAGTATGCACACACACACACATACACACACACACACACACACACACACACACACACACACACACACACACACACACACTACACACCTAACACATATGTACACACAGGTGACTTGTGTAGAGGGTGGGACAAGGAAGGCAGAAAATCCGGACAGACAGGCAGAAAGTGAGAGAAGAAAGGAAAGGAAGGAAAAGCCGACCAATGACCCACTGACCTGCTGACCTGCTGTCATCCTCCACTGTTGAGATGATGTCGCTGGGAATTTCACACGCCTCTGGTCCAGCAAAGAAATGTTCACATCAGCAAAAAAAGCAGCACACAGTCAATACAGGTAAAACAATGCAAGCAAGGAAAGGGTGGACTAGTTTTATGTGTAAAATCACATCAAGGGGAAAAAAGCACACAGTCAATACAGGTAAAACAACTCAAGCAAGGAATGGTTGGGCTAGTTTTATGTGTAAAATTACATCAGCAGAAAAAGCAGCACACAGTCAATACAGGTAAAACAACTCAAGCAAGGAATGGGTGGACTAGTTTTATGTGTAAAATCACATCAAGGTGAAGAAAAAAAAAGCACACAGTAAATACAGGTTAAACAACCCAGCTGCAAATGGGTGAAGTATTTTTATGTGCAAACTGACATTGGCAGACTGTACAGATTCTCTGTTGATTTTCTTCTTCTTTTTTCCTCAGTGTTAACAGATGTTGTTTCAGGGTTGTTTTGACAGGTACTATTAGGAAGCATGGAGGGGAGTGGGTGGGGGGTTATGAAGTATACACAAAGACAACACATTCTGTGCTCAATCTGTTGATGGCTGTTTGTCCTTGCCCAGAGACATTTGGTGAATTTAACTCTGTAATAACCCTCCCTCACCCCTCATTGCATTCCTTCTGTGCACCTGTGTGTGTGTGTTTGTGTGTGTGCGTTTGTGTGCCTGTGTGTGCATGTGTGTGTTTGTGTGTGTGCATTTGTGTGCCTGTGTTTGCATGTGTGTGTGTGTGTGCGTTTGTGTGCCTGCATGTGCATGTGTGTGTGCGTTCGCATGTAAGGAATACAATATTATGACTATGTAATTTATTATCTTTGAGACGTTAATGTATACATTATTGCTGATCTTGTAAAGCATGGAGTGGTCACCCTTGTCAGTGAGATACAGCACTATAGAAATGACTGCTATAATAATAATGTACTATTTTCGACAGCACTGGTCCTGTAAGCAGCTCAAAATGCAGCTTAATGGCTTTAAAAAAAAAATCCACAAAAACAACAACAATACACATAAAATCAATCAACAGTACAAACAATAACTCGACAGGAGAAACAAAAGGAAACGCCACCTGCCAAACACCACAAACATCATCCACCACACACAAACATACCTCTCATTTAAGTCACAGCTGAAAACCCACTTCTTCTCCCAAACCTTCCGGCAGAACCCCCCGTTTTTATGTATATGATTATTATGATGCTCGTTGCATTTGATTTGCAGTCATCTGATGTGTCCATGGTCCATGTATTGCAGCACTGCACGTCTTGACTGCATTAACTGTTCCGGGATGTGTGCATGTTTGCCTGCACTTTGCTGTTGGCGTTGGATTGTTCCGGGATGTGTGCATGTTTGCCTGCACTTTGCTGTTGGCGTTGGATTGTTCCGGGATGTGTGCATGTTTGCCTGCACTTTGCTGTTGGCGTTGGATTGTTCCGGGATGTGTGCATGTTTGCCTGCACTTTGCTGTTGGCGTTGGATTGTTCCGGGATGTGTGCATGTTTGCCTGCACTTTGCTGTTGGCGTTGGATTGTTCTGGGATGTGTGCATGTTTGCCTGCACTTTGCTGTTGGCGCTGGATTGTTCCGGGATGTGTGCATGTTTGCCTGCACTTTGCTGTTGGCGCTGGATTGTCCGGTGTATGCCAGTCTAGTTGGATTTGGTGTTATATAAATGTTATGCGTTAAAATGATTAAACAAATGGATACACACACAAAAGCAGTTCAACATGACCACCAGAAACGTAAAGGAGATGGGGAGACTGCTTCACACAAAGCTTTCTGAAGGAGCCACGTTTCAAGGTTTCATGGTTTTATTGAGCTTTTTGCCCATGGGAGCTAGAAAGCAAAGTTACATTCACACAATACATTCCTTATAAACAAGTACGTAAGTACTAATAATCTATTACTACAGTGCTTTACACATTCTGCAAGAGCAAGCACTTAAGATCTGGAAACACAAAATATAACTGTCTTGCTAAAAAAAAACAAAAAAAACGATTCGGAATGACTTTTTACCTCAATGTTTGTTTGCTGTTGTTATAATTTAATGATGTTTTATGACTGGCATGAACATGTAATGAGTGTACTTGGCACCTCAAAACATTCCTAGAGCAATTGTATTGAATTGTACTGGAAGGACACTGCTTTAATAGTGTTTTCTGTCCAAACCTGGACACAGCACTTTCCTACGCTCCTCCAGAACACTGTGTTTCCTCATTTTGAAGGTGGTGAGAAAAATCAAGGTTTTACTATACCTGAGTCAGTGGTGAAAAAGTCCTGTGAAGCAACACAAATGTCTACAATGACGGGTTGCAGATATGCAGGCAGGTCCTTTCCTTTCTCCCGTTGCCGTGACAACACAGAAACATGTGCCTGGTCCTGACACCAAGGGTCGCCTCTACCGGCATTGAAGCACCAGTAGGTCACAGCCATGTCCTCGTTCATCCACACAACCTTCAACATGGCTGAAATGGATGTGTGCACACTGACTCAGTGTAGATTAAAAAAAAAAAAAAAAATTATACAAAGGTAAGCCTTCATACAGGAACACATCCATTTTAGGGTTTTAATACATGATGTGTCAAACACTGAAGAAAATCAGCGTTCCCAAAACTCTCACCTGGCATGCGTGTAGATACAAGGGACATAAACTCCACCAGAGGTACATCTCTCACCTGGCATGCGTGTAGATACAAGGGACATAAACTCCACCAGAGGTACATCTCTCACCTGGCATGCGTGTAAATACAAGGCACATAAACTCCTCTTGAGGATGGACCTCTGCCAGGAGTTCACGTACCTTGTATTTACATGCCTGCCAGGTGGGAGTTACTGTAGGTGATTCAGGTATTTGTTGTTGTACTTCTGTTATGTATTTCGAGTGCTAATTAACTCTCTTGTGTGTTGATCCTGTGATACATGGCTAGTGTGTTTAAGTTGCCTGATGTTAATGTGTATGTGTGTGGGGGTGGGGGGGGGGGGGGGGGAGGGAGGGCGGAGATGAAATAAGGTATTTACTTTATTAAAACGGCTATTTTTTTAAATATTAAATATTTTTCTAAAAGGTAATAAAATAAAATACCTATGATTTTATTACCTTTTAGCTCTACTGTGAGTCTGAGTGTACATGTCTTCTCATGTGATTGGAATTGATATTGATGTTTATTCTGCTTTTGCTGTCATATTCAACATACTATGTTTGGAGGTAGCGTATGACTCTATGAGGCTGTTTTACTGGTATTTGCATTATATCTTGATCTTATCTTGTACTTATGTATTATGTATTATACCGTGTGTTATCTTACTGGTATCTTTTTTGCAGTCGTAATGTTATTCATAGACAATAAAATTTCTGTATTCTGTATATAGCCCTGCACTCTGCAACATGGTTCTGTGCATCAAGGGAGACAATCTGTTGCAGTCCTGGGCTGGTGTTATATATTTTAAGCTCTAATTAACTCCCTTGTAAGTAAACATGGTGCTTAACGTCCACAGAAACCATGAGGCTTATTAGGATCAACTCCCTTGTGAGTTGATCCTACAATATATAGCCCTGCACTCCACAACACAGTTCTGTGTATCAAGGGAGACAATCTGTTAAAGTTCTGTACTTGTGTTATATATTTTGAGCTCTAATTAACTCCCTTGTGTTTATCCAACAATATATAGCCCTGCACTCCACAACACGGTTCTGGGGGGCGGGGATAGCTCAGTGGTTAGAGCACCGGACTCGTGATTGAAAGGTCGCGGGTTCGAATCCCTGCTGGAACGGCGGGAGAATTTTCTTCTCCAGGGTCAACTTTCTGTGCTGACTCTTATTTCGGTATCCGTTCCACCCCCGTGTTACCGCAGTAGCACATAAAAAATCCCGGTCATTCTGCCAAAAAGTGCAGGTGGCAGGTTACAGCTAAACACGCATACACCTTACGTATGTGGCTTTTATTGAACCGTGCTTCGGCATTGGTCACAACTTGTCCCTAATATGTCAAATGACATCTGAGGACATTAAGCATCAATTTATCATCACATGGTTCTGTGCATCAAGGGAGACAATCTGTTAAAGTTCTGTACTTGCGTTATGTATTTCAAGCTCTAATTAACTCCCTTGTGGGTTATCCTACAATATATAGCCCTGCACTCCTCAACATGATTCTAGGGGGCGGGGATAGCTCAGTGGTTAGAGCGCCGGACTCGTGATTGAAAGGTCGCGGGTTCGAATCCCTGCTGGAACGGCGGGAGAATTTTCTTCTCCAGGGTCGACTTTCTGTGCTGACTCTTATTTCGGTATCCGTTCCACCCCCGTGTTACCACAGTAGCACGTAAAAAATCCCGGTCATTCTGCCAAAAGTGCAGGTGTCCGGTTACAGCTAAACACGCATACACCTTACGTATGTGGATTTTATTGAACCGTGCTTCGGCATTGGTCACAACTTGTCCCTAATATGTCAAATGACATCTGAGGACATTAAGCATCAACTCATCATCATCACATGATTCTGTGCATCAAGGGAGACAATCCCACGGAAGTCCTGTACTTGTGTTATATATTTTGAACTCTAATTAACTTCTTTGTGTGTTGACCCTACACTGTATTGCCCTGCACTCCACAACACAGTTCTGTCCACCAAGGAAGACAATCTGTTGACGTCCTGTGCATCAGGGGACATAACTGGACCAATTCCAACTGTTGTATTCAAAATGGGGTTCGTGTTCCTACACAGATTTTTAAATTTTTAAATTTTAAATATCACGGTAAAGCAAGAGGACAACTTACCTATTTGAAGTTCATTTGAACCGGTGGTCAGATCAATGTCTTCTGGAACTGGGTACGGTTCTGGAAGACCAAGGTGTCTTTACTTCACAGGGAAAAAGTTTAAATTTCAGCAAAATCACACACACACACACACACACACACACACACACACACACACACACACACACACACACACACACCAAAAAACTAAAAAGAGTTGGTGGGTAAAGTGTTGGGGAAAGTTAGGGTAAGGTGGAGGTGGGGGGGGTGGGGGGGGGGCAAGGGGCTAAACCCCAAGAGTGAGGGGCTCAGCCCCAGACGATTTCAGCAAGTTTCACAGCAAGGATTTTTTGGTCAGACTTGCTAAATGCCAAGCTGTCTCCGGAGAGCATTCTGGCAGGGACCAGGATCCCAGGAGAAGGAGAGAACTGTTATTTAACACCATCACCGGAACCACTCCCACATTAAGACAGGCAGCAGCGTGAGCCACTTTAATGTTTATTTTTTTTTAAATTATTGTTTAATATAAACATGTAATGGCAAATACCAGTGCCAAATGGCGAGCTGCATGTACTGCCTCCCATCACCTCCTAGCTGCTTAACAAGAGCCATACAAAAAAATACCAAAAAAAAGAAAAAAAAAGAGAAAAATCAGAAAAATCAAAGAATATTGAAAGAATATTCTGGAGAAAAAGGCAAGAAAATGAAGAAAAATGACAAGTCAAAAACAGCAAGAGGACTCAGCAGAAAAATGAGAGAAGCAATAGGAGAGGAATCAAATGACAGCCCTAATATTCTGGACAGGAGGGGGATGTCTGATATCCTCAACCTCCCTTAGACGAATATGAAGATCATTTTTTTCTGAAAAAAGTCTCAAAAGAGAAGGGTGGTCTCTTGCCAGGGTGGTCTTTCATCAGCAGTTTCGCTGTACCAGCTCCGTCGTGTCATCAAAAATGAAGCATACCAAGCACGCACCAGATCACTGGCTGAAATCTGCATATGCATGCTCTGAGGTAAAACGATCTTGCTCACCATGAGTGTTGTTGAAGGTGAAGATGAAGGAGCCATCCCCAGCAGGTCGCAGCAGCCTCAGCTGAGTAGGCTGACACTGTTGCCATGACCTGGCGACCAAAGTGAACTGTACAAACTCTCATGTACTGACACTGATCTACTGATCTGGTGACCAGGGCATAAGCACACATACAGCCTGTGACATACTGACACTGATCTACAGATCTGGTGACCAGGGCATAAACACACATACAGCCTGTGACATACTGACACTGATCTACAGATCTGGTGACCAGGGCATAAACACACATACAGACTGTGACATACTGACACTGATCTACAGATCTGGTGACCAGGGCATAAACACACATACAGCCTGTGACATACTGACACTGATCTACAGATCTGGTGACCAGGGCATAAGCACACATACAGCCTGTGACATACTGACACTGATCTACAGATCTGGTGACCAGGGCATAAACACACATACAGCCTGTGACATACTGACACTGATCTACAGATCTGGTGACC
>OY757551.1:17263048-17278048 GCA_963584105.1 Alviniconcha strummeri
CAGCAGAACCCAACCGAACCCAAAGGTCCAGCTCTGAAGCAGTATGTCCCCATGAGAGGACAAATCACCAACACCAGCAGAACCCAACCGAACCCAAAGGTCCAGCTCTGAAGCAGTATGTCCCCATCAGAGGACAAATCACCAACACCAGCAGAACCCAACCGAACCCAAAGGTCCAGCTCTGAAGCAGTATGTCCCCATGAGAGGACAAATCACCAACACCAGCAGAACCCAACCGAACCCAAAGGTCCAGCTCTGAAGCAGTATGTCCCCATGAGAGGACAAATCACCAACACCAGCAGAACCCAACCGAACCCAAAGGTCCAGCTCTGAAGCAGTATGTCCCCATCAGAGGACAAATCACCAACACCAGCAGAACCCAACCGAACCCAAAGGTCCAGCTCTGAAGCAGTATGTCCCCATGAGAGGACAAATCACCAACACCAGCAGAACCCAACCGAACCCAAAGGTCCAGCTCTGAAGCAGTATGTCCCCATCAGAGGACAAATCACCAACACCAGCAGAACCCAACCGAACCCAAAGGTCCAGCTCTGAAGCAGTATGTCCCCATGAGAGGACAAATCACCAACACCAGCAGAACCCAACCGAACCCAAAGGTCCAGCTCCTCCGCAGTGTCCCACTGGCACTCCGTTCAATCCCAAGCAGTTGTCTCCATCTCAGATTTCAGGGGATCCAAGGTGCCTTCAGTTAAGCCTGGAGCAGGTCAGAATAGCTTTGCATGCTTTGCTTGCTGCCAGGAATCTTGCCTTTTCAGTCAATCAGCTTAATTTTGCGCTGTTAACCTTCTTTGAACATGAAGTGGTGTGCATTTTGAACAGTGAATCAGCTGGTTGACCAGGCCTTGAATATTACAACTATATCCCCAAAAACACACGCACAAGAATGACCAGGAAAACAACACAGCTCAACCAAACACAGACACGTGATTTAGCTTTTCATCTCATTTTTCATCATTTTTCCCCCCACCTTTTAACTGTTATTTAAGTGTCGTTTTGTAGCTTCATAAAGAATGCAGATTGTGTTTCTGTCCTAATAAATAGCATTCTTTTAAATCTTTTATATGTTTGGATCTTAAATATTATGTGACAAATAGTCTGTTTTGATCACATCCCTGGCAGAAAAACAAGAGAGGAGATAGGAAGGAGGAATCAAATGACAACCCTGTGATTCCAGATAGGGCAGGGTGGGGGGTGGGGTAGGGTGGGGGGACATTAGACATCACCGGCCTCCCTTCTGGGGTCCCACCTGGCACTCCATCGAATCCTGAGTAGAAGTCCCCTGGCCCTGATGTGGTGATGAACCGCCCTGCCTCCTCTGGACCGCATCGCTCAAGGTCGTTGCTATAGCAACACAAACACGGTTCATGGTAGCACGTGGAATTCTTTGTAACATGCAAAGTTGCAAGCACACAGAGAGAAAGCAAGTTACTGGGTTTTAACGACCAGTCAGTCAATCTTGTCAGCCATAAAAGAGTGAAGAGTGAGTGAGTGAGAGAGAGGAGAGAGAGAGAGAGAGAGAGAGAGAGAGAGAGAGAGAGAGAGAGAGAGAGAGAGAGAGAGAGAGAGAGAAGCACAATACATAAACGTACATTGTAAATTTGTTTCTGAATGTCCAGTCAACCACGATGGTTACATCAGGGCAAACACAAGCGCACGAACAGACAAAAACACACACACAGAACACACTCACACAAGCAGACCCATACTAACCCCCCAACCCCTCCACAGTGAGTGACAGACACACAAAAACACAAACACTGTCCCCCTAAAACTCAGGAGATCTACGGTACACTATGTCGACAACTAGAACCATGAGTAAGTAAGTAACTTGCTGTTTTACGCCCAGTCAACCATTACGGTTATATGAGGGTGACTATGACCACGTGTCTGAGCCCCCAAAAGTGAGATGACTGAAAGCACCACTGACTCGTAGCTGCGCCACAGGTAGATGAGCCCGTAGTGGGTCAGGATGATGAAGGAGGACTCCGCGTTGGGCGCCCGCTTGCCCCAAAACATCTCGTTGCGCCACAGCACCGTCCACTCTCCCGTCAGCTGAAAACCGCACAATCACCAACGCTGTTCACACACTCTTCAATGCATCATAACTACGTTGAACTGTCAATAGGTTGAACGTTACATGATGTTGTGTGATGTGGACAGACAGAGGGAAAGAGAGAAAAAGAGGGAGCGTGGGAAAAAGAAGTGGAGAGAGAGATAAAAGAAAAGAAAAAATAGAAAAGAAAAAAAAAAGACACAACCAGAGAGACTGACAGTAGGTGAGAGAGAAGGATGGAGATGGAGATGGAGGAAGGATGGAGATGAAGGAGGAGGGGGAAGAGAGACAGAGAGAGGGAGGGAAAGAGAGAGAGAGGGAGGGAGGGAGGGAGGGAGAGAGAGAAAGAGAGAGAGAGGGAGGGAGGGAGGGAGGGAGAGAGAGAGAGAGAGAGAGAGAGAGAGAGAGAGAGAGAGAGAGAGAGAGAGAGAGAGAGAGAGAGGGGAGAGAGAGAGAGAGAGAGAAAGAGGGAGGGAAAGAGAGAGAGAGAGGGGGAGGGAGAGAGAGAGAGAGAGAGAGAGAGAGAGAGAGAGAGAGAGAGAGAGAGAGAGAGAGAGAGAGAGAGAAGCACACATACAAACACAGAAATAGTATTTGATTTCACATCTCTAGCTCAACAAATCCATCTATCATATGGGTCCCCAGGACAAACCCCCAATCGACACTACTGTAGCCTTCAACTTTCCAACTTGAATAAAGTGAAGAAATCATACTGTCAGCTAAACAGATCATTTCCACAGCTCCCTTTTGAATGCTACCAAACTGGGAGCCCCAGCAACTGATACCAGAGGAGGATATTCTGTGCTGGGACAACTACAGGATGCCAGACTACCGGGAACACTCCTGCTAATATTATTACAATAATAATGTTATGTCAGCTGACCTCCACTAGGGTCATGCACAGTATGGGTACAAGAGCCATACCTTTTCCACGTTGAGGTTGGAGGCACCTTTGAGCTGCTGGCCATTACATGTCAACACAGGCACATCGTAAACTGAAACAGACAAGCAGCAACTACACTGTTTCAGCACAACCAAGCCATCAAACAGCCACCACAGTTAGCTGCTGGTGCTGCAATCCACTAAACTGGTGCAATAATCCTCCAAGTCAGTGAAAATGATCCCCTAAGTCACTACAATGATCCCATAAGTCAGTGCAATGTTCTGCTAAATCAGTGCAATGATCCCCTAAGGCTGTGCAATGATCCCTTAAGTTAGTGCAATTATCCCCTAAACTGGTGCAATAACCCTCCAGGTCAGTGCAGTGATCCCCTAAGTCTGTGCAATGATCCCTTAAGTTAGTGCAATGATCCCCTAAACTGGTGCAATAACCCTCCAGGTCAGTGCAGTGATCCCCTAATTCAATGCAATGATCCCTCAAGTCAGTGCAATGATCCCCCAAGTCAGTGCAATGATCCCCTAAACTTACGCAATGATTCCCCCAAGTCAATGTAGTGATCCCCTAAACTGGTGCAATGATTCCCCAAGTCAATGCAATGATCCCCAAAGCCAGTGCAATGATCCCCCGAGTCAGTGCAATGATCCCCTAAACTGGTGCAATGATCCCCAAAGTCAGCACTATGACCCAAGTCAGTGCAATGATCCCTTAAATCAGTACAATGATCCCCTAGACTGTTGCAATGATGCTCTAAGTCAGTGCAATGGTTCCCCCAAATTGGTGCAATGATCCCTTTACTGCTTTAGTCAATGTAATGATTGCCATGGTTGGTGCAATGATCCCTTAAGTCAGTGCAAGTGCAATGATCCCTTAAGTTACTGCAATGATCCCTCAAATCAGTGCAATGATCCCTTAAGTCAGTACAATGACCCATTAAGTTATATATATTTTTTTTTTTAAGTTGGTGCAATGATCCCTTCATTTTGTGCAGTTCACCTCAAGGCATTACAATGATCCTAAGCAGTGCAATGATCCTTTAAGTCAGTACAATGATCCCTCAAGTCAGTGCAATGATCCCTTAAGCCTGCACAATGATCCCTTAAGTAAGTGCAATGATCCCTTAAGTCAGTACAATGATCCACTGAGTGTGCAACATAAAAAGCAAACTAGACATACAGACAATATATATAAAGCAGATCAAAACACAATACACATATAAAGTGGACCAGACATTCAAAACACAACAGACACACAAAAGTAGACCACACATTCAAATTGCAATAGATACAAGTAGACTAGACGCACAAATCACAATACACATAAAGTAGACCAGACATTCAAAACACAGTACAATGCATTAACGCATTCAAAGACATTCAAAACATAATAGACACATAAGATGTATTAAAGCAGAACAGGCATTCAAAACGCAACAGACACATAAAGCAGACCAGACATACACAACACAGCAGACAAACAAGTTAACTGTGTAGACAGAGTGCACCATACCTGTGGTTAGCTCTCCGATCATGGCCAGACTAATGATCTCTTTAGGAATGGAGCACTTCTCAGCTGAAACAAAAGTGACTGGTGTACTAGAGAAAGGAAACTGAAGAGAGGGAAAAAGGAAAGGGGAGAAGAGAGAAAGGGACTGGGGGGGGGGGGGGGAGCGAGAGCAGTGAGAATAGCAAGTTTGTGTGTCACGGAGTGTATACAGGTGTCTGTGTGCATGAGTGCATGTGTGTATGGATGTACGGGTGCCTGCGTGCATGCGTGTGTTCATACACATGTTTGTGTGTGTGTGAGTGTGAGAGACAGAGAGAGACAGGCAGAGAGAGTGAGAGGCAGGCAAAGAAAGAGAGAAAGAGAGAGAGAGACAGAGAGAGTCAGAGAGAGAGACAGAGCGAGGGGCAGAGAGAGTCAGACAGACAGAGAGAGACACAGAGAGAGACAGAGACAGACTGAGAGAGAGAGAGGCAGGCTCAGAGAGACAGACAGACAGAGAGACAGGCATGCACACAGACACACAGAGAAACAGACACAGAGAGAGAGACAGGCAGGCACAGAGAGAGAGAGAGGCAGAGACAGAGAGACAGAGAGAGAGAGGCAGGCAGAGACAGAGAGAGAGAGAGTGAACAGAGAGACACGTAGCAGAGAGCACGAACAAACAAATCAACCAAATGATCATCCACAAGACAGTCTATGCAACAGCCAAACTCAACATAATCCACCCCAACCCCCTCCAAGCTAAATCAAGCAGAAAAGAAAAAAAAAGGTCCTCACTTTGCGAGGTGGTCTGAAGGTCTTCGAGATCAACACAAACATTGACGCCACACTGCTGCATGTTATGCAGCCTCTCCGCAGAAATCTCCGTGTGTGGCGAGCGGGCCAGGATTTCCACCACCAAGCTCTCAGGGTGACAGACGCCATCAGAACCGGAGCTGTGGCACCAGTAGACCACTGCAGTGTTCTCCGACAGCGACAGCACCTTGAACAGCACTGCCCACAAAGCAGTGGTGATAAAACAGCTGCTGTACTATTATGGCCCATGTTCACCTTCCCAAAAGACCAGTACTGTACACCTTTACCAGACTGTTCCCAAAACACCAGTACAGCACACCTTTAACAGACTGTCCCAAACACCAGTACAGCACACCTTTAACAGTCTGTCCCTAAACACCATCACAGCACACCTTTACCACACTGTCCCAAAACACCACACCTTTACCGTATTGTCCCCAAACACTGCTATAGCACACCTTTACCATACTGTCCCCAAACACCACTACAGTACACCTTTACCATACTGTCCCAAAACACCCCTACAGCACACCTTTACCACAATGTCCCCAAACACCACTACAGCACGCCTTTACCATACTGTCCCCAAACACTGCTACAGCACACCTTTACCATACTGTCCCCAAACACCACTACAGCACAGCTTTACCATACTGTCCCCAAACACCACTACAGCACACCTTTACCATACTGTCCAAAACCACCACTACAGCACACCATATCAGACTGTCCCAAAACACCACTACAGTCTACCTTTACCAGACTGTCCTCAAACACCACACCTTTACCAGACTGTCCCCAAGCACCACTACAGCCCACCTTAACCAGACTGTTCCCAAAACACCACTTCAGTCAACCTTTATCACTGTCCCCAAACACCACTACAGCCCACCTTTATCACAGTCATGAAACACCACTACAGTCTACCTTTACCAGACTGTCCCATAACACCACTACAGTCTACCTTTACCACTGTCCTAAAACACCACTACAGCACACCTATACCAGACCGTCCCCAAAACAGCACTACAGCCCACCTTTACCACTGTCCACAAAACAGCACTACAACCCACCTTTATCACTGTCCCCAAAACAGCACTACAGCCCACCTTTTCTAGAGTGCAGTGTGTGGACGTAGTCACCAGGGCCACTGTTCTGCCTCATCTCCAGCACCTCCGTTGGTGGGCACAGCCCCCACTCACTGCCCACAGGCAACAGTCAGTTGTGAACACAAGTCACTGTCCACACGCAACACAGTGCTCAGTCAGTTGTGAACACAAGTCATTATCCACAGGCAACAGCCAGTTGTGAACACATGTTACAGCCCATAGGCAACAGTTGTGAACACAAGTCACTGCCCACAGGCAACAGCAGTCATGAACACAAGTCACTGCCCACAGGCAACAGTTGTGAACATAACTCACTGCCCACAGGCTACAGCAGTGAATATGTCACTGCCCACAGGCAACAGGCAGCAGTTGTGAACATAAGTCACTGCCCACAGGCAACAGCAGTCAGTCATGAACACAAGTCACTGCCCACAGGCAGCAGTTGTGAACATAACTCACTGCCCACAGGCAACAGGCAGCAGTTGTAAACACAAGTCACTGCCCACAGGCAACAGCAGTTGTGAACCCATCTCACTGCCCACAGGCAACAGACAATGTCAGTTGTGTTTAAATGGAACAAAGAAATACCAGACAGTCTGTCACAAAGACAAGTCTCTCCTCAGCCTAAGTGAGTCCAGTCCATCACAGACATGTGTCATTTTTACCTAAGAGTCATGACGTCCGTAACATAAACTTGTCACTGCCCTGGACAACCAACAGAGTCCAGTCCATCACAGACATGTGTCATTTTCACCCAAGAGTTATGACGTCCATAACATAAACTTGTCACGGCTTTGGACATCCAGCAGAGTCCAGTCCATCACAGACGTGTCATTTTCACCTAAGAGTCATGATGTCCGTAACATAAACTTGTCACTGCTCTGGACAAGCAACGGAGTCCAGTCCATCACAGACATGTGTCAGTGTCAGTTTGGACAACCAATGGAGTCCAGTCCATCACAGACACGTGATGATGTGTCATTTTCACCCAAGAGTCATGATGTCTGTAACATAAACATGTTACTGCTCTGACAACCAACGGAGTCCAGTCCATCACAAAGGCAGGCCACTGCTCCAACCAAGAGTCAAGCTGGTCACCAAGATCTGTCTTTAACTTTTGCTTTGTGTCACTCCAAGAAACTTACAAAACAACAAGAAGCTTAAAAAGACATCTGTTCACAACTGTGGTAATCAATGCCCATTAATATATCTTAATCATACACTTTTTTCCCTCTCTCTCTATTTAAAAAAAGAAATTTGATGGAGTTGTTTGCTCACTCACAAAAAGATTTTCTTTGTGTGCAGCAGTACGACTTTTCTACAGACTTGCATCTTTTTCCCTCCAAAATGACACCTGAACCTGTCATGCCTATTTAACATCTCTTTATGTCCAGTAAAAACAGACACAAAAGACATTCCCACACGTGCACGCGAGCGGCAAAATATATCCCTGGGGATCAAGAAACCCATCTTCTGAAATGTGCACCAGCCTGAAACAGGCCAGAATCAAAATTAAAGATAGGGCATGTATGCAGCGCCCTCAGGAAAGAAAGTAAGGCAACTCTAGCTCTTAGGTCATACACGCTCTTGCCTCGCTGCTGTCCCTTCTGCTGGTCTGGAGAGTTTATAAAATAAAATTAAAATAAAAAAACTGAATTTTGATTTTCTTATGCTCTTTTGTTTCCCTGCAATACTTTGTCTGCCCACAATCAGATGGCCAATCCCAACTCAATTTGCAGGATTTCCAGCTTCCGGAATGCCCGCATATGCACTGCTGCACTACACACTGACCGTGCATGCATTCCGCTGTACCTTTCAAAATGTCGAAGCAGAAGCAGAAGTCGTCCATTGGGTCTCCTCACAACATGGTAGCTCCGAGAAAGATCGCTGATACTCTGATTGACCGTGGTGAAACTGTCCACGTTCCTATACATGACCAACCAACGCCCTGTGAACTGAAACATATCAATCACAGGCAACGTGTGACCCTCTCCCACAAAATCAGTTGGACATCATATTTCAAGATTTTGAAAACTGTGGCCCCTGCTGATTAGTCTGGTGTTTAAATAAAGACTGTATTCAAGAAATTATGGAAGCTGTGGCTATTTGAAGCTGCTAAGCATTACGGCAGCCATTTGGAGAAAATGGCCCTGAAAGGGTTTGTGTCAGTTTATTCAGCCAAAATGCATAACCATTAGCGTCTTTCACTCCAGGGTAGAGAAATTAATCCCCATTTTTAACACTTTAATGCAAAGAGAATATCACAACTACTTGATAATTTTAAGGCCTAAGGAACACAATTCTACAACAACAACAAAATCACCCAGATCGACCCCTGGCAGCTATTTCTGTCCCTGGGGCTGATCAACAGCTGCAACTCAGGACAGGTTTCGTGGGAGAGGGTTGCATATGGTTCTGTTCACCGAAGATAGCATTAGCCGTTGTCTGACAGACAAGGTCAGAATTATGTGAGAGAGTGAGAGACAGAGACAGACACACAGAGAACGAGAGAGACAGTCAGACAGACAGACAGACAAAGACACAGAGAGCGAGAGAGAGAGAGAGACAGAGACAGAAACAGTATTCTTTATTTACGAAGGTAAGATAAGCTTTTTTACATCCAGCCCTCGCCCAAACAAGGGACTACTCTAGATCTAATTATACATGTACACATTTTCTAATCTACAACACACCAGTACTCACATGGAATAAATGAAGTTTAGATGTCAAACACAAGAGAGAGAGAGAGAGAGAGAGAGAGAGAGAGAGAGAGAGAGAGAGAGAGAGAGAGAGAGAAATGCACACACACACACACAGAGATTCCGAGACAGAGACTCATACAGGGGGTTGGGGGGGGGGGGGGGGGGAACACACCAGGTGTTGGCAGCAGACTGTTTGGCAATTCAGTCTGAAATCCCTACCTACCTTGCTCTCTTTGAAACCTTCAGCAACGGAGATCAGCTTTTGGTGGCAGCCTATATGGGTGTGGTCTGCAGCAGGAAAAAAGAAGAACACACCTAAAGAAAACTGACAGTATTTTCACATGTTGTTTTCCCTAAGTTAATGCTTTTGGTGACAGTGTCAACAATAATGGAAATTAATATTTTAGTAAAGCACCTGTCCTGTAGCTTAAAATGCTGAACCATAACAACGGAGAAATTAAATAATAATTAAATACCAGCCATAAAACACAAGCATCTGATTGGACAGCCAAGGAAGTTACAAAACCACCGAAGGGCAGGACCTCAGTGTTAACAAATCAATCCGAATACTCAAAGACCTCAATGTTAATAAATGAATCTAAGTGCTCATTCAAGGACCCCAATGTTAACAAATAAATCTGAATGCTCATTCAAGGACCTCAACATTAACAAATGAATCTAAGAGCACATTCAAGGACCCCAATGTTAACAAATAAATCTGAATGCTCATTCAAGGACCTCAACATTAACAAATGAATCTGAATGCTCATGCAAGGACCTCAACATTAACAGATGAAACTGAATGTTCATTCAAGGACCTCAACATTAACAAACCTCACAGTTAAGAGATGAAACTGAATGCTCATTCAAGGACCTCAGCATTAACAAATGAATCTGAAAGCTTACTCAAGGGCCCAAACATTAACTAATGAATCTGAATGCTCATCCAAAGACCTCAGTGTTAACAAATGAATCTGTATGCTCACTCGTGGATCTCTACGTTAACAAACGAATCTAAATGTTCATTCAAGGACCTCAACATTCATCAAAGGATGTCAATTTTTTTCAATTGCTCCCACATTCACAGAAGGGTCTCAACATCATCCAAAGGATCTCTGTATTGACATCTTTTTTTAAGCAATCCTTAAAAAACACATCTTTTCAACTCTGCAGATAATTAAAAAGCCCCTTCTCCCCCTTGTGTGTGTGTGTGTGTGTGTGTGTGTGGTGTGTGTGTGTGTGTGTGTGTGTGTGTGTGTGTGTGTGTGTGTGTGTGTGTGTGTGTGTGTGTGTGTGTGTGTGCGTGCGAGTGTGCGTGTGTGTGTGTGTGTGTGTGTGTGTGTATGCACGTGGTGTGTGTATGTGTGCGTGTAAAAGCAAAACTGATCTTGCAGTCAGGCCTTTTTGATGCAAGCGCGACCTGGCTCTCACAGCTTACTCCTGTGTGATTAACTCCTGACGCAAAGGCATGCACACTGCTGTTGATCAGACTGATTAAGTCTTGACACAAACGCATGCACACATGTCAGACTGATTAAGTCTCGACACAAAGGCATACACACCGCTGTTGATCAATCCAGCGTCCGCTGCCTTCAGCACACCTTCAGGAACGGGGCAGGCGTCTGGGCACAAAGATAAAAGGCACAATGCAGTAAAACGTTTTGTTCTTTTCTCTCACTTCCCCCTTCCACACAGAATTTTCCCTCTCTCTTTCTTTAACCATACACCCCACCCCTTCCTGCCTATCCAGCCGCTCCACATTAACGCAAGCACTGAGACACAGCAAGTGTCAGCCGCAGCACTGATATCTCATGAATGTGAGCACTAGATGCAGTACGAGTCACCTACAGCACTGACAGGTTATCAGTTCTTCTCTCAAACATCCCGAGCTCAAACTCTGCTTCCCTCTCTAAGGCATTCTGACCCATCAACAGGGCTCAGTCTTTCCAGATTCTTGACACCAGCACCAGTACTGGATGCAGTGGGAATCAGCCACAGCACAGACAGGTTACCTGGGGTAAGGATACCGCAGCCGCAAGAGTGGTGCTACCCATTCCTACCAGCGCCAGTGTCTGCAGTATGCAAACAATGGCATGGCTGCCAGCGTTTGGGATTTTTGATGTGTGTGCTGATGTTGATGATTGCAGCTGCACACGTGGTGATGTACGAACACCACAACACAGTCTGCAGTGATGGCTGAGCTTGGCAGAAAAATCCCTCATTGCAGAGTGAAACTGAATTTATGTCAGTACTGCGCCAAGCTTATCAACAGGACTCAAGTCTTTCTGGCTTCTTGACGTGTGTGTGCATCCGAGCGTATGTGCATGCATACACAGGCACATGAGAGAGAGAGAGAGTGCGTGTGTGTGTGTGTGTGTGTGTGTGTGTGTGTGTGTGTGTGTGTGTGTGTGTGTGTGTGTGTATGTGTGTGAATGAGTGAGTCCATGTTATATGCGTTGAATTTTGAAATAATATTATATGTACATTCAAAGAATGTACGCTTAGAGCCTGTGCGGGTTAGGCACTCTAAGTACCCATTATTTTTATTAACACATAGGCTGAACACAGCATGGAGAGGTATTAATGTCCAGCAGGTGATGACCTAGAGCTTCTCCTCACACAAAACCCTGTTACAACCCTCTCCTGAACACTCTGGCTTACCAACAGGACTCAGCCTTTCCAGCTTCTCAATGTCCACACAGGCAGACACAGCATGGACAGGCTACCTATTGGGCAATTCAGGTGGGGTTGTTAACTCCCTTGATTTTTGCCTGTTATCGCTTAAGTCTCTTGGCTGTTTTTACTTCCGGTGTGTACTTTCTTCACAGTGGAAGGCGGTGACAGTGAATTTGCGAATTTTATACTGCCAACGTTAAAGGCATTTTTTGAGGCCCATCGTCATAATGTGTCTGGAAATAAGCAAAAACTTGTTGTGCGTGCTTTAGGATGCCCCAAAACGCTTTTTTTCTATGAAATCGTGATCTTCTGGTCAGCCAAAAAATGACGCAAAGACACTTTATTTTCACCCTCCATCCCCTTTCCACGGTAATTTTTGCAACTGCAACAGTATTGGCATTTGTACTGCTTCGCAATTCTAGTTTCAACTTCCACTTTTATACACAGTGTGAAGCAACGCCTACTCAGAAATCGGCCCGGAAGTGCACCGCGACTTCTCACGACTTCTTTGCTGAAAGATTACAAAGGGCATTCACTCTAGCAAACCAGCTTCGCTACAGCATTCCTCCTCAGACAAAACCCCTTTTACATCTCTCCCCTGAACACTTTGGCTTACCGATGGGACTTGGCCTTTCCAGCTTCTTGATGTCCACACAAGACATAGTATGTGAAGGACATACTGGACACAGTATGGAGAGGCTACCGCTGTCCAGCACGTGAAAATATATCGTTCGCCCTCACACAAAAAACGTGTTACATCCCTCTTCTGAACACTCTGGCTTACCAGCAAGCTTCAACCCTTCCAGCACCTCGATGTCAACACAAGCACTGGACACAGCATGGACAGGTTATCAGTGTCTGGCATATTATATCATTCTCAGACAAAAACCCTTTCACATCCCTCCCCTGAACACTTTGGCTTACCGATGGGACTCAGCCTTTTAGGCTTCTTGATGTCCACACAGGCACTGGCTACGTCATGGAGAAGTTACCACTGTCCAGCTTGTGATATATCGTTTGTCCTCACACAAAAACCCTGTCACATCCCTCTTCTGAACACTCTGGCTTACCGATACGACTCAGCCTTTTAGGCTTCTTGATGTCCACACAGGCACTGGCTACATCATGGAGAGGGTACCATTGTCCAGCACCTGAAAATGTATCGTTCGTCCTCACACAAAACCCCTGTTACATCCCTCTTTTGAACAGTCTGGCTTACCGACAGGACTCAGCCTTTTTAGCGTCTTGATGTCCACACAGGCACTGGCCACAGCACGGATCAGCCACAGCATGGAGTGGTCATCAATGTCTAGCGAGCGATGAAACAGCTCCACCAGATGCGAGTCCCCATAGCACGTCCCATCGTGATGCAAACCTAGGCACGTGTAGAGGACCAGAGAGTTGCCGTCCACGTGCAGAAATTTGGAGTCCACTGAAAATAAAGCAGGACCTCTGACAAATGACCAACCTAGAAATCAATTGCCAGTCGACTGAACTGGATCAAAAGTGGCCACATCTATTGTCTCAAGTGTCCACTGAGTAAGCCAAATATGTATGCATTTACTCTGTTGAATGTTAATTGCTCTGTAACAGAAAAATGTGACTAGCTCTACATTTAGACCACTACGAATCAGAAAAAAAACCCTGATAAATGACCATCGCAGAAATCAATCACCGACTCACTGATCTGGATCAACAGTGGCCACAGCTACTGCACGAGTCAAGCATTGGCTGAGTAAGCAAAATAAGCATGCAGTTACTCAGTTGAATGTTAATCGCACTGTAACAGAAAACTGTTGTGACCAGCTCCACATTAAGACCACTAGAAATCGGGGAGAAAAAAACCCTGCTGAACAACCACCTTAGAAATCAAGCTTGCCGAGCCTCTCCTGACTGATCCTTGGTCTAAAAAATGTGGAACTGGTATCTCTTCCATCCCCCAAAACACACGACACCAAAAGACGAGTCAAACATTCCCCAGAATATCCATGTGTGTGAGCAAAAGGCCATCGCCATCATTCTTCTGACTGAGGTCATACAGCATGTCACTGATGGGCTTCTGGCCAAACATGTGAACAGCCTCAGGCAGGTGGCATGGGGGGTGGGGTGGGGTGGGGTGGGGGGTCAGTGACAAATAAGGGAAGCTTCTATAGCTGTCTTGGCTAAAATAATGAACATACTCTCCCTGATTACAATTGACACCGTGCCAGGTGCAAAACCACACTGGCAAGACTGGTTATGCATACAGACACACCAAAGACTGGTTACGCATACAGACATGCCAAAGACTGGTTACGCATACAGACACACCAAAGACTGGTTATGCATACAGACACACCAAAGACTGGTTATGCATACAGACACACCACCACTCTGTAGATGGCAGTGTTACTGTGTCCAGCACAGAACCCACATTTTCTGCCCTGGAGTGAATGAACTTGTACTAACCTGTGCGACCATTGTACTCAAAGTAATAATTGCCAGCGGTCTTAGACTTGTGGAGAATGTCAGCCTCTGTGGCACTGCATAGACTTGACCTGAATCAAAATACCACACACACACACACAACACACACACACACAGCACACACACACACAGCACACACACACACACACACACACACACACACACACACACACACACACACACACACACACACACAGTTTAATTAATCTATTGATGAGGTGCAAAATGAACACCTTTGATTCGCTGCAGATTCCTTCATACTCATTTCTAGTAAGTACACAGACAGACACACACACACACACACACACATTAGTCAAAACACACACACACACACACAACACACACTAGTTACTGTGCCAAATCACTCAGTAAACTGAGCATCAAGATCAAAGCAAAGGGAGCAGTAAAGTGTGACCTGGGTCACAATTGACAGCTACTTTCACCCACATGAGAATGAATAAATTAGATGTCTACGTGTATCTCTGATGCATTCACACATTCACACAAATCTAAACACGGCACAAATGCACATTCACATACAGACACTGGACATCCCAAACATGAACACAGGCACACCATGCTAGCAGGAAAACAAATCCACATGCAAGTACACAATCAAAGACACACAGGGACACTTACTTACATCCATTCCTAATGAGGACCAACGTACCCACGACAAACAAAATCACTCTCTTAGTGTCATCGCACACACACACACTGACACAAAGTGACAGACACAAACATGCACACACACACACACTCACACACACACTG
>OY757551.1:17280548-17285548 GCA_963584105.1 Alviniconcha strummeri
ACCGCAGCCAAGGCGGAGGAGGAACTTGACGCAATTTATTGTATTATTTCTCACATATAATTTTATTTGATGTCATTTTCAAGACTGTCAGAACATTTGAAATCTTGCATCATGAATGAAAACTAAATTTACTGAATCATGTAAAACTGCATGCATCTGGTGAAATGGTTGATCCAACATACTCTGGCCAAAATCGGCATGTTCACTTCTTGCACAGATGACACTTGCCAGCAGCTGACATCTGCGGCAGGCTCCTACCCTCTGCAGAAGGCAGAGAATTGAGTAGTTCCTGGACTAGGTGGCAGTTCCAGCTGCCACCTTCCACAAGCTATGTGCTGTGCAGTCCACTGAACTCGCTGGGCGGCTACTTCCAGGCCAGTGGAATCCTGCTAGTGACTCCTTGCCAGGATTTTGCTCTAGTGTAACCCAGCCCTGACCAGGTAAGTGCCCTCACACACCATAATCATCCCCACCAATATCATCAGCAATGTACCCTCACACACCACAATCATCAAGATCGCCATCACTGTCATCAGCAACATACCCTCACATACCACAGTCTTGAACATCACTGTCATCAGCAACATACCCTCACATACCACAATCGTGAACATCACTGTCATCGGCAACATACCCTCACATACCACAGTCTTGAACATCACTGTCATCAGCAACATACCCTCACACACCTCAACCATCAACATCACCGTTGCTGTCATCAGCAACATACCCTCACACACCACAATCATCAATACTGTCATCAGCAACATACCCTCATGCACCACAATCACCAGCATCGCAATCAGTCATCAGCAACCAAGTCCCTGACCAGATGGCACCCTCACACACCACAATCATCAACATCACTGTCATCAGCAACATACCCTCACACACCACAATCATCAGCATCTCCATCGCTGTCATCAGCAACACACCCTCGCAAACCACAACCATCACCATTGCTGTCATCAGCAACGTACCCTCACACACCACAATCATCAGCATCTCCATCACTGTCATCAGCAACATCCACCCTCACACACCACAATCATCAGCATCTCCATCGCTGTCATCAGCAACACACCCTCACACACCACAACCATCACCATTGCTGTCATCAGCAACGTACCCTCACACACCACAACCATCACCATTGCTGTCATCAGCAACGTACCCTCACAAACCACAACCATCACCATTGCTGTCATCAGCAACGTACCCTCACACACCACAATCATCAGCATCTCCATCGCTGTCATCAGCAACATTCACCCTCACACACCACAATCATCAGCATCTCCATCACTGTCATCAGCAACGTACCCTCACACACCACAATCATCAGCATCTCCATCGCTGTCATCAGCAACGTACCCTCACACACCACAACCATCATCACCATCACCACCCTCAGCATCCAAGCCAAGCCTACCTGGCACAGAGTCCACTAGACTGGTGACTGGGACGCAGGTGTGCTGCACCTGTCTGTACAGAACCTGCAGAACATCGTCTGGGATGCGTGGCAGGCGTGACAGGATCTGGACATGGACCAGATGCTGAGGGCACGCCTCCTGGTCATCCCCACTCATGCAGAAGTACACCACGGAATGCGTGTAGTCCGTGTACACAATCTTGTAGCGACCTGAGCAAAACAGCGTGAATCAGCTCCGAAAGGTACCAGTTTTGACAATGTCTGTCAGTTTCATGCATCATTTGTGGATCAGTTTTTGCTGGTTTTGTCTTGTCCTAATAAACTTCATTCTTTTTAACCTTTTAAGTGTTTGGATCTTGTGAATCAATTTGGAAACTGTCAGTTTTATGCATTTCTCTCTTATGGTCTGGCTACTTTTGATAGCACCAATATTTAAAATGAAAGTTTGTTTCAAACTGTTCTACAGATTTTACATATAACATTTGTCAACTTTTGTGACAGTTTGGTAAGGGTATAAAACTTTTTCAGCACTGAAAGTGGCAAGTATTTTGATCACCAGTGCTCAAAAATATCATTTAACGACCAAAAAAAAAAAAAAAAGGAGAAGAAAAAAGGACTTGCTGCCTGCAACAAAAATCAATCTGTTATGATGAATCCAGTTCCTTTAACACTTTGAGGCTGGGTTACTTACAAGCACACAAACAGCAGGTGAGTGCTTGACAAGGCCCAGCTACTTGTGTTGCAGTAACAGCTGGGTAAAGGCATAGCACTCCTGATTTCTCTTTGTCTGTAAACAAGTTACAGCCAGTTTCCCCCCTTCTCAACATTTCTGGGATGGTTTCTAGGCAGTTCTCAGTGCTGTGGGTCTGGGGGTAGGGTGGGGGAGTGGGGTGGGGGTGAGGGATAAAATTGCATGAAAGCCCACCGCTTTCCTGGGGCATCACTGTGGCCAGCAGGCAGTGGCGAGTCTAGGCAGAGTAGGGTTAACCAAAGGGTATGAACAGGGTTAACTGTAACACCTGAACAGGGTTAACCAAAGTGTCTGAATAGGGTTAACTGTAGTGTATGAATAGGTTAACCTTAGCGACTGAAGAGGGTTAACTGTAGCATCTGAATAGGTTGAACCATATAATCTGAACAAGGTTAACTGTAGAGCCTGAAAAGAATCAACTGTAGTGTCTGAATAGGGTTAACCATAGCATCTAAACAGGGTTAACCATAGCATCTAAATGGGATTAACCATAGATCCTGAATAGAGTTAACTGTTGTCCCTGAATAGGGTTAACTGCAGTGCCTGAATAGGATTAACCATAGCATCTGAATATGGGTAACCAGAGAGACTGAACAGGGTTAACTGTAGTGTCTGAATAGGGTTAACTGCAGTTTCTGGATAGGGTTAACTGTAGTGTCTGAATAGGGTTAACTGTAGCATCTGTATAAGGTTAACAGTAGCGTCTGGATAGGTTTAACCATATCATCTGAATAAGGTAAACTGTGTAGAGCCTGAATAAGGTTACCTGTAGTGTCTGACGAGGGTTAACTGTAGTGTCTGAATATGGTTAACCACAGCATCTAAAGAGGGTTAACCACAGAGCCTGAATAGTGTTAACTGTATGCCTGAATAGTGTTAACTGTATGCCTGAATAGGGTTAACCGTATGCCTGAATAGGGTTAACCACAGCATCTAAATATGGTTAACAGATAGCCTGGATAGGGTTAACTGCACTGTCTAAATAGGGTTAACTGCAGTGTGAAGAGGGTTAACTGTAGTGTCTAAATAGGGTTAACCATGGCAGCTGAATAAGTTAACCATAAGTATCTGGATAGGGTTAACTGTAGAGTCTGAACAGGGTTAACTAGCATCTGAGTAGGGTTAAACCATAACATCCGAATAGAGTTAACTGTATGTCTGAATAGGATCAACCGTATCATCTCACCTCTCCGGCCACCAAAGGACACGAGGTAGTCTCCTGGAGTGTCCAGTCTCACCATAGTCTCTGCCCCCGGCTTCAGACACTGTTTCTTCTCGAGGCTGAGGCAGAAGCACAGACCGTGATAATAAAGAAACACATTTCCAAAGCCCCATTTTCACAAGAAAGACAAAATTGGGTGCAAAGCACCCAAGCCAAGGTGGCAACCTCTTTTTTACATGTAAGAACTTTGTTGCCTACAGAAAATAAGAACAAGGAGCAAGCAAGCAAGTAACTTGGTGCTTTACGCCCAGTCAACCATTATGGTTACATCACGGTGAAATAAGGAGCAAAAACAAATAAACAACAACAACAAGAAGAAACAAGCAGGTCAACACAACAGAAATTCAGGAGGGACTGTCCACAACAAGGTAAACCAAACACAGTCTGGATCAGACGGGTCTGGCTACAGTCTGGACAACACCAGACACAAGAAGGTTCAAAAGAACACTGATTTTTACCGGGTAAAGCTTTTTGAATGAAGCACTGAGCAGACAGGTAATGCACTAGCAAACAATGGTCAGTGAAAACTGTCACGCGCTTTTTGAATGAAGCACTGAGCAGACAGGTAATGCACTAACAAACAATGGTCAGTGAAAACTGTCACGCGCTTTTTGAATGAAGCACTGAGCAGACAGGTAATGCACTAACAAACAATGGTCAGTGAAAACTGTCACGCGCTTTTTGAATGAAGCACTGAGCAGACAGGTAATGTACTAACAAACAATGGTCAACGAAAAACGTCTACCTATCTGGTTTCAGCTATGCTGGAATGTGCTGGAGAATGCTAGCATGAGACTAGATGATGAGTGTATCTAACAGTACTGCATTATCCTGCCACTGACAGTGATGAAGCCTCTTTGCATGCATGCTTGTGTGTGAGTGCGAGTGTGTATGTTTCAGTTCAGGCATACACACAATTATCTGTGTACATATAATATACACTCAAACATGTATGCATGTCTATTTTTGTTGTCATTGACAAAACAGTACCTGAACCTCCGGTAGTACTGCACCAGACTGCCGCTAACTGTGATGAAGAATCCCTGCACCTCGGACTCATACGTCTGGTTGCCCCAGAAGAACTGGGTCGTCTGTATCCGCTCCATGTCGCCTAAATACTGCAAACATACAACTGAAAACTGAGTGACTCTTCTTTTATTTCAGTGTTATTGTGAAGGACCCACCTGCCTGGTGATACTATGCTCAACAGGTTGGTTGGGCTGATTGTGTGGTGAGGTTAGCATGAGGTTAGTAAAACCTGGTAATGTCCACTTTTAGCCCTGTCAGTTTGCAGTCCTAAAATGGTATGGGAATGTGTGTGTGACAGTGTGTGTGTGTGTGTGTGTGTGTGTGTGTGACAGTGTGTATGTATGTGTGTGTGTGACAGTGTGTGTGTGTGTGTGTGTGTGTGTGTGTGTGTGCCACAGTGTGTGTGTGTGTGTGTGTGTGTGTGTGTGTGTGTGTGTGTGTGTGTGTGCCACAGTGTGTGTGTGTATGTGTGTGTGTGTGTGTGTGTGTGTGTGTGTGTGTGTGTGTGTGTGTGTGTGTGTGTGTGTGAGTGAGTGTGTGTGTTTGTGCCACAGTGTGTGTGTGTG
>OY757551.1:17290548-17295548 GCA_963584105.1 Alviniconcha strummeri
CACATATACACACACACACACAAATACTATATAAAAGCATGATCACAATCCACCCCACCCCCCACCCTCCCACCCACACACACACCTCCACTGCTGACAGCTACTCTGCTGAGGGTGATCTGTCTCTCTCCAGTCTCCAGGTAGCAGGCATAGACGTCACTGTCCTGTGCTGAGACTCCCTGCAGGAGAAGGTCAAACAATTCCTGTGTGTAACGCAGGAGCTTGTGGTGGTCAGCGTCTCCAACAACTGTGTCGTTCAGTGTCAAAACTGAGCCCGTCCGCTCTCGTGACCAGATCACCTGTAACGAGAAAACTGTGAGTGAACAAGGCAGATAGAGCGAGCTAGCAGTGGGGTGAGGGTGAAGGTGGGGGTGGGGGGGGGTGGAGAGACCAAGAGAGAAAGTGTGTGTACATGTGTTGTGTGTTCATGCATTTTTCATTCTTGTGGCTGTGCTGCAGCCTTGTATATGTATGTGCCTGTGCATGCATGCGTGTGTGTATGTGTGGGGGGGGGGCGTGCGTGTGTGTGTGTGTGTGTGGGCATGTGTGTGTGTGTGGGGGGGGGGCATGTGTGTGTGTGTGTGTGTGTGAGCATGTGTGTGTGTGGGAGGGGGGGCGTGTGTGTGTGTGTGTGTGTGTGTGTGTGTGTGTGTGTGTGTGTGGGCATGTGTGTGTGTGTGTGGAGGGGGGGGGGGGGCATGCGTATGTGTGCGTGTTTGTGTGTGTGTGCATGTACCAGCACACACGTATATGTGCTTGCATGCATGCATGTATGTGTCTGTATGTGAATGTACATGTTTCAGTTCAAGTATACACACATTTATCTGTGTAACATGAATGGACTCATGCATGTCAGTTGCCTAGAAAACTTGCACCCTCTAAATTCATATTTTATTATTCTGCTCACAGCCATGTTTGACTTGAATGGGATTCATACCAACAGTGGATCAATTATTTCAGTGGGCTTGACATTCTGAGTGCATCATTTACTTGAAAGGGTTTGACTCTTCAAGCTAATCATTCACTTGAAGGGCCGGCCACTCAACACATGGAGTGAATCATTTACTTGAAGAAGCTTGATACTTGGAGTGACTTGTTTACTTGAATGGGTTTGGTACTTTGAATCATTTACTTAAATGGGCTTCACGCTTTGAGTGATTCATTTACTCGAATGGGCTTGATACTTTGAGTGAATCATTTACCTGAATGGGCTTGACATTTTGAGTGAATCACCTACTTAAATGGGCTTGATACCTTGAATGTTGATACTTGAATGGGCTTGACGTTTTGATTTGAGTGAATCATTACTTGAATGGATCTGATTCTAAGAGTGACTAGTTTACTTGAAAGCACATCAGTCAACTGAAAGAAGTGCGAATCATCTACTTGAATGGGCTTGACATCAAGTGAATCATTTACTTGAATGGGTTTGGCATGAAGAGTGAATTATTAACTTGAATCAATAAATGGGCTTGACACTAAGAGCAAATCACTTCCTTGAATGGGACTGACACTAACACAGTAACAGCAAATCATTTACTTGAATGAGCTTGACACTAAGAATGAATCATTTACCTGAAGGACTTGACACTAAGAGCAAATCATTAACCTGAACTGAGTTGCGACTAACAGCAAATCATTTACTTTAATGGGCTTAACACTAAGAATGAATCATTTACTGAAATGGGCTTTATCCTAGTCTAAAGTAAGACAAGAGATATGATAATGAAATGGGCTTGACCCTAGTCTAAAATAAGACAAAAAATATGATGAAATGGGCTTGACCCTAGTCTAAAATAAGACAAAAAATATAATGAAATGGGCTTGACCCTAGTCTAAAATAAGACAAGACACAAGATATGATAATGAAATGGGCTTGACCCTAGTCTAAAATAAGACAAGACACAAGATATGATAATGAAATGGGCTTGACCCTAGTCTAAAATAAGACAAGACACAAGATATGATAATGAAATGGGCTTGACCCTAGTCTAAAATAAGATGAGATATACAATAATGCTTTACTCAAATTACTGTCCTGTAAAAGGAAATCTGCTTTGATTCGTTTGAAGCATGTCAAAACAAAGAGTAAATCATTTATTTGAATGGACTTAATACCAACAGCGAGTCAGTTAGGTTCGGCAGAAGGTAGGACCAAAGAACAAACCGTGCTGTCCTCCCTGATGCCTGCAGCTTGGTTCCCTGCAGAGCATGGCAAGACCACCGCAGACTGCTGGCTGTCGAATCCAACCACGCTCACAAGCCTGGTGTCGGCATCCACCACAAGATCCACGGTCACTACGAGGCAGGGAGAAAAAAAACATACCTGCAAAATCTTCACAATATTCACTCAGTGGAATCTTGCCACATCAGTGGACACTGGCTCTTTGACAGAACCCTTACTGCTTCAAAGGCAATGCCAGGGAAACTTCTCAAGGGGCTGGGTGGGTAGAGCACTGAGCACTCAGCACACAGATACCATCACGGACCAAACTGAACTTATCACAGTTTCAAACACATAAATGTTTCAAAAGAACACTATTTATTCGGACAAAACACAATATGCAAATCTTTGGGGTAATCCCCTTTATCAAGCTACAAAACGACACTTAATCTTCCAAGTGCTGAACACGAAAAACAACAGCTCAACCAACAACAGATAAGTGGCTTAGCTCTCCATCTCACCGTTCACTGTTTTTCACTGTTTAACTGTTGCTTAAGTGTCGTTTTGTAGCTTCATAAAGGGGATTACCCTGAAAACTTGCATGTTGCGTTTTGTCCAAGTTATAAACAGCTTTTTTTTTCCTTTTTCTTTTTTAACCTTTTATGTCTTTCAAGCTTTTTTTTGTTTAGATTCTTGTTTCCAATTGTTATCACAGTTTGTTGCCTAATACTGTACTGAAGCCCTTGAGAATGCTGCATGTTTATACTTACCTAGTTTGGGGTCAATGTAAAGCCTAGGACAGCCCTCTGCAAACAAACAAAACATGTCTCATCTGAGTCTGATAGGTGACAAAGTTACTGTGTACAGGGGTGCATGTGAGTTGCTGAAGATTTCCGGCCAGATCCTAAAAAAAGGGGGACTCCTCACCAACCACCTTTCATACAAAGCTAGTTAATGTCTCAGAGGCACAGGGATTTTTGTCCTCAACCTTGTTCAGAGATTCTCTGTTTCAGTGCACATTAGGTCAGAGAAAAGCTTTGCATGCTTCACCAGTTCCAGGAATTCTGCTCATTTTTGGAGGTAAATTTTTCCACTTCGCTTTTTCCCCCCTCTCCATCATGCAGCAACGTGTGCAATGGCCAGCATATCAGATGCTGATCTGTTTTGCCCTGAGAAGACCACAGCTGACTGTGTGCTAAATACCTGGTGACTAGATTACAAACACCTAGACACAGTGAGCAAAAGGAAACCCTTTGGCAGCCAGGGACCAGTGGCACCTCTGCACTGTGGCGACAGGCATCCAGACATCTGAAAGTGAGTGAACACAGCAGAAAAAGGCCATGCAACAGTGATTTTGCCAAGGCATCTGGTCACTCACACAGATCTGATGGTTGAGAGGAGACTCTCTGGCAGTCTGTCGGAGCTGTGGACACTGGTGCCTCTGCACTGAGGCAACGGGTGTAGACAACTTAAAGTAGGTCACCAGGTGAACAAGGAGGAAAAAGGCCTTTCAGTTCCAATGATGATCACGTTGCCCCCTCTCCCCCCCCCCCCCCTTTTCAGTTCCAATGATGATCACTTTGCCCCCCCGCCCCCCACAAACATACACAGAATGGGTCTCAACCCCACATTTGCAAGGCTACGTAGTATAAAGCTATAACAGAAGGAAAATCTCACCTCCAGAGCTGGAGTCTATTTCTTCAATGCCCACGGGCAAGTGGTGAATGATGTCCAACCACAGCATCACGTCCATTATCCTGGGTTGCCGTGACAACACCGACACCTGTAGTTTGGACCTGGGACAGTCGGCTGCATACAGCACTCCACCCATGAAGCAGAGGGACACGACAATCTCCGACTTGAGGTTGGACTCAACGTGGAGTGACACTGAAAATACACAACAGGGTCACCCTGATGCTGACCAATTTTGCCTGACCTCACCTTACGGAACTCTGTTACGCAAAGCAGCAAGAAAATGGCATCATTCCTGTGCAATAAATGGACACAACCAAAGTTTAGATCGTCAAACCCATTCTTAACAGAAGAACACTCTTCACAGCCAGTCTTAAAGAAGAGTGCTCATGAAGTATATATTTTTTGTCTCTGTTACTGTGTTAGCCAGTTTTGAGCCATGCATCTCCAAGAACTTCCCGGAAGTTGTCACGACATTGATACAATTTTGAAACTGGCTGTGCTGATACTTGTGATCAATGCAGACGGTGAGGTGAATGTTGAACCTTTTGCGTAAAGCATTTAAAACTTTTAACGTTATAATGCATGCACTTGTTCAAGAAATAGACAAGCACCAACTCAACTGATGAAAACAAAACACAATAATCTAGATCATCCAAACATATAAAAGGTTTGAAAGAATGCTATTTATTACAACAAAACACAAAATGCTAATTTTCAGGGTAATCCCCTTTATCATTTATCATTATATCAAGCTACAGAAAGAAACTTAAACAACAGTTAAATGGTGAGATGGGGAGCTCAACAATAAACTAGGTCAATTGAAGCACTTACCAATTATACTAAATGCTATTTGTAATGTACACTTACACTGGTCTCCATTTCCTTCCAGAAGAAACACCCCACCAGCATCAGGACGTTTTCTCACTCTCAACACAGTGGTGTCCGAGCATCGGCTGCATGCTTTACTGTGTGGAAAAGGAGAAAACAAGAGTTTGAGAAATATTAGAAGCACACTGCAAGTTGTACCAGCAACCGCAAGTTAAAACAAGGGTGCAAATACTACAATTCAAAATGGAGGAAAAACACACACACACACACACACACACACACACACACACACACACACACACACAAACAAAGC
>OY757551.1:17298048-17302006 GCA_963584105.1 Alviniconcha strummeri
TGCCTTTTCAGTGGTGATGACAGTGCAGAGTTAGGTATATCCCTCTTCCCACACATGTGGTCACGACAGTGTAGTGTTAGGTATATCCCTCTTCCCACACCTGGTGGTCACGATAGTGTAGTATTAGGTATATCCTTCTTCCCACACCTCCTGGTGGTCACGACAGTGTAGTGTTAGGTATATCCCTCTTCCCACACCTCAGTGGTGGTCACGACAGTGTAGTGTTAGGCCGCATATCCCTCTTCCCACACCTGGTGGTCACGACCGTGTAGTGTTAGGTATATCCCTCTTCCCACACCTCCTTGTCACGACAAGTAAGCAAACATGGTGCTTAACGTCCACAGAAAGCATAAGATGTATTAGGGACGGGGAGAATGGGGTGAAGGGGGTATCATTGGAGGTTATATACCTATCGCTACACTGTCACCATCAGACTGACTCCTGCATTAAGATGGGCAGCGATGAGAGCCATTTTAATGTTTCATTAATTGTGAGGGACAAAGTCAAAAGACAGTGTCCACAAACCACAACCCTTTTGAAGAGAAAAGAGAGCCGTAGCGGTATCGAACCGAGGTCCTTCTGTTTACCAGCCTAACGCCTTACCGCTAGGCCAGACAGGCTCACCAGGTCACGACAGTGTATCGTCACTCAGTCCCAGGTTTGGTGACCACTGAACAGTACCTCTCCATACGCGTTGAGTGATCAGTGAAACTTGCTCAACGCCGAGTTGTCTCTGAAGAGGTACTGGCAGGGACCGAGATCCCAGGGGGTGGGGGAAGAGGAGACTCAACCTAACACTACACTGTCACCGCCACAATGACTCCTGCGTTAGTATGGGCAGCAGCATTTTAAGGTCAGTTTCATGATGCACTGTGAAGGGGGAAACTCGCAAAGGCAGTGTCAATAAGCTACAACTTTTGAAGAGACGGGCGAACCGCCGAAGCGAAATCGAACCAAGTCAAGCGAAACGTCACACCAAGTCATTTCATATCACAGACAGAATAATAATTATTCTCTGATGAGATAATAAAGTAATCTTTAATCAGTCTTGAATCTGCGGTTCATATTCATAGCTACTGACCACATTCCGTTAAAAAGGGCGACAACCGTGCCGTCTTCTCCTTGCACGAAGTTCCATTGCTGAGAGGTCCAGGTGTCGGGCCCCCAAATATAGGTGGTCCGTCCCACATCGTACCACTCGCCCAGCAACTGAATCAAAGAATTCACACATTAAACAGACTGGTCCGTCCCACATCGTACCACATCGTACGCATCTACAGCGTACGTGCACATTAAACAGACTGGTCCGTCCCACATCGTACCACTCGCCCAGCAGCTGAGTCAAGGAATTCACACATTAAACAGACTGGTCCGTCTCACATCGTACCGTGGCCACTCGCCCAGCAACTGAATCAAGGAATTCACACATTAAACTGTGACAGACTGGTCCGTCCCACATCGTACCACTCGCACAGCAGCCGAATAAGGAATTCACACATTAAACAGATTGAACAACAGATAGGCTGCAGGCTCCCACGGCTTTTTTCTTTTCTCACAGTCTCCCCGTAGCAGCTGACTCGAGTCAAGGAATGAAGGGAGAAGTTAGCATCAGACATTGACTGAGACAGGCAGATACAGACAGAAACACAGTTGGACAGACCTTTGGCTGTTGGATCTCCACGTCAGTGTTGGTGATCCGTCTCACACGTTACATACCCAACGGGCAGCAGCACAGAATCCATGACTATAGTGACAAACAGGCAGACAGAAGGGAAGACAGACTGGCATGATAGGTGCTGGGTCCGTTCCAGTTCAGTCGCAACTGAACCAGCAGGCAGACAGACAAACAGAAGCAGACAGACAACAAGACACCAAATGCAGCTAGCCAGCGGAAGACAGATTGGCATGATGAGGTGCTGGGTCCGTTCCAGTTAGCAACTGAACCAGCAGGCAGACAGACAAACTGAAGCAGACAGACAACAAGACACCAAATGCAGCTAGCCAGCGGAAGACAGATTGGCATGATGAGGTGCTGGGTCCGTTCCAGTTAGCAACTGAACCAGCAGGCAGACAGACAAACTGAAGCAGACAGACAACAAGACACCAAATGCAGCTAGCCAGCGGAAGACAGATTGGCATGATGAGGTGCTGGGTCCGTTCCAGTTAGCAACTGAACCAGCAGGCAGACAGACAAACTGAAGCAGACAGACAACAAGACACCAAATGCAGCTAGCCAGCGGAAGACAGATTGGCATGATGAGGTGCTGGGTCCGTTCCAGTTAGCAACTGAACCAGCAGGCAGACAGACAAACTGAAGCAGACAGACAACAAGACACCAAATGCAGCTAGCCAGCGGAAGACAGATTGGCATGATGAGGTGCTGGGTCCGTTCCAGTTAGCAACTGAACCAGCAGGCAGACAGACAAACTGAAGCAGACAGACAACAAGACACCAAATGCAGCTAGCCAGCGGAAGACAGATTGGCATGATGAGGTGCTGGGTCCGTTCCAGTTAGCAACTGAACCAGCAGGCAGACAGACAAACTGAAGCAGACAGACAACAAGACACCAAATGCAGCTAGCCAGCGGAAGACAGATTGGCATGATGAGGTGCTGGGTCCGTTCCAGTTAGCAACTGAACCAGCAGGCAGACAGACAAACTGAAGCAGACAGACAACAAGACACCAAATGCAGCTAGCCAGCGGAAGACAGATTGGCATGATGAGGTACTGGCTCCGCCTCCACATGCGGGTGTTCCGTCCCAGTTCGCAACTGAACCAGCAGGCAGACCGACAAACAGACAACAAGACGTCAAACGCAGCCAGCTGAGGGAAGACAGACCCACTAGCCAACGGCAATGGGTTTCTGCTGTCATGGTTTTCCCCACATCATACTCGCTCAACAGCTGAATCAGGGGACAGGCAGACAATCAGAGAGGCTTAACAAAAGACACAACAGCAATAAGTATAAACAAAACAAATATGTATATATGTATAATAAAAAATAAACAGTAAACAAAGACCTCTTATTTCTTGGGTTATTAAAAAATACATAAAAAAGGGGGGGGGGGAGAGAGAGAGATAATCCCCCCCCCCCAACTCCCATGCACCGATTTTTTTAAATCACGAAAAGAAAGAAAAGAGAGAGACAGAGACAGACAGAGACAGAAACAGAGAGACACAGAGAGAGACACAGAGAGAAATAGAGAGAGAGACAGAGAGAGACAGAGAGAATTAAAACAGCGAAGCTGTTCTACCTGCGATGTGTCGAATTCAGGAACGTTCCGCCGAGATCTTTCAGGTGAGAAACCGTACACTTGTATAATCCACACACAGATCAGCTGCCACAGCGCAGGTAAGGTTTTTGTATCCATTGCGTTTTCTTGCTGCGCCTAAATCTTTCACAAATCTGGAACAGTTTGCGATTGCATCAGTCGTGACCAAGCACAGAACAGAGTAAACGAACAATAAAGTATGTACATAATATGTTGTGTGCCCATAGTTATACCACCCAGTCAGCAGGCTTCTTCTTCTTCTTCTTCGTGGTCTTCATCTTCTTTGTTTTTTCTTCCTTTTTTTCTTCTTCTTCTAGCTACATCTTCCTCTGGAACAGCCTCCGACGGCATTGTGAACGAGCGCAGAACGGAGCAAGAGAACAACAATAGATTAGTTAACAATCTATGGTAGGCCATCAGACATATATTTGTTGTTGTTGTTGTTGTTTTCTTCTTGTTTTCTAGTCAACAGAGTGGTATGCATGCAGCACGTGTTGTTACTACCGCCACATGTTTTGTCACCAGAATGACATTTTGTCAGTCACCCTGGTGAAAAAACGGGGTGGGGTGACAGAACGGGCCTCGACAGAGCATCTTCTTCTGCGGCTGCTTGCTCTTCTCTCTCTCCTTTTTTGTTTGTTTCTCTCATCTTCTCCTTCTTCCTCTTTTTCTTCCCCTAGTTTCC
>OY757551.1:17307206-17337603 GCA_963584105.1 Alviniconcha strummeri
TCTTCGCGGGCATCATGGGCTTCAAATGTCTCCCCCAAATAGTCAAGATGCAAAGCGCACAGTTTGTGTGACGTGAAATGTCTTCGGCGCTTCCGAAGCAGCGGGAGTGTGTCAACGAAGCCACTGATCGGAGCGGCCATTAGCTGCTCAAACATGCCACACGCCCGGAATGCATTGAGCAAAACGTAGCAATCAAAACGGCGGATGTTATGGCCCACAAGCATCAGGGGCGTATGTCCCAGGAACTCGAGGAACTGCTGTAAAGCATCACGGATGCCTACCGAGTTCACAGACTCGCCACGGTGATACATGAGCTCGCCGCAGTACCTAATGCCAGTGACCTGCCGTGCTGACCGACAGGACGCTGAGCTTGAATGGGTGACGAAACGACAGAACGTGCGTCTACCATCCCGAGCTGCCAGCTGTGTGATCTGGCTGCATCGGCCTGCAAAAAAACAAAAACAAATCAGAAGTTTACATATGGGAGGCGTGGGGAAGGGGAGAGTGAGCGTCAGTAATTGTATATCAACGTCCTCTTAACCGCACTGGGCCACCTCAAGATGATCGAACACTAGACTTTAGACTCCTAGATGTTTTATCATTTATTTGGTCAGGAAGACAGCACAGGGTCAACCGCACAGGGTCACTCAGTTCAGGACGATTCAACATTCTCATGTCAATATACATTTGTGACAGGTAGTCAAATTCAGACTCACAAATGTTCTGGTTATACTGCTTTTGACTATGAGCCGGGTGACCAAGTTTATTCCGCAGGCCCACTTGGGAAATTGTGTTAGATACAATACAGTCAAAAAGTAGGTCGAAGATGAGCAAAAAATAAATAAAATAAAATGAAAGTGAATGGACCGGGGTGGTAGAAATTACAAAGGGGAATTCTTGGCAGTAGGGGAAACATGCATGGCTATATTCTTACCTGCTCCAGGCTTTAAAGGGAAAACACTTCTCAGCTCTGGGTTCTCAACAAAGGGGACTTTATTTCTGCGTCTGCAATACCCCACTGGGGGATAATAATAATGGGGATTTCTATAGCGCCTATCCACCATACAAGGTAGGAACGCAGGGCGCTTGACAACAGCACTGACAACACACAATCAGACACGGGGATAGGATAGGCAGGGCTGTGACAAAGACAGTTTAGAAATAGTTATTGAACAGGGGTGAAGAATGACTAGAAATGGGATGGGAGAGCTGGCAAGACTTTGTTCAATACGTTTTATGATTTGCCAGTAAGTCTACTTATAATGTCTCTGTAGCATGGACATGTGATCGATTTAATACATTTTGTCAATTCAACTGTACTGTCTGCATTTGTATGCTATGGGGTTTGTATTAGATTTTGTGTGGTTGCATGAGGTAGCCAAATGAGGTTGTTATCACAACATTAAAGTTTTAGTAGGATCGAGTCCTAACCGATAAGCCACGCTGTTAGGCAGCTAGTATCATAATTATGGCAATAAATTTCATGGGCTTCTGAGGAACTGCCAACTGACAAACAGAATGGGTGTGGCCCCAGAAAGAATTTCACAAGCAGTGTGTGTGTGTGAAGTGTGGCGTGGTGTGATTTTGGGCCACTGGCCAAGAACTGTTCATATATAATAATAATAATGGAAATTTGTAAAGCCTACCCTGCGGCTCAAACGCTGAACTAGCATACACACATAATGTACATCGAGATGGAAAAAAGTTATCAACAACAAGAAGATATTGACAAGGTTTCACGCATAACTATACAAAATATGTACACACACACACACACACACACACACACACACACACACACACACACACACACACACACACACTGTACAGACTAATAGGAGTAAGGACAATACACGATAACAGTAGATTAAAAAATGACAGCTTTGACTTGCTGACTTATCATTCCTGGCTCATTTGAGTATGTCATCATGTTTTATCATCGGCACTTGAGTTTAATGCTCGGCACCGCACCTGCTGACATCACGTACATGTATACTCGCATATTTTAGATGTTGCACATGAACGCCTGCGGCCAGTACAACGCCATCTCATCTCGGACCTCTTGCTCCACCACTCCGGTCCATCACAATAGTATCATAAACCAAAACATAATCTATCAATGATTCAATGCCGCAAATCTCAGTCCCACTTACTGACAATGTGACGGATTCCTTTCCGGAAAATCGTGACACTGAAGGGTATTCAAGTAGACGGTCAAAAATTCCAAGGTGGTGACATTTTAAACGTCATACTGGGTCACAAATATCACCAGGCTCATTTAAATCTAGCGAATGAAGTTAAAAAGTTCAACAAAAAGCGACTTTTCTAACGTTTGTGTCTTTCAACATGCACATTTTCAGTAGGGGAGACTGGAAGAGGTTGAGTCAAGGGGCAAGTCAAGTCATCCTTATAAAAGTGATCAGGAACAAAAATCCCTAAAAAAAAAGGCATTTGTTTTTTCCTTTTACATTGTTTTTATATCGGTTTTAGTTTTAACACTGCAGCTGAATCCGCAAGTGTCCAAGCAGCATTCCAATGCCCTTTTTTTTTTTTTTTTTTTTGCACTGAAAGTTCATTTTATCACTGAACTCTTTTTCTGATTGTAGTCAGTAATGCCCAGCTTGTGAGATCATCTCTTTTGATTTGAATAGCACTATTAGCAGGAACTGAGATGCTGAAAAAGATTAATGCCAGCCATCAGACTCAGAACAATGTAGGCGATGTCTTATTTTGTGTTCTGTGAAAAATACCATGTGCGTGGCAGGCTGAGTCAGCGACTCCTGAAATGCTAGTGAATTTTCACTTGCACTTCATGATTTTATCACTATGTTTCAATGTAAAAAGGAAAATTGGAAATTTGTGCCACTTATCATTAGAGATGATCAAGGGATTTAAAAAAAAAAAAAAAAAAAAAAAAAAATCCTGAAAGATCTGCCATCAAATAAAGGAGAAAGGACGATAGCCCTAAGCACTACTACGCTAGTTTTTCAGATGCTTGTTCCAGTAGATGTGTCTTCATGACAAAAGCTGAAGAGCAGACATTACGTGACTGTTAACAACCTTTCACACTGGGCTCTAAGGCCCGATTATTCCAAACTCTGCCACCCCTGACAGCCGTGAGCAATAGACAGAAGAAATGCAATGAATGCCCTGAGTTCCTGGATTTTAATGTCCTGTCACTGCGCACTGAGAAGAAAGAAAGCAACTTTTTTCTTTTAATGCCCAGTCAACCATGACTGTTACATCAGAGCCAAAGGGACCGAGAACCCTCTGTTGATTTTGCACAACGTCAAAAGCAGCAACGGTTTCATAGAATTTCAGTTTATTTCCATTTGACTCTGCAAACCAGTCTCTTTTATGAAAATATGTATACGTGTGTGTGTGTGTGTGTGGGGGGGGGGGGGGGGGGGGTGAGTGCGTGAGTGAGTGAATGAGTGAGGGACAGAAAGACAGAACTGCTTCAGAGTGCATGTGCTACAGAGGCGCTCTTTAGAAAGTCAGACAGAACCATTTCTCCTGATGCTCGGAAAGCCCACCTCTTTGTGCTGGCAACACTGACATTCCTTTCATGACCAGTGCTCGCAACCTTGGTTTCACGGTTTCGAACAGCAATTAACACGTCTCTTTACAAGCAAGCACATTTCAAATGTTTGCTACTCTGGCTCAGGTGGAAATCAAACGAATCAGCTCTATATATCCATCAGTACCCGACTGCTGAAGCAATCAAATTTATTTTTTTGAAGCTATGCTATTGTAACTATCTTCTGTCTGGCTGACCACTTTACATTCTCAACAGAGTACAGGAAGTTCATCCCGAGGTGACCCTATGCAGATGATAGGATGTTAAAAATAAAATCCAAGAAATTATATTCTCATCTTCACGTTCTTCTTTTAAGTCAACACTGAAAACCCATCTCTTCTCTTCTGTATATTGATCTGTTGTTTTCTTTCTTCTCATTCTACCAACCCATCACCAGTAATGCATATGTTGGTAACGCGCGCGCGCGTGTGTGTGTGTGCGTGCGTGTGCATGCGTGCGTGCGTGCGTGTGCACGCGTGCGTGCATGCATGTGATGAAATGAGTGTATGTCTTTGCAAGACAGGCTCTTACAAGAACGGGCACCATAATTAATGTTATTACTATCATTATTAATGTAACTCTTTCAGTCCTGAAACAAATCTTCTGTTGGTAAAACATCTCCCAAGAACGGAACGTTTTGCTGTCATTTCACACTCAAAGCTGAATACACGCTGCTTTACTGTGTCTGCATGTAATAAGCATCTGATGCTATGAGTTTTCTTCGTGGTTTACCGCCAAAGAGGAAGCACTAGTTCAGTTGTTGTGTACGAGCTGTAGCCATGGCAGCTTGTCAAGACTTTTCAGTTGTTGTGTACGAGCTGTAGCCATGGCAGCTTGTCAAGACTTGCTGGCTATGACAGGACTTACACACCTGTTTCTTATTTCGCAGTGACCCACTCGGACCCACTGTGTAAGCTCACTTTAACATCCCATCTACTGCACAGGGTCACCTCAGGATGAACGAACACTACCTGATCAAAAATCTGAAACAAGAATGACTGCTAGCGTTCTAAAACAAGATTTAAACACATAGAAGGTTCAAAAGAACGCTATTCATTAGGACTAAACACAACATGCCAACATTCTTCCAAGCATTAGACAAGACAAAAACAGGTGTGGTTTAGCTGTTGTTTAAGTGTCATTTTGTAGCTTGACAAAGGGGATTACCCCGAAAATTTGCATGTTGTGTTGTGTCCTAATAAACAGAGTTCTTTTGAACCTTTTACGTGTTTGGAACTATCTGATCAAATCACCGACTTGTATGTCAAATTCACTGTTATGACGCAGAATAATGCATGTCTTGGTGCCAACTTGTATTCCATAGACACTCAATACGGGGACCTGCATCAGTCAAGCTAACGCTAAAGTAGCAACAGCATTTGGACGAAATACAGGTAAATGACCCGGGAAGGTAGAAATTAGGACAAGGAAGAAATTCCTGGCAGCAGGTGAAGCATGAACAGTCTAACCTTAGTCCAGGCACTAAAGCAAGACCATTCACTTGTCAGCTTTGTTCTAAACAGAGGGAACCTTCATTTCTGCCTCCACGGTGTCCCACTGTGGTGAATTTGCAGCTGAAGGTGGAAGGGACAGAGAATTTGCTAGCAGTAGTAAGTCTTAAAGAGGTCTTCAGAGCAGTTTTAAATACAGCAGCTGACAGACTGTGCGACTTTCACAAGCATGGCACTGAGCTCACACAAAGTGCACTTGATGAATTTCGCTCTGTCCAGTCTGGCATTCAAGCGTGACTGCTGGTGATATTCACCTGGGATGAACCTAGTAATAAGCTTATGCTGAACACTGTCAAAATATTAGTAATGGCTGTTGTGCTCCATGTCATCTCAGACTGGTAGACTCTCAAGGTATTCCACCACACACCAAACCGCAGCTGGGTAAGTATACTATTTTCATTTATTGTCATCTTAATTAAAGGTTGTTTTGTTGCTTTGTAAAAGGCCCTTACCCCCCAGATTTGCATATTTTGTATTGCCCCATTCAAAATTGGCATTCTTTTGTAGGCGGCAATGATTCGGCTAATGCTTGGGGTAGCAACATCCCCTTCAAAACTTCTCTGAAATACCTTGGAGCTAAAATTGACCAGACTCTCCACGCAGGATCAAATAAGCATCTGTCGCGCCCCCTTTCTTGTATTAAGATATTTTGCATCCATCCAACCGTATCTTTCACAAAAGAAATTTAGCAAAATTTGTTGCCGCTTTGATGACCTCCAACCCTGATTACTGCAACTCAGCCATAATCAGTCTGCCTGCGGAACAGACAGGTCGATTGCAGAAGGTTCAGAACAGTGCAGCACAGCTTGTTCTGCAGAAACTTCTTAAGCGAGACCACGTAACACCACTCTTAAATGGACTGTACTGCTTGCCTGTCAAATTCTGCTGTGAGTATAAGGTACCAACTTTTAGCTTTGTCCTGTACATATCAAACATCACACAGTTCTCGATCCTCCGGTGGGAAGCTTTTGAAAATTCCTAAACCGAACTTGAAATCTTTGGTGAGCACTATTCCAGTTTCATTTCACAATCTGACTCGAAATTGCTGCCCGCCCTTCTGCGAAATCGCCCCACTTTGTTTGAATTCAAAACACAGCTCAAGTCTTTCCCGTTCACAAACCTGGGTAGACCTTTCCTGTCAGTATAGATTGTGTGTGTGTGTGTGTGTGTGTGTGTGTGTGTGTGTGTGTGTGTGTGTGTGTGTGTGTGTGTGTGTGTGTGTGTGCGCGCGCGCGCACACATAATCTATAATCAAATTGCGTATTGTAGGAATCAGTCAAGCCGACCGGGCAGGCTTAAAAAAGCCCAAGATGGGCGAAAATTTGCAGTAAAAGTTTCCAAACCAAGACATGCTTGGACTTTGTTATACTCTCTCTCTCTCTCTCTCTCTCTCTCTCTCTCTCTGTGTGTGTGTGTGTGTGTGTGTGTGTGTGTGTGTGTGTGTGTGTGTGTGTGTGTGAATGGTGTGTGTTAGCGTACAAAGTTTTGTTTTGCAGAAAGATTTGCACAGCACAAAAGCTATCCATTATTATTATTATTAATGTGTCATTTCACGAAGGAGATAAGACAAGCAGCAGCACAGGAAAAAGAGCATGGTCCAGATGTTTGGTCTTAACATGTGGAATACGTTTAGATACCAGGTTCATTTATTTACTTGTTATAATTACTTTTTGCAATTATCATCACATGGAAACGTGAAATCCCCACCCCCAGCTCTGTGCCTGGTGATATTGTAAGTCACAGTGTCAAGCCTGTTAGCATATTCCCACTTCAATTGTTTGTACTTGGGCTGGTTTAAGTAAATCAGCACACCTACTTCGGTTGCAAAGAAATCAAAGGCACAGAAAACAGAGGAAGATCAATGACACAGAAAACATGGACTGACAAATGTTCTACATAGCTCTGACTCCTTTGCTGTGACCTTGAACACAGCAATCCAATCTTTTACAAGACAATCCGGCTTATATCTAAAATGATGTAACACCAAACTAAGTTTGGTTGCAAACGGAGTAGACGTTCAGATGACACAACAGAAACAGTCATAACATGAAATATTATTTCCATTCCATGAGCCTCCACTGTGACCGTGGCCCTGAAAATATCAGATAGTAACCTATTTTTTGACGTGGCATCACCATATCAAGTCTGGTGGCAAATAGTTTAGCGGTTCAGAAGATATCTTCCGGACATCACAAGCCGGCACACCATGGCATCGCAAGGAGAGTCAATGAGTGGATCAAGAACTTCCTTAGGGACAGACAGCAAACTGTCGTGGTAGACAGATACAAATCAAACTTCATCCTTGTAGAATCGGGTGTGCCACAAGGCTCCACCCTGTATTATTTCTGCTGTACATCAGTCACATACCTCAAAAGATGGACTCTAACTCCAGATTGCCGACATCACCATCTGTCACCACCCTATCCTCACGGATGAGGATCAAGCCGTACTCCAGAGTGACCCTGACCAGCTCTGTGTGCGGGAGGGCAGATGGAACATGTACGTTCACCCTGCCAAGTACTCTAATAGATCCAGAAAAAAGTCTGAAAAACAATGCTAAAAGCATGGTCAAGCCTAGCTACCAAGTAGTTCACCACACCATGCAAACACGTTGGTGTTATGCTGACCTCAGATGCCACTTGGGAATCCCACGTCAACACTACCACCAGCAAAGCTAGCAGGACCTGGCTGGAACTGCTCAGATGGACCCTGAAGATAGTAGTCAGGTTGGTGAAGGAACAGCCTGCATGGCATTTGTCAGACTAGTCCTCGAGTATGCCTGCTCCGTGTGGGACCTCACATCAAATTCACCAAGAGCCTAGAAGGGATCCAGCGGAGGGCTGCCTGATGGACTGTGCACAGATGCTGCAGGGAATCTAGTGTAGATGATACACTGACAGCACTGGACCGGCCATCGCTGTAATCCAGATGCAGATGCGCCATCCTTGTAAATTTCGATGAGTGCCATCATCACGATCTGATCACCACTGACACAGCAGAAGACCCTGACACACTCATCATTTCTCTTATCCCATGCCCTGCTGCAGAAAGTTCTCTTAATTCCTGTGAATCAAAGCTGACTGAAACAGCCTGTCCGAGTATGGGGCATAAGCTCCCACTCTCAAGTCCCTCCAGTCCCGATTGTCCAAATACAATCCCCCACCCCACATGCACACTTTCTTTACGTACATACATTTTTTATTTGTACTCCCTACAGGTTACAGCGATATAGTCTTCAGGAAGCCGGTTGCCTAACAGAGGAAAAAGGATAACTGAAACTGAAGAATTTCTAGTTTGCAATCACGCAAGATTAGCTTTGCTGCTCATCTGTAGAAAGAGCTGAGCTTTTGTTTGTTTTTTAGGTCAACCTCACTGGCATTACTTCACACAGTAGATGCATAATTTATATGTGCCAGTAAATGGGCTCTGAAGAACAGTTTGTGACAATCAATACTGAAGAGAGAGAGAGAGAGAGAGAGAGAGAGAGAGAGAGAGAGAGAGTGAGAGAGAGAGAGAGAGAGAGAGAGAGAGAGAGAGAGAGAGAGAGAGAGAGAGAGAGAGAGAGAGAGACAGAGTGCTGTGTGCGATGGTGGGGGGGGGGGGGGAGGGGGGCAGTTAATGTGTGTTGCAATATATGAGCAAAACCAAACCTTCAAAACTGACTGATATATAGCCACCTGGAACAGTTTCATACATGGATAAGCTTGCACCCTTCCAGCCTTCCAAAGGCCTGCTCACACTACAGGTTGTGAGTGGGGTTTCTGTGCACAAACAAGAATCAACACAGCACCTGTGCAAATATGTTTCGCCTCACCAAAGCCTGGGTTCTTTTCAATAACACATACGAAATCTCCAGTTCTATGGCTCCAAACGTCCTGTGTTCTTTTGCGCTGAGGCGGAACATTTTGACAAAACTGAGCTGAACACATGATGTAATGGAGCAGATCACATTGCACCACCCCAGATCTACAGCGTAACCCGAGTCATGAAGACGGTGTTATTGTTGGGTGTGGACCCATTCTCTGCTTTATACCTACAGACAACCTTCATGTATCTTATTACTCTGTAAGATCGTGCTGATTTCATGAGCTTCTTTGTTTGCCTTTTGCTGATCTCGTTCCAAAATGATAGCAGTCAACTTGTTTGTTTTTTTTTTTTTTTTTTTTTTGCAGTCTCCAGTGACTGCAGTCTTTGTCTCATTTTTCATGTGAGACACACCTGCATCAAGAACCAAACACGATAAGGAGACAATTCTGACTGATATCATTGCTTGGAAAAAGGGGGTTGCCCCGAAATTTGCATGTTTAGTTTTGTCCTATTACAATAATAACAATAATGTACATTTATCATGCGCTCATCAACGCCCTGAACACTCACATGATACATATTAACCTAAATATGATATTCTGTACACATGTAGAGCATAGTCCTACCAAAACAATTTACATAATTATACAAAAAAAAAAAAAAAAAAAAAAACGCACTACAAACACACACAAACACCCACCCCCCTCCACACACAATGACCGTAGCAGAAACTGGGTATTGATATTAGTTAGGATGGAAATACTGGGAGCAGAGGAAGTTTTCAGTTTGGCTTTAAAAGATGACAGGGTTGAGCAGTGTCTAAGATCTTGTGGGAGTGAATTCCAGTGTTCTTTTTAATCTTTTGTGTGTTCACTGTTTGGATCCCCTTTGCTGCTGCAAATAATTATATGACTGATCCTTGATATTTTATTATATGACTGATCCTTGATATTTTATTATATGACTGATCCTTGATATTTTATTATATGACTGATCCTTGATATTTTCAATGCACGACAATGTGAGCCTGAACATTTAAAGCTGTTTTGTTCAGCCACAACCATTTTTCACAGCTTCTGAGCAGTTTTAGCCCTATCAGTTTTTGCTGTCCTCAAATGGTATGAAGATGTGTGTGCGTGTGTGTGTGTGTGTGTGTGTGTGTGTGTGTGTGTGTGTGTGTGTGTGTGTGTGTGCACTGGCAGAATACGGAATGAACTGACATGCGGATATGCCAATGTAGTGCACACTTCAAGTTCATTCCATCCACACACACTCGTACAATCTGAGGACCACGACCAACAGATCTATAAGTGGATAATGCCAGGGTTTCCATTTCCACCGGCCATTGATCAGCATGTATATGTTTACACTGTGTTGTGGAAGTTGAAGCACCTGTCACCAAACACAATTTACATGTGATTCCATCATGAGTGCAAACTTGACAGAACATTCTCTTTTTCTACTATCATGCATCACCTAAGTGAACAGCTTATGCCACACATCTTGGAAAGCTCACTGTTTTCATGCTTGTTGGGAGAGACTAAGTCTTGTGTATTAGTGAAACTCCTGGTCCCATTATTTTTAAAGGAACACTATAAGTCGCCCTGCTATCTTTATTTCAATGTTACCTATAGTCACTCATTGTCAACCTTTTGTTTTAGATACAACTTTACTACAACACCTTAGGACCCACTATGACTAGAGGAATACAACACCCAGTCCCATTATGTCTAGCGAAACACAACACCTAGCCCCATTATGTCTGATGAATACAACACCTACCATCATTATGTCCAGATGAATACAAAACCTAGCCCTACTGTATCTAGATGAATATAACACCCAGCCCCATTATGTGTGATGAGTACAACACCTAGCCCCATTATTTCCAAATAAAGAAAAACATAAAGTCCCCATTGGCAACCACTACAGTGCAAGCCTTTTGAAGCAAGTGTTGAGGGAAAACCTCTCCAATAGTTCTGGCTATTCCCACAGTTAACCTTGTTATCCTTCCAGCACATGTTAGCCAGTTAGTCAAACATTCATTGGCTGCAAAATCACCACTCCAGGTTACCTACGCTCACAGACATCTTGCAGTTGGGCAGTTCAGGCAGGGTTGTTAACTCTCCTGACTTTTATTCGGCATTACGTAAGTCCCTTAACTGTTTTTACTTCTGGTGCATATACTTTCTTCATAGTGGAAAACGGTTTCAGTGAATTTGCAAACGTTACAGTGCCAATTTGTAACGGCATTTTTGAAGGCCCATAGTCAAAATGTCTGGCAACAAACAAGAACCTGTTTGTAGGGTGCTGAATAATCCCCGCCTCCCCCCCACACACACGCTCATGATCTTCTGGTGAGCCGAAAAACGATTCAAAGACACTTATTTTTCATCCTCCACTACCTTTCCCTTGTAATTCTTGTAAATGCAACAGCAGTAGCACTTGTACTGCTTTGCAATTCTAGGTTCAACTTCCATTGCTAAACACAGTGTGAAGCAACACCTACTCAGAAATTGGCCAGGAAATGGCACCTGCAACCTTTCGCAACTCCTTGCAATAAAGATTATGAAGGGCATTCACTTGTGCAAAGAAGCTTTGCTGAATTGCCAAACAGACTTCCAAGGATGAGCCACATGGTATCTTTCACCAGCTTCAACCTGTTCCTCAACAGACTGACATGTCAGTTCCTCCAGGAAAACCACCATCTCCTCAGAACAAGATTGTGCTCTTGCAACATCAGATCCATCAGAACTTCTGTCAACCCCTGGCATGTCAATTCAACAAGTGTACAAACTTTTGCACAAAATCCAAATATTAAAAGACTGAAAAAGATTCATCTGAGTCTGGTCCTGGATTAATCAGTGGAACAAAACTTCTCTCTGTAACCTTTTCCGCACACTGAACCTTTAAAAAAAAGTTTAGACCTCAAAGCATCATAATCCTACCTCAAAGCATCATAATCCAAAGTCATAGAAAAAGAGAATGAGTGCTACACACTCAGGGCTTTATCAGTCAACAACAATGTGAGAAAAATTCCATATATTAGAGATGATCTCAAGTGGATGCTTCTGCATGTTTCTCAAAATAATAAAAGTATGTGTTCAGATCATCCTTAGAATCATCAAAGTTTGGGAGCTTGGAATGGAAACTCAGTGTAAACTCTGAGTACTTAGCAGCTGCAGTAGTGCTGTCACTGTCCTTGCTATGTCTTTCTTTAGCCAACAAAAGGTCATGCTCACATTGCTCTCTCCGAGCTAACAAGTCAAATTCATGTTGTTCTTTCAGTGACTGACTCAGCTTCATGTCTTTCTTTGTCCTGTTTTTCCTTCTATTTACCAAGTAATTATCTACATGTAAAATAGCTTCTTTAGTGATGTATTCTGAAAGTCGTCCCCTTTGCAACTAGTTTACTAAGTCATTATGGTCTGTTTCTTCAAAGTCTCAAAGTCAGACATGATTACAAGTTGAAGTGCAATATCAACCGCAAAGAAAACAAAACCTCAAGTCAAAAATCAAAACATCTGGTCATTCAACTAAAGTCAAATTCAACAAGTGGACAAGTAATGATGAATATCAAAATGTTATTCAACTGCAGGCTATGAAAATACTTGAACTTGTTAAAGATAATTATGACAGAGATGAAAAGTGCAAGAGTGAAAGCATTACTATTAGTATTACAGTATAAGTTATATTTAGTGTGATGGTAGTGACGGGAACAGCAACAATAGCCACGCCCAAGCAATCAATTCATGAAATAAACTAATCATGTGAATATGTCTCTCAACTAAAAAGATTTTTTTTAAAGAGAGGTTGTTATGTTCTTTTTAGTTTTTTGGGGTGGAGTGGCGGCTGTGTTCACTGCAGCTATTGCAAAACTGACAGCTCTGACAATCAACATCATGATCAGTTCTCACTGAGAAGAGATGTTATCCCTGTGATCCTGCCTTCTTTTTTCATCACAAGCCACACTGCGTTATTCTGCACCTGCTGTAACCAAGTGATCTGGTCTGCTGGTAAACCTGTGAAACTGAGTTATAATACTCAAGGTGACCATTGCTACAACATGTCTCAAAGCAGTGCTTTGGGACATATATGGTTGGACTGATGCGACTCATCAGATCTCTGAAGGAAGCATGGCAAATGCTGCTGATGTGCTGCTGCATTGAAAACGACCTGTTGAGGTGGACTCTGTGGTATTTAGCCAACATTTTGAAAGGAAACCTGTTTCCGCACTCACTGTCGCCTGAAGGAAGATGAGATGCAGAGCCCATGGGCATAACCTCCGTTTTATAAGTGTTCAACTTAAGCTTGTTGCTATGCGTCCAGAGTAGAACATCATCAGTATGAGTATGTCTCAATATAGGACTGAACAGTATTGAACTGACTGGGTGGTGCACTTTAGAACAGCTCAGTGTCATCAGTGTACATGTGATAGTCTCAGCTGTGGACAGAAATCACATCTGACAAAGGCTGCGAGTACAAAGTAAACATCTTACATGTATAGGTAAATATCAGTATTTACCAACATTTACATATAATTATGTAAACATCAGTATACCCTTCTCGCGTTACCATATAAGAATAATTGACAGACATGATAACAAGCAAGAGAGAATTCAAAAGAAGGATATACAAACAGCAGAAGTACAGCAAGACCTGAAATCTAAAAACCCTAACGGCTTACTGGTTACAAAAACTACAAAAGCACAAGACTAGATATCTAAAAGCCCTTACTGAAGCAAAAACAACTCTACAAAAGCATTACCACACTGCCACACCCACACTCCGAGCATCACTTTCCAGCACCTTCCTCCAAAGTCTGTCAGAACTGGTTACACCACTGAAGGGGCATTTTTAATATCTGTGCAGCTGTCCACCTATGTTGTAGGCACCCTCTGAACAGTTTGGATACTAATAAGACTGTGGAAGCAACATAGCGTCCCAGCACACACCTAAGCATGATGCGCATCTGACCAAGGTTAACAAAACAGAGAAGAGTTCCATCTGAATTCAAATGATTTTGGTTTTTAATTCTGATGGCATAAGCTAGGTGGGCGATTATAAAAGAAATGCCTCATATATTTTGATTTGTTGAGTTATAAACATACTGCCATTTGAGCACAAATGAAAAACTTTTCATTAGCTGACAGTTTTTGGAAACCTATGGTGTTACCAATAATGACAATGGTTGGAGAAAGGTTGCTGTAAACCCATACTTGGAGTCTGAACCACACAAGTATATCGGACAGGGCAAAATGAGAATAAAAGTTATGATAAAAGAAATGAACTATATGGACAAATTGATAAAACAAACAAACAAACAATTGACATAAAAAGTATCTCACCAAATTCTCAAAATTGCAATCTAATTTATGTAAATCTATGCAGTTCTCTTGCCCGCATTAAATGCTGACTGAAACAGACTCCAAAACTCACCAATTCTACAAAATAGCTAAATTTCAGTATAAAGAGATTGTGCACTTTTAAATTAACAAATTAGCCTTCTCTCTCTAATCAGGGTCATCACAGCCAAAATACAAATTAACAGACTCCACTCAACACAAGTTTATACATTTATGGAATAGATCAGTTTTATTCACTAATTACCTATTGCTAGCTTTACCATTCCTTCTAAACTAAAAATAAATTAAAAAAGCTCTGGAAAGTTAAAACAAATGCACAATAAAAGGATGATATTGCAACTTGCATACAGTGTTCAGTACAACTACTACAAGACAACAAAACCATGCGTATCAAAACTATTTTAACACAAAATTATCAGCTAAGATATATACATGTTAATGGGAAACACAACACAACACAGGCTGTAGCCGAGCCTTTAACCAAAATATGAACTTACCAGTTCAACGTTGGTCGGACAGACATTAAAAACAGTAGGCACTTTAATACACACATACTAAATTACCAACATTCAACGATCATTTTTACACCTAATGTTAACTTACTTAATAAACAAAGTCACACTCAGTTGCCAAGATTACTTGTCACTTTTGTGCTAAATACGATACCTAGTCCTGTAGTTTCCAAGTCAAAGTAGACACGTCTTTTATTGCAGGTGTCCACTCTCTCGATGCGAGGTTCATGTACGGGTGGAGGTATGTGCGGAGGTACCCGTCGACATCTGCGCCGGGGCTGATGCCTTTGCCTTAGCTCCATCAAAATCTGCGTCTGACATCAGGGTCACCGGGTCTGGTGTTGACATGCACGTGCTGTAGATTCCCCCAATGCTGCAGATTGGGGAACTGAGTAATTCAGAGTGGTCTCCACTGTGCGATGGAGTCCAAAAAACAAGACTGTCTATCATACTACAACAGTACAAGAGTTTAAATTCAAAAAATTATAAATATATGTTGTTTGTTGATCGCTTTTATATAGCACTATTTATTATTCACCCTCAAGCAGACTCTATAGTCTATGCGCTCGCATGTGATTCTACATGAAATAATTATATGAATTGTTTACCCATGTATTTTCACTTTCGGATAGTCTTAAGTCAAGTCGATATACTTAAATCATCCTTCACAGGGCAATTCAGCTAACTGCTAAGGCTAATTAATTTAAAAAAGAATATAAAAAAATCAAAAAAAAATCAGAGCAACCTTAAAAGCACTGAACTGATAATAAACAGATTGGATAAAAAAAAAAAAAAAATGCAAAGAAGAAGATCCATAAATTATCATTGTCAAATTTTTTTGCTTTTATGATCCTGCCTGATGGAACTGTCCCTTGTGTGATGAATAAAGTGCTACTGAATGAAACTGAGCTGGAAATTTGCGGCTTCATGCTGGCTGCCACGTTTTCGGCAGTGCATACCAGTTTTGTTTTTCTCCACTGCAATTCTTGGTCCTTTTTTCTCTCTATGGGACTTGTGTGTTTCCCCATCACATTTCCTTGCATTTAATCATGCTACATCCCTTTGTCCGTGTTGGCAGTGTATAGCAATTTGCTTGCCACCTTACAGATGTCACACTGGTCTGAAAAATATCTAGTGTGATCTTTGTGTGTGTCTGTTTCAGTGTGTGTATGCATGTGCAAGAGAGTGTGTGTGTGTGTGTGTGTGTGTGTGTGTGCACAAGCGCGTGTGTGTGTACTGGCTGAAGTAAATGAACTTTCTGATGTATTACTCTCCAGGTTAGGTCAAAATAAAACCACCAAACAAATAAGCCCACAGAAAGTGTACATTGCATTACTTATTTCCTGAAATATGTGACAGTGATTGTGGCCTGTTTAAAAGACAAAACAAAACCCCGACAATTTTTGTTGCAATTTTACACAACAAACGAAACAGTTACTTCACAAAACACCTTTCCAAAATTTGTTTTAACCCAAGTATCAGTAAGCCTGGAGCAGGGCTGACTTCACAACAAAGCTGCAACATCTGTATGTACAGCATTCCACACAGGACACAGCACTGTCACAGCAATGCAAACTTCTGAAGTTTTTTAACTTGTTCAAGCCACACAAACCAACAGCCAAACACAAGCTTATCAACCTGGCCAAGGCCCCCAATAAAAACCAGAGCAGAGCCCTAACTGTAATCCACTGATACAGACCTGTGTATGGGTGATGTTTTGTTGCTGACCTAGTGCTGCATAGCAATGCAGGCCAGCAAGCACTGGGCCTTTAGCAGGAAGTTTCATGCACTGAACACAGTCACTCTCCAGTTATATTTTTATAATGCTGTTGTCACACAGTTTTAAACTTCCTGCTCCAGCACTAGCAGTGCTCTGTTCGGTGTCCTCCAATCTTGAGGCTGTTGAGAAGAATTCCCATACCTTTACACTGCAGACTGATTTGTACTGCTCAGCACGAAAAAGTCATCATTCAGCAGAAGAAAGATGGCCACTGGATGACTAGAAGGAGAAAGATGGCCACTGGATGACTAGAACAGAAGAAAGATGGCCGCTGGATGACTAGAACAGGAACAAAAATAAAGATGTAGGATTTCTGGGAAAACAGTAACCACAATCATAAACACACATTTATCTGCAGCAAAAAGGAGGTTGAAATTTTATCTAGCACAACCATATACTGTAGTCACATGTTGTTGAACTGTCATTGAAGCTGACCATGGAGATCTTTTATGTGTCTCACCTGTGAATATCTTTCATGTGTGTCACCTGTGAATATTCCATTTTTGATTTTATCAACTTCCTCAGTCAGATGTTATCAATGCCTGGCAATGAATTATGGGATTTGCCACTGGAAGGGGGTAACACCAACAGAGCCAAACATAAACAGCTGCTCAAAACCCAATATTGTAGCTGCAATACTGCATTGGCTTTTTTTTTAGACCACATCTTCTCTTCCACATACTGATTTGTCATTTCTTTCTTCTCTTTTCTACCAACCCATCACCACTAATGCATGTATTTGTAGTTGTGTGTGTGTGTGTGTGTGTGTGTGTGTGTGTGTGTGTGTGTGTGTGTGTGTGTGCATGCGTGTGTTGGGGGGGGGGTGTACATGTGCAAGCAACTGTGTATGTGTGCGCTCACGAGTTTGTGTGTGTGATGAAATGTACACATCTGTAGGCCTTTGAAAGCACCCCAGGCTCTTGTGAGATGGGGCGTCAAACAATCTATCATTATTCTATCTCTGTTGTGGTCAAACCCTGTGTATTTTTCATCTCCTTGTCCCTTCCTCTGTTCATTTTCCTTTGTTGCCTACACTGCAGGGCTCCTGAAAAAACCCCAATCCATGGCTATTCACGCACTAGGACCTCAGATTTACCCTTTAGACTTTAGTTCTGTATGTGAAATTTACACTTTAAAAGTATAAAACCAGTAGTAAGGCGTGAAATACCCCTTAGAAATCTGTCTAATGGGCGACGACATCACTGATTTTTCACCAAGACAACAATCCAGTGCAGACAATGAGCGCAAAACACTGTTGAACAAACAGCGAGCTCATGTGCAGTGTCATTCTGAATCAGTGACTACAATACAGCTTTACTGCCAAGTGTCAGCATCAATACACTGATTGCATGAGGAATGTTTTGTGGTGCCAAGTACACTCATCACACATTCACTCCAATCATAAAACATTTAATTACAACAACAGCAAATAAACATCCTGGTAAAAGGTCATTCAGTCATAGATACGTGAGAAAATCCCACTGGCATCAAGCTGTGCATATCACATAAAATTGCCACTTCCCGAGGACTCCCTCTTAAAAAGTTACTGCATGTCCTAATTAAAGCAATTACAAGAATTATCTACAACAAATTAATTAATTAACCCTGCTGGCTTACTCCCCTGGCCACTATCACCCTGACCCATCCAAGATCCTATGCACTAAAAACATCCCCGCCTGGACTCAATCAACATGGGAATGGGCCTAGTGTAAGCTCACCAATAGACATCACTAGCCTGGTACACCCAGTGCCCCCCTCCCCCTACCCTCCCCCCCTCCCTTGAGCAACAACAGGTGCATGTGGTTAGGGGAAAATACTCTGGACAAAGCTGGAGACGGCATTTGAAGGCGAAATTTAAAAACAAAAACTGTTGACATGCGCACCATCTATCCAATTCCTCTCCAATTTGATGTTCTCATGCATGTTAAAGTACTTGCACAATAAAGGGAAGCACCAACACACAAGCTTCCTAAATTAAAAAAAAAGAAAAAATGTATACTGATCAGAATTTTTTTACAATACCCTTTTAAACTGCAGCAATGTCAGGAAGTTATTGCAAAGAAACATGAAATAATGAATTTTGTGGTATGTATATTTTTAGACCACATCCTCTCTTCCACATACTGATCTGTTGTGAGTCTACCCTCTAGAGTTGTTAAAAGTGGGGAGCCTTGCACTAGTGGATCAATGGTGGCGATCAAGAAGTTATTTTTGCTTTTATGATCCTGCCTGATGGAACTGTCCCTTGTGTGATGAATAAAGTGCTACTGAATGAAACTGAGCTGGAAATTTGTGGCTTCATGCTGGCTGCCACGTTTTCAGCAGTGCATACCAGTTTTGTTTTTCTCCACTGCAATTCTTGGTCCTTTTTTCTCTCTATGGGACTTGTGTGTTTCCCCATCACATTTCCTTGCATTTAATCATACTACATCCCTTTGTCCGTGTTGGCAGTGTATAGTGATTTGCTTGCCACCTTACAGATGTCACACTGGTCTGAAAAATATCTAGTGTGATCTTTGTGTGTGTCTGTTTCAGTGTGTGTATGCATGTGCAAGAGAGTGTGTGTGTGTGTGTGCACGAGCACGTGTGTGTGAGCATGTGTGTGTGTGAACTGGCTAAAGTAAATGAACTTTCTGATGTATTACTCTCCAGGTTAGGTCAAAATAAAACCACCAAACAAATAAGCCCACAGAAAGTGTACATTGCATTACTTATTTCCTGAAATATGTGACAGTGATTGTGGCCTGTTTAAAAGACAAAACAAAACCCCGACAATTTTTGTTGCAATTTTACACAACAAACGAAACAGTTACTTCACAAAACACCTTTCCAAAATTTGTTTTAACCCAAGTATCAGTAAGCCTGGAGCAGGGCTGACTTCACAACAAAGCTGCAACATCTGTATGTACAGCATTCCACACAGGACACAGCACTGTCACAGCAATGCAAACTTCTGAAGTTTTTTAACTTGTTCAAGCCACACAAACCAACAGCCAAACACAAGCTTATCAACCTGGCCAAGGCCCCCAATAAAAACCAGAGCAGAGCCCTAACTGTAATCCACTGATACAGACCTGTGTATGGGTGATGTTTTGTTGCTGACCTAGTGCTGCATAGCAATGCAGGCCAGCAAGCACTGGGCCTTTAGCAGGAAGTTTCATGCACTGAACACAGTCACTCTCCAGTTATATTTTTATAATGCTGTTGTCACACAGTTTTAAACTTCCTGCTCCAGCACTAGCAGTGCTCTGTTCAGAGTCCTTCAATCTTGAGGCTGTTGAGAAGAATTCCCATACCTTTACACTGCAGACTGATTTGTTCTGCTCAGCACGAAAAAGTCATCATTCAGCAGAAGAAAGATGGCCACTGGATGACTAGAAGGAGAAAGATGGCCACTGGATGACTAGAACAGAAGAAAGATGGCCGCTGGATGACTAGAACAGAAGAAAGATGGTCGCTGGATGACTTGAACAGGAGCAAAAATAAAGATGTAGGATTTCTGGGAAAACAGTAACCACAGTCATAAACACACATTTATCTGCAGCAAAAAGGTGGTGGAAATTTTATCTAGCACAACTGTACACTGTGGTCACATGCTGTCGAACTGTCGTTGAAGCTGACCATGGAGATCTTTTATGTGTCTCACCCGTGAATATCTTTTGTGTGTCACCTGGGAATATTTCATTTCTGATCTTATCAACTTGCTCAGTCAGATGTTATCAACGCCCAGCAATGAATTATGGGATTTGCCACTGGAAGGGGGTAACAGGGGTAACACCAACAGAGCCAAACATAAACAGCTGCTCAAAACCCAATGTCTTAACAGCAATACTGCATTTTTTTTGTTTTTCAGGCATCTTCTCTTCCACATACTGATTTGGCATTTCTTTTTTCTACCAATCCATCACCAGTAATGCATGTATTTGTAGTGTACGTGTGTGTGTGTGTGTGAGTGTGTGTGTGTGTGTGTGTGTGTGTGTGTGTGTGTGTGTGTGTGTGTGTGTGTGTGTGTGTGTGTGCAAGCATATGTCTATACATGTGTGTGCGTGCATGTGTGGTGTGTATGTGCGTGGGATGTACATGTGCAAGCAACTGTGTATGTGTGTGCTCATGAGTTTGTGTGTGTGATGAAATGCACACATCTGTAGGCCTTTGAAAGCACCTCAGGCTCTTGTGAGATGGGGCGTCAAACAATCTACCATTATTCTATCTCTGTTGTGGTCAAACCCTGTGTATTTTTCATCTCCTCATCCCTTCCTCTGTTCATTTTCCTTTGTCGCTCCTGAAAACCCCCAATCCATGCCTATTCATGCACTAGGACCTCAGATTTATCCTTTAGACTTTAGTTCTGTATGTGAAATTTACACTTTAAAAGTATAAAACCAGTAGTAAGGCGTGAAATACCCCTTAGAAATCTAATGGGTGACGACATCACTGATTTTTCACCAAGACAACAATCCAGTGCAGACAATGAGTGCAAAACACTGTTGAACAAACAGCGAGCTCACGTGCGGTGTCATTCTGAATCAGTGACTACAATACAGCTTTACTGCCAAGTGTCAGCATCAATACACTGATTGCACAAGGAATGTTTTGTGGTGCCAAGTACACTCATCACACATTCACTCCAATCATAAAACATTTAATTACAACAACAGCAAATAAACATCCTGGTAAAAAGTCATTCAGTGATAGATAACATGAGAAAACCCCACTGGCATCAAGCTGTGCATATCACATACTACTGCCACTTCCCGAGGACTCCCTCTTAAAAGTTACTGTCCTAATAAAAGCAATTATAAGAATTATCTACAACAAATTAATTAATTAACCCTGCTAGCTTACTCCCCTGGCCACTATCACCTTGACCCATCCAAGATCCTACGCACTAAAAACATCCCCGCCTGGACTCAATTGACATGGGAATGAGCCTAGTGTAAGCTCGCCAACAGACATCACTAGCCTGTTACACCCAGTGGCTCCCTCCCCCTACCCCCCTCCCCTTGAGCAATAACATGTGCATGTGGTTAGGGGAAACTACTCTGGACAAAGCTGGAGAGGAAGCAGACGGCATTCGAAGGCAAAATTTAAAAACAAAAATTGTCGACATGTGCATCTCCAATTTGATGTTCTCATGCATGTTAATGTACTTGTACAGTAAAGGGAAGCACCAACACACAAGATTTCTAAATTTGTATTTTTTTTATACTGTTTAGAATTTTTTTACAATGGTGAAAATACCCTTTTAAATTGCAGCAATGTCAGGAAGTTATTGCAAAGAAACATGAAATAATGAATTTTGTGGTATGTATATTTTTAGACCACATCCTCTCTTCCACATACTGATCTGTTGTGAGTCTACCCTCTAGAGTTGTTAAAAGTGGGGAGCCTTGCACTAGCGGACCAATGGTGGCGATCAAGATTAACTTGGTGGTCCTCTGCCGGTTGGCCATTCCTGGTCCCCTTTAGCTTGTTCTGCAGTGATGTTGCCTCATGCCCACAAACAGCAGCGAGTATTTATTCACCTCTCCGTGAGTATTTCTTCACTGTCTCTAAATCAGTACAGTGATGTTGCCTCATGCCTGCAAACAGCAGCGAGTGTTTATTCACCTCTCCGTGAGTATTTCTTCACTGTCTCTAAATCAGTACAGTGATGTTGCCTCATGCCCGCAAACAGCAGCGAGTATTTATTCACCTCTCCGTGAGTATTTCTTCACTGTCTCTAAATCAGTACAGTGGAGTCTATTAATAACGACAACGGTAATAACGAGAACGCTGTAACGAGACATTTTTCAATCCCCGTTTTTTATCCTTCTTAATCTTTAAGAATAAACCATTGGGTTTAACGAGAGTTAGTGGATAATCATCTCGGTAATAACGAGAGATTTTCTATCCTTCCTGGTCACAAAAGTTCTCGCCACTCGCCCCACCCCCACCTCATCGTCAAGTTCCCGGTAGGGCAATCTCGTGGTGGCCGGTAACAAAGAAAAAGAATGAAAGGCGCGTCCTTGTGCGGTGTGTAATCCCCTCTCCCCCTCCTCTCATCTTTGTCTGGCTCGAGTGTGCACGGTGCCGTTGGCGTTCTCGCCCCGCACCTAGGCCTAGTGTGATGCAACCCCCATCACATTGCAAGCCACGCAGATAGTCATGTGATGATACTGACGACCCGCGTGTTGTCTTTAGGCCAAGCCTGTTCAGTCTAAGCTTGATTGCTATAGTGATCACATCGCTCTTCAGAGTTTATAGAGACTAGATCCAGTCAGTATTTCGCGGTCTAAGTCTAAGAGATGGCATCTAAAAGAAAGCGGATGTCGACGGCGCCGGTGCCAAGATTATTTCCCTTTGTTTCCCTTGGTAAATTTGTCATTTGGGAATAACGAGAACTCGGCAATAGCAAGAAAATGTGCCTGGGCCGTCCGCTCTCGCTATAACCGAGTTTCACTGTAGTGTGTTGCCTGCAGGGCAATGACATAATATACGCTTCTCAAAAATCTGAGTTAAAAATTAAAAAAAGTACTGCCTTGTGCCTATGAACAGCTGTATTTCTTGCAGTGCCTCTAAATCAATAATGTGTTGGCTACAGGGCAGTGACATCATAATATATGGTTTTCAGTAATAAGATTTTACTGCCTGTGCCTGTGAACAGCTGTGGATATTTCTTGCACAATCTCTAAATCAGTTATTCAAGATTCAGGATTACTTTATTACCTCATCAGAGAAATTAAAATGTGGCTGAACATTAACCACATCACAGTACACAATTACACATGTTGTATATTTCCAAACTCAAAGAACAGTTACTGAAAATACATAAAAATTACATTTTAAACAAACTAGTAATTTATATAATTTACACACACACACCAACACACATACACACACACTGTGTTGGCTGCAGGGCAGTGACATATGGTTCTTAGTTAGAACATTTACTGCCTTGTACCTGTGAACAACTGTGAGTATATCTTACACCATCTCTGAATTTGTATGCATTAGCCACAGTGGCAAAAGGGATTTTGTGCAATTTTCTGGAGAATAAAAAGAAGTAGTCACAAAACGGATTGGAAGCAGAAAAACAAAGAAAAGAGAAGAGCGGAATTAGTTCTGGTAGAAGAACAAGAGCAGAAACATGAAATCAAACGACACTGCTGAGATTCCAGGCAGGAGGGTCACATCAGACATCCCAGCATCCTCCATACAGTTACAAGCAGCTTGCAGCAGATGGGGCCAAATCAAGTGCCAGCAAACTCATGTGCTGGCTTCTGAAGCCAGGACGTCTGGAGAACAGCCACATTCAGACAGACAGCAGATAGCTACATTTTGTGTGGCAGCTAGGCCCTTGCTTGTGTGGCTGCAACACCCCAACAAGCTACACAAGAGGATTCACATCGTTTCAAAAGAGATGGCTCATCAACTACTAGAAACCAAAGAACTGCATGCAGTTTTCAGGGGTATGTAAATTGTAAATTGTTTTGGTAGGACTAGGCTCTACATGTGTACAGAATATCATATTTAGGTTAATATGTATCATGTGAGTGCTCAGGGCGCTGATGAGCACATGATAAATGTACATTATTATTATTATGATGCAGCAGACGAAGGGAGACAATCCTTAAAAACAAAGTTCATGTGCAAACTAAGTTTAACAAATTTGGGTCACCTCACGATGATCAAACTTAGTCATAAGCAAATGTACATTTCCAAACCCTTCTCATATAAAATCAACACACAAGGGAGTTAATTACCCCTTGAAAGATGTTACACAAACACAACAACAAAGACCTGGAAAGCGTGTAAATACAAGGTACATATATACTCCACCAGAGGTACATCCTCTGTGAATGTCTCAAAGGTGCAACAGCATACATATATAAGGGGAGCCAAATTCCTTTTAACATCATCCACAGGATGCTTTGCAACATGCAAATTTTGGTGCGTAGTTAAAATTTGCAATGTGTAGCACATACTCAGATCTTCTGGCTGTGGGCTGTAAGCATGTTGCAGGCACATCACAGACTTGACAACATGCTGTAAATCTGAGGGTGAAGTGCATGCAGCACAGACTGAAGACCAATCAGCGAAGCTGTGAAAAGGTTCACAAAATGAAAGCCAAACAAAGTGGAGGATTCTTCAATTAAAATATATTGTTCTTTCACTTGCCTTTATTACATAAATCCCAAACTCACTGCAATGTCAGTGAAGAGATACACTTCATCCTCACTCTTGAAGCGCAAATCTGTCACCACATATAACACCATTTTATCTATCTGGTACAAAGTGATATGCAATGGCTTTTTAAAGTGGCCTGGTGTAAACATCCTGTCAAGTGCTGCAATGCAGCTTATGACATGGTGTGCAAGCCACAAATCCAAAGCATGGCTGACCGCATGTTGTTACAACCAGGGTTCGCAAAGCCTTGTGCACCTTATACTTTAAACCTGGCATGGGTTCGACCTACAACTAACAGAGGAAGGGAAAACCGAGGGGAAAACATGCAGTCCCCTTACATGTGGGTCTCCAGTTTTTCTCCTGTAGTCTCCAGGCAGCATGCACAGATGCTGCTGTCCTGTGCTGAGTCTCTCTGCTGACCACCAGCTGTTGAATCCATCCATGCTCGCCAGCTTGGTGCCTGTATCCCCCGCAAGACCCACATGTTCAGCATCCCTGCAAACAACACAAAGAGGATGAGAGAATCATTGTTACGCCACTATACTGCATGATTCAGACATTATGGCTAAATTTTTGTTTTGTTTTCTTTCTTTCTCTCTCTTTTCTTTTTCTTTGGTTTCCTTCTCTTGCCCTGATATAACTGTACTGGTTGAATGGGTGTAAAACACATGTTTTCTTCTTCTATTTTTACTTTTCTTTCTTTCTTTATTTTTTTCTTTGCCAAGCATGTTGCTATGGGGCTTTTATTCATTAACATGCATCCATCCATTACAATACAGTTTCTCTCTCATTTACATACCTCTTAAAGCAAAGTATGTATGGAAAAAATATACATACACAAATACACACACATGCATGCACACACACACACACATTATGACCATGTTAGGACATAAGCATGAGCTACTGATCACATGTGTGAACAGCAGAGGGAAAACAAGTTTAAAAGTAAGGGACCTGGGGCAGCAGAGAGCTCCCAGTATGGTCCAGGGACAGTAACCCACAAAGCTGACTGACAGGTTGCTTTGAAAACAAAACAACAACAAAACACTGTGTGTTTTTTTATAAATTATCCTACACATTTCAAAATTGTACTATATTGGCATCTCTGTAAATAAGCCACAGATGATTATGAACATTCTGTTAAAGTCTTCTCCTCATTTTTTTTCTCCCCATAAGCAACAACATGATGGACCAACTGGGTGCGGTCACCGAGAAAGAAACAAGGTTTTACATCTAAGCCTAACACTGTAACACTACTAACAGTAAGCTCAGTCAACCAGTATGGTTACATTAGGGCTCCCCCCCACCCCTCAAAAAGCAATCTGTGCATGTTCACACACCAGGACCTCAAATTTACCCCATAAACTTTAATCCTGTGTGTGAAATTTACTATTTAAAATCAGTAGTACAGCATGAAAATATCCCTTAGAAATCTGTATGTGGGTGACAAAGACCACCTATTTTTCACTGAGGCAATCAATGCAGTGCAGACAAGGAGCACAAAACACTGTCGAAGAAACAGCGAGATGCATGAATGTGCACTCACATGTGTGTGTATGCATGTGTGTGTGTGTGCATCTTTTTGTATGGTGCATTGTGCCAAAGACTTTGCTAGGGTAGTACTAGTAGGGATGACGTGCCCAACACATTTTCATTATTATCATAATAATATAAATTATAACCATTACACTTGTGGTTGTCTTTAAGACACATATAATACATTTATTATTATTCAGCAACCACTTTACAAGTCCTTCATGCAGCAGCCTTTGCCTTGTACTTGCAAGCTTAGCCTTCTGTTAGAAACAGAATACTAATAGTAACAATAAACACTTGCCAAGAGCCTCGTCATATACCCATATAGTTGTTACTGTCAACAGTGACTGACCAAACCACTGAATGGGTAGATTGTTTACCAGCACATTTGGGGTCGGGCTTAGACACACGTCCACTCCTGGTGATGACCTCTGTGGGCAGAGACTGGGCAGCTGCCTGCAGACAGCCTGCTGTGCTGGTAGGAGGGTATGGAGCACTGATGCATCATGGGATGTTGGCAGCACAGTGTGCTTAGCAGCAGGGACTGAGGAGGGATCAAGAACAAAGGCAAGAGTTCTGTTTAATAGCCACCTGAGGCATTCATTTACAAAGCCTGTCCCTAATAAGCCTCATGGTTTCTGTGGACGTTAAGTACCATGTTCACTTCATGAACAACCTTGGCAGTGGCACATTAGGACGCATTACCCGCCATCATCTGCTGTACAACCAAGAATGTGTAGATACTTTTAAACCATTTTAAAGGGCATTTGAATGGAAAAGACAAAGGCCATCATGCGTGCAAGCATAATTACGTTTCAGTGGGCCACCAATGCTCCACTGCTGTGAGCCCAGCCCAGTATTAACTATTAGGTAAAAGAAGCGGTGATCACCTATTCTGATCTTATTCTTAATTAAGTCCTTTATTCCACTGTTGTTATTCCATATATCCCATCAGTGCACATCTAAAGCCAGTAAAGGCCAAATGTGGGAAAAAAAGAGTTCTTGCGCCATTTGGTATTTGAGTGAGGGGTTAAGAAGGGTCTGGAATTTAATGTTGCTTGTCTAAATATAATGTTCTTCACTGTGAAGTCTTGGAATTTTGCTGGCCTTTTTTGTCGTTTGATTGCTGGGAAGGGTTTTGAGAATCGTTCAAGTGCCATGGCTGGTACCACTACCACTACCAGCCCCTCTACCTACCTTACAGAAAAAAAGAGAGGCGATGTTGTTTGTGTTGGTCTTGTAGGGCAGGGAGGTCTTGTTTACGGAGCATTTTGGTCACACAATCTGGTTCCCTGGAGTGGCAGTCTCCCACAACAAAGCATGCAGCCTGGCACTGGATATGTTCAAGTCAGTCGATGGCTGCCTGGTTCTGTGGATCCCATATGATGGATCCATACTCAAGGGTGGACCTGAATAGAGATAGTTAGGGGATGCATCTGCAGTCCTGGGGCTCTTTTTGAGATGTTATGTGTGTGTGTGCCACCCGAGTTGAGGTCTGATGAGAACTGGACACCGAGGTACGGGCTGTTTGGTACATGCTTTAGAATTTTATTGTCAAGGCTGCAGAAGAACTGGGGTTTGTTTTTAGTGTTCAGAATGTGGCATTTCTTCACGTTGAATTTCATTACTAATATACGCTACACTGTGACTGTCACCATCAGAAGAGTCTGCATTAAGATGGGAAGCGACGAGAGCCATTAAATCCCAAGACAGTGTCCACAAAGCACAACTTTTTCTCTCTTTTTTTTCAAGAAGACGAAGGAGAAACGAGCCGAGGCCCTTCTACTTACCTGCCTAAATGTAACACCTTTACCGCTAGGCCAAACCGGCTCACTGGACTACGAGTTTTTGAGCTGCAGTTTGGCTACGACCGACTCTCCGAGGGCAGAAGGGCCAGATATGGGCTGATGTTGCGATGGGTGTTGCGAGCACAAGCAGCTTCAGGCAGCACAAGCAGAAAGCCTGCCAGATCCAAACCCTACGTTTGGGAGGTGTGACAGTTTTGTTTCATTTGCATTCCATTGTGGCTCTTACCTTAAAGAATATACTGCAACCAGTCTGCTAAGCGAGACAATTCTGCAGACAACATCAGTATGGAAACAAGTGCCACAAAACTCTTCGACCAATGATATTTTAGCTCAAGCGAAAAAGGTGGATTGGATTCGCAATTTGCCGTCATGTCTTGTTTCATTGTCTGCGACCAACCTTTTTGTATAGACTGTTATGCTTAGCTGTAACCTGCCATATACCTACACTTTTGGCAGAATGACAGGGATCTTTTACGTGCTACTGCAGTAACACGTAGGCCTGCCTGGGTGGTGCCACTCGAAGAGTCACTGGCATGGCACGGCCTGACTCGAGACTCAGTGCATGGACGCTCCGCCGAGGAAGACTCCGCCGGTTTGTTCAGAGCCGGAATCCATTGAGTCCGGTACTGGCCAAGGACTTAGGTATATATATATTGGGGGCGGGGATAGCTCAGTGGTTAGAGCGCCGGCGGACTCGTGATTGAAAGCCGGTCGCGGGTTCGAATCCCCGCGGCTGCTGGAACGGCGGGAGAATTTTCTTCTCCAGGGTCGACTTTCTGTGCTGACTCTTATTTCGGTATCCGTTCCACCCCCGTGTTACCACAGTAGCACGTAAAAGATCCCGGTCATTCTGCCAAAAGTGCAGGTGGCAGGTTACAGCTAAACACGCATACACCTTACGTATGTGGCTTTTATTGAACCGTGCTTCGGCACTGATTGGTCAAAACTTGTCCCTGAATATGTCAAATGACGTCTGAGGACATTAAGCATCAACTCATCATCATATATATATATATATGAGGGTATAGTTCAGGAGCTGAGTCGAGGTGGCCGTCCTGGACTGTCCGGCGTCCTAACGAGCCTTCTGGTTTCCGTGGACGTAAAGCTGGCTATACAGAACCATGCTTCGGCATTGGTCTCAGCTTGCCCGCCCTAATATTGAACTGACATCTGAGGACATTAAGCAGTACTACCTACCTAGCTATCCTCGCTTAGTCAGAACAAACACAATAATGGAATAATCAGTCTTGAACTCTGACAGTCAGTGATTTATCTCTCCCCCCCTCTCATCCCGCCCCTCCCCCCCCCCCCCCCCCCCCCCCGCCCCCAGCGGCCCGCCCGCCTAGTGCATTTCGTCAATCAGTAGTGAAATGACGCCGGCTGACCGGCCGGAGGAGACATTTGTCACAATGAACTGAAATCGTCAGACTCAGTTGTCGTTGGAGCCGCGCTTTTCCGAGGGGATGTCTCATCTGCAACTGCCGGAGAGGCAAATTAAGTTATGATAGGCGCTAACTCGACCCGGCACTGCGGAGTTGTCATGACTTAGTCAAATTCAGTCAGATAACTTCAGAGCATATGGCGTTTTCTGTACCACTGACTGAGAGGCAAAGTGTGACAAGCGCTGCCGCTGATCTGTAACTCGACGCGGCACGGCTGAGTTTTGTTCTTTTAAATTCAGTCACTCATGTATGTCAGGCATGCAAACTTTTGAAACTCGACGTTAACCCAAGACTGATTTTTCTGGATTGTCGACTTTTTTGTCAACCGTTCTCAAACAGTTCGCCACCAAGCTGCACTCTCGTCTTCCCGCTCTATTTCCCGCACCGGCTCTCCACAATTAAGGCACAGTCCTGTCTCCTATTCTTTTTACACTCTATACAAATGACTGCACAGGCACTGACACAACACCAATCACAAAATACTCTGACGATTCTGCAATAGGAGATCTTTTCAATTCAGATTCTCTTTATTTTGCTGAAGTTGAAAGGTTCAGTAACTGGTGCAGGGACATAATAATCCCCTTGACTTGAATGTCACAGAAAACAAAGGGAATGTTGAGTGATTTCAGAAAAGCTCCAACCGTCATTCCAGATCTCTTTACTGACGGCGTGAAAGTTGAAAGACTGAGTGGCCTCCTGTACAAATATCTAGGAACAGTCTTAGACAGCAAGCTAAATTTTAACTAAAACATATTTTATTCACAAAAGATGTCAGCCGAGAATATTTTGCCTTCAAAAACTAAGATGTCTTAATGTCAGTGCTGCTGTTTTACGCACTTTCTACCGAGTCATACTGAATCAGTTTTAACATTTTCGTTCCTGT
>OY757551.1:17337803-17355201 GCA_963584105.1 Alviniconcha strummeri
TAGTGATGGTGGTGGTGGTGGTGGTGGTGGTGGTGGTGGTGTGTGTGTGTGTGTGTGTGTGTGTGTGTGTGTGTGTGTGTGTGTGTGTGTGTGTGTTTCTGTCAGTGGCTGTGTGTGTGTTTCTGTCAGTGGCTGTGTGTGTGTCAGTGCCCCCCCCACCCACCCAGCCCCCCCGTGCCCCCTTCCATCTCTCTCTCTTTCCCCTCTCGGTCGATGGTGCCCCGTCTGAATGGTGTGTGTGAGTGTGTGTGTGTGTGTGTGTGTGTGTGTGTGTGTGTGTGTGTGTGTGTGTGTGTGTGTGTGTGTGTGTGTGTGTGTTCCCCCCACTCATCCCCCCTCCCCCCCCCCCCTCTGCTGATGACTTGTCCCCCACTTTCATATCAGTCTTTATGTCTACTGAAGGCTTACAGCACAGTCCATCGCCATAGACTCGCTGACCCATGGCAGTCTTTATGTCTACTGAAGGCCTACAGCACAGTCGATCGCCATAGACTCGCTGACCCATGTCAGTCTTTATGTCTACTGAAGGCTTACAGCACAGTCCATCGCCATAGACTCGCTGACCCATGGCAGCTGCGGCAGTAGCTGGTGGTGCCGGTGATGATGTCGGAGATGCTGTGGAGGATCTGGGAGAGGTGCACCGACCTGTGGCGCCGCGTGTGGACACCAGGGGCAGACCACTCGTCTACTTGGACCTGGAAACAACTGGGTTAGGTATGGTCACAGAGTCAGTGAGAACAGCAATAGCAGGCATGTATATATATATATATACACACAGACCTGCTGTCCAGTAGAATGTTGGATATATTAGTGTCCCCCCCCCCACCCCCATCTCTCTTTCTGCTACCCCTTCTCTCTCTTCCCCACCCCCCTCAGTTTTTATCCCCTCCCCCCTCTCAATGTTTCTCCTCTCCCCACCCCGCCCGTCAGTCTACCCTCTCTCACTCTCTCTTTCGTTCTCCCCCCCACCCCCCAGTTTCTCCTCCCTATCTCTACCCCCTCCCCCACGTCTCTTGCTCTCCCCCCCCCCCTTCTTTGCCCCGGCCCTCCACACTCTCTTCCCCCCTCCCTCCCTTTACTCCCCTCTCTCTCTTTCTTCTCCCCCCCCCCCCCTTTTCCTCCTCTCTTTATCCTTCCCCCTCTCTCACTTATCCCCCCCCCCTCTCTCTCTCTCTCTCTCTCTCTCTCTCTCTCTCTCTCTCTCTCTCTCTCTCTCTCTCTCTCTCTCTCTCTCTCGGGGGTGAGCTCGTCTTCACCGAACGGGGAAGTCGCAAATTTCATTGCTCGTACATTTAGCAGCATTTTAACGTATATTGTGCTAATTAGGGCTTCCTCTCGACAAAGACTTTGGACAGGGTACCTGGTAACGGTACCATCTACCATGCCTTAAGCTTCACGGCATTCCGTGCCCTGTCTGGCACCTTTTACTGGACTTACATATCTTTCATGGCCAAAAGGGAGCAAGTGCTTCAGAGCGGTTCTGCATTCAAGGTTGTGAAGTTCGTGCCTCTCCGCGGTGGTTACCAGTCGTCACAGTGCCTTCATATTCGCACGGACTGCGCACTGTTGTATTTTACGTACCTGACACATTCCTACAGTGACAACACTTCGTTACAAAAACAAACAAAAAAAACGCGCCGCTGTGAAAAGCAGACCGCTGCCCTTGTGGTTGTGTTCCTAGCCATGTTCCTTATGCAGTGTATGGATGTGGAAAGCAACCCCGGCCCCGGCTCAAAGTACAACTGGGAAGGAGGAAGCAACTCTGCAGCGTGAAGGCAGGCCACAGGACGCTCCACGCCCCAACCAGCACAGCAGTATGGCACCCAACCAGACCCCTCTTGCCGATCTCACCGACTTTCTTGCAGCTGCTATCAAGAAGATAGAATCGTCCCAAGCACAGCTGGAAGAGAAGATCGGCAGGCGCCTAAGGCAAGTGGACCAAGACCAAGCGGACCTGGCAAACGGCATCTGCACGCTGACGGAGCAGCACAGATCACTCCAGGCCGAAAACGAGTCGCTGAAGGAAGATGTGAAGAACTTGTCAGCAAGATGCGAATCCCTCCAGCAATACTATGAAAACCTGTATGACTGGCAGGACCAACTTTCAAGTGCAACCCGTGAGCTTGATGATCACCTGGACAGACTTGATGCCTTTTCACGGAAGAACAATCTCAGATTTTTCAACGTCCATGAGGGTCCGGGTGAAGACTACAAGTCGTGCGCGCGGAAAGTCGTCCAGCTACTCAATCGCTTCTTTCCTTTTAAGATATGGAGACCCGAGGACCTCGAGCAGGCTCATCGCATTGGACCGAAACGGAAAGACGGCAGCCGCCCACGCACGCTGGTCGCACGTTTGCACACATGGCCGGATAAGCTGTCCCTCCTAGAAGAGAAAGACGCCAGAAAGGACATGGCCAACACCTATGGAATCCGGATGGCTGCGGACCTTACGGACCGGCAACACAAGGAGCTAAAGCGTCAAAAAGACCAAGGACGAATTGCGTACTATCGCAACGGGCGCCTGTGCTTCAAAGAAAAACGGCGGTCTTCACGCCGAGGATCCCCAGCGGGCCATGACAGGCGACACCCCTCCCCCTACTGATGACATGAATGAATATCCGGCACTCCAGAGGCAGCAGGTACCTCCCACAGACCACCAACAGCTACAGGCCATGGAGACCCAAGGCCCAATAGCTGCCTCCACCCCAGGTTTGCCCAAGTCTGCCCATGCGACCTCAGGTCAGATCCTTGAGGAACACTGGGTACCCGACAACGGCAGCGGAGTGTCGGCGAACGACAATGAGCACCAAATGGTCATTACTGCAGATGTCGACCACAACGCAGATGCTGAAATTACCCACGACACAAGTTTGGAGGACACCGGCTCGGCAGAGGGAGGAACCCACAACGACCATGGCGACCCCCACGTTCTCCGCAACCAGATCCCCAGCGGCGACCACCACGCTCCCCACGACCAGAGCCCCAGCGGCGACCACCATGCTTCCCGCGACCAGAGCCCCAGCGGCGACCACCATGCTTCCCGCGACCAGAGCCCCAGCGGCGACCACCATGCTTCCTGCGACCAGAGCCCCAGCGGCGACCACCCGCTTCACATCTCAGAGGTACCAGAGGGTGCTCAGGGAGCCCCCACGACCGTCGCTTCGCCTTATGGACAGGAGCGGAATGCAAACCTGTCACCTGCCGCTGACCAGACCACAGCGGAATCGCCCGACAGACCGCTTCGCGACAGCCAGACCTCGGTCAAGCAAGCGCCGCTGTCGCTACCTGGCGAGTCCCCCAGCGACATCGAAAGCTAGTCCCCCATGAATCCAGAAACGATGAATCGTGACAGGGACGGGCAGTCACCTACTGGGAGAGGTGTGCGGAGGTTAGTCATTCGTCTTCACTTCACTTCACTTGTCCTTTGAAAATGAAACTGTTAGGCAAGCCGTGGGCCGAGGCCCGCAGACACGCAGTAAGGCGCCTAGCCGACAGATACGGCTCACGGACTGTTTTTCACGCGCCGCTGCTGGTGCAGACAAAGAAAAGCGTGCCGATGGTCAGTGGGGACTTGAGCCGCACTCTGCCACTAACAGTGCCAGCTGGGGGTTCGGCCCTGCGCGTGTCAATACTTTCACTGGTAAAGATGACGGGGGCACATCTGATGCCTTAATGTTTCTAACGTACAATATAGAAGGTCTGAGTACTATCTACCAACCCTGTGTGAGATCGTATATATCTGGTTTTGACTTTATATTGCTTACAGAAACTTTTTCAACATGTTTTCCTGTTCACCTATTTCCTTTGCACGATGTTTTTGTGTCACCTGGTGTTAGACTCACGGACTCAAAAACGGCCCGACTATCAGGTGGAGTAGCCCTACTAGTCAGAAAAAAAACTTAATTCCTTTGTTAAGCATGTTCGGGTAGAATTTGATAGATGTGTCACTCTTAAATTGTTAAAAGAGCTTACTGGTATGACCGTTGATTGTGTACTGATTGGTATGTATTTGCCCCCATCGCAGAGTTTATACTATGCTGACACCGAGATTGACAATGGAGTTTCTTTACTCGAGCAATGTATTATTGATATTTTGGAAGAAACCGGCGAAGTTCCCATTATCATATTCGGGGATTTGAATGCAAGGACAGGTAACACTAATGCGAGAGAAGCAGCTTTACCTGCTGGTGGTTTGATTGATGAAAGTGTTGATAGTGATTCTGAGGACACGCGCTTCCGGCGGACATCAAAAGACATTATTGTGAACGAGTTTGGTCGCTATCTCCTTTATGTATGTGAACAATTTGATCTCATCATACTAAATGGCCTTATGCCAGGTGACGAAGATGGAAAATTTACATATAATTATTGCTCATAATGGCTCAAGTACCATTGACTACTTTATTATGTCGAGGAGTCTTGTTCATATGGTATCGCATTTACACGTGGTATCTAGAACTGAGTCGAAACATATGCCAGTTGAAATGAAATTTAAACTTTCAAATACGTTTTACGACGTTGCCAACAAACCAAGAAAATATCCGCTCCAGAGGTATGTATGGGATCAAACAAAAGCACAAGAGTATTCTGCTATGTATTCTTCAGAAGATATTTCCGCGCTGTTTGAACATGCTGTTAATCTAATTGATATTGACATTGAGGCCGCTCTTCAGAAATTTAATGAGGGAATTTACAGAGCGGGTCACTCTATGCAGAGAACTGTTGTAGTTGGTAACGATAAAAATAACCCTCGGTTTGATCATGAGTGCAGAGTAAAGCGGCGTTTGTTACGACATACTTTGAGAAAATACAACAAAGCTTGCAATACGATCGAAACTGCGGATCTAAGGAAGAAATATTCAGAACAGAGAAAAAATACAAAAATACTTTGAAAGAGAAGAAATCCGAACATAAAAAAACTGATTCTAAAAACTCTCGAAGACAGTGCAATGGATTCCAGAAAATTTTGGAACACTATCAAATCAGCCAACTGTAAGGATGCTTCAGTGCAAAACACGATTACCACCCAGGAATGGTTTCAGCATTTTTATTGTGTGTTTAATGGCGATACTGTTACTGGTATTGACGTTGATGCTATTGGTGACTCTTCAGTTAACCTGGAGAGTGTATCGGCTACTTTAGATGAAGATATAACAACATTAGAAGTTCAGGATGCAATCAGAGCTTTAAAAAGTAACAAGGCCCCAGGTCCAGATGGTTTATGTGGAGAATTCTATAAATATTCTGATGCATGTGTTGTGAATTTTCTCACGAAATACTTCAACAAACTTTTTGAGTCAGGAATGTTTCCGTTAGCCTGGTCCGAATCCGTGAGTCAGCCGTTGCACAAGAAAGGTGACAAAAACTCTCCTGATAACTATCGAGGTATATCGCTTTTGAATGTCAGTGGAAAGTTATACTGCTATGTTTTAAATAAACGCCTGACAGATTGGGTGGAAGAACATGGACTAATCAATGTGGCTCAGGCTGCATTTAGAGGAAATTATAGTACGATCGGTCATATTTTTACTCTTCTAGCTCTAGTCCAGAGGCAGCTCCTTAACCACGGTAAATTATATGTTGCTTTTATCGACTTTAAAAAAGCATTTGATTTGGTCGATAGAAGCTGCCTTTGGGCTGTCCTCAGGAAGAATGGCGTAAGATAAAAAAAAAATTACAGAGCTATAAAAAGTATGCATGATGTTGTCAAAACAAGAGTTCGTGCAGGTGGCGACCTTACGCAAGATTTTATGTGTCCTCGTGGTCTAAAGCAGGGCGATATATGCAGCCCGATTTTGTTTTCTCTCTTCATCAACGAACTTGCTATTGAAATTATACAAAATGGCAAACATGGGATTACTTTGTCGCCTGAATTAATTCAAATACTTATCATGCTTTTTGCTGATGTTGTGGTTCTCCTGTCATACACTGTTATTGGTCTTCAGCGGCAACTCAGTATTTTGAGGGATACTGCTAAAAAGCTGGGTCTTGTTGTAAACTTACAGAAATCAAATGTGGTTGTGTTCAGAAATGGTGGCCACATTGCAGCACGAGAGAAATGGTTCTATGACGGAATGAAACTAAAAATTGTAAACCAGTATCAATATTTTGGGGTGATTTTTTCTACAGGGTTAACATTTTCATACGCTCATGAAGACATGGCCAACAGGGCAAAAAAGGGCGTGGTCGGTATTTTGAAACTTCTGTGGACATTGGGTGATCAATCCCCTAAACTCTTCTTTTTTTTTTACTGTTTGATTGCCAAATTCAGCCTGTGCTTACTTATGGTTCTGAGGTTTGGGGTGTGATAGCCGACAACAGAATCATTGAAAGAATTCATTTATTTGCTATCAAAAGATTACTTAATGTTAGTCCAAGAACGCCGAATGCGCTTGTGTATGGAGAAACGGGTCGATACCCATTGTATATTTCCACATACACGAGATGCATTAAATACTGGTTGAATATTCTAAGAATGCAAGAAGACCGAATACCCTTGAAATCGTACAAAATGCTTTATAATATGCACTGTAACAACAAAAACAACTGGGCCTCCTCTGTTTGCTTCACATTGTATGGATACGGATATGGACATGTTTGGGAAAACCAGGGTGTTTGTGATATAAGAGCCTTTTTGTGTGAATTTAAACAGATTGATTGATTGCTATCTCCAAGGATGGAATAGTGACATTAATTCCAAGGATCGTTATGCCTTTTTTTCCTCTTTTAAACAAACACATGGATTGTCGCAATATTTGTTAACGGTCAAAAACGTCGCTCTAAAAAGAAACCTAGTGAGACTGAGACTTGGTGTGTCCTTTTTGAAACCGCATCGCCTACGTTTTTCAAAAACAACAAACAGGAGAACTTTGACTGCCCTTTTTGCGAAGATACATATGAATCAGAAATACACTTTTTGTTGGTATGCCCGAAATATTCAGTGTTAAGAGAAAAGTATATACCCGCTAAATTTTACACTCGCCCATCAGCGCACAAAATGGCATTGCTCCTAGCAGACACAAGACATGCAACAACTCTTGCGATTAATGTGTCTAAAGCATTTGCCCTGAGAAATGAGCAGAAGTAGTCTGGGTCCACGATACGTGTAGAAACCATGCTGACAACATATAAGGAATGTTTTGATGATTACGTTTGTGTGTTTTGGTATTTAGTAAATCGTTAAACTCTGCTGTGTGAAATGCACATGTATGTCGACCAGGGTGTATGTATTTGTACCCCCCTTCCCCATTGACACGGGCAGATGGCCTAGCTCAGTAAAATATTCGTATTCGTATTCTCTCTCTTCCCCCCCCCCCCTTTTTCTCTTTCTCCTCCCACCTCTCTCGCCTATTCCCACCCCTATCCCTTTCTCTTTCTCTCCACCTCTCTGTCTCTATCCACTCTCTCTTTCTGCTTCTCCTCCCCACACATAGTTCAGGAGCTGTGTGAAAGTCGAGGTGGACGTCCTGGGCTGTCCGTCCTAACGAGCCTTCTGGCATCATCAACATCTTCTCCTCCCTCTTTCTCTTTCTCACCACCCCTCTACTCCCCCCCCCCTCCTCTCTTTGTCCTTCCATCTCTCTCACTTATCCCCACCTCTCTCTCTCTCTCTCTCTCTCTCTCTCTCTCTCTCTCTCTCTCTCTCTCTCTCTCTCTCTCTCTCTCTCTCCCCCCACACCCCCCTTTCTCTTTCTCCTCCCCCCTCTCTCGCCTATTTCCTCCCCTATCTCTTTATCTCCACCCCTCTCTCTTTGTCCTTTGCCCCCCCCCCCCCCCCTTTCTCTTCACCACTCTCTCTATATCCGCACTATCTCTACCTTGCCCCCCCCCCCTCCACACCTACCCACCTACCTTCTCTCTTTCTCTTTCTCCTCACCTCTTCGGCAAGCTCACCTTTCTCTTCCGTCTCTTTTTCAGGCCGACACAGCCACATCACGCAAATAGCCGCTCGGCGAGCTGACGACGACACGTTCAGCCGTTTCGTCCTGCCCCGAATCCCCATAGAGAAAGGAGCACAAGACATCACGGGCATCACGTGCCACGGAGACCAGATGTATCACCGTGGCAACCCCGTGGAGTCGGTAGGCATCAGAGAGGCCTTAAACCTGTTCCTGGATTTCCTGGGAGACCGGCCCGTGGTGGTTGTGGGCCACAACATCAAAGCGTTCGATTGTCCCATTCTGCTGAATGCGGCGCGGGCTTGCGGCTCCGACACGGTTGACCGGCTGCAGGACGCTGTCCACGGCTTCGTCGACACGCTTCCGCTGTTCCGTCAGGTCAACAAACGGCTCAAATCACACAGCCTGGGCCATTTGCACGAGCACTACCTGGGGCGGAACCACGACAGCCACGACGCCAGAGAAGACGCTCGAGCTCTTCAGGAGATCGTGGACAAGGCGAAAATCACCCGCGAGACCCTTTCGCGGCACTCCTTCACCCTGACCTACATTACTGAAGTTCAAGGCTTCCACGAAAAAACGGAAAGGCTCCTTCAGACGTGGAGGCCTTTAGTGGAGGAGAAGGTTGTCAGTGAGAACATAGCGAAGAAGGCCGCCAGCAGCGGCTTGAGCTTTGACGACGTCAGGCGAGCTTTCGCCGAGGGCAAGGAGGCAGGGGCCAAGCGGGTCCTGCAACAGCCAACGCCAGCAGATGGGAAGGCCAGGGTGACGGACCGGAGGAACATCCTGGACAGCATCTGCCGCTACCTCCGTCGCGAGACGGAACGGCAACGAGGCCAGGATACCAGTCGCGAGGAACAACGGCAGTGATGGACAGCATATGCCGCTGTCTCAGTCGCGAGGAGCAGTAATGATGGATGACATCTGCCGCTGTCAGTCTAAGACGCGAGGAACAGTAATGATGGATGACATCTGCCGCTGTCTCAGTCGCGAGGAGCAGTAATGATGGATGACATCTGCTGTTCCTGACATCTTTTCCTGTAATGACATCTGCTGACAGCTGCTGTTCCTATCGACTGAGACAACCTCAGTCGCGAGGAACAGCAATGATGGACAGCATCTGCCGTTGTCTCAGTCGCGAAGAACAGTAATTGGGACTGTCCTGGTCACTAAGCATCTGCCCCGTCACAAGGAACAAGAGGGATCGCGCGCCACAGTGTCAACCAGAGTGGTTTCCCCTTTAGGTCTCTTCTTCTCTTCGCAATTGCTGCAACTGACAAAAACTTGGTGTGGACACCGGCACAAGATTCAGTTCGCTGAGCCATCAGATGCATTAAATTTTCATTCCTGATTACTAGTGCCGAAAGCTGGAGGAGCAGACTCTGAAGCAAAAATCTGAAACAAGAATGACTGCTAGCATTCTAAAACGAGATCCAAACACATAAAAGATTGAAAAGAACGCTTATTTGTTAGGACACAAACACAGAATCGGCAAATTTTTCAGGGTAATCCCCTTTGTCAAGCTGCAAAACGACACTTTAACAACAATTAAACGGTTAAAAACGATGAAAAAATTAGATGAGAAGCGAAATAACTTCTCTTTTTTGGTTGAGCTGTGTTTTTTAAACTCCGTTTTAGTTAAAACAAAAAAACTAAAACGGACCGCAGCACTGCTGTTGAGTAACAACTAAAGCAAAAGAAGTCCAACTTTCTGGGCCCAGCTCCACGTCCAGCACCACCTCCCTCCTCTTGATCTCGCCTGGACCCGCAAAAGTGTCTAACTTCTTCGTGAGAGTCCAGCTCGCCTCCCTCCTCTTTGATCTCGCCTGGACTCTGAGTAAGTCAAGTATGTAAGTGAACATGTTTTTTTTTAACGTCCACAGAAACCGTACGGCTTATTAGGGGCGGGGAGAAGGGGGAAGGGGTATGAAGGTGGGGGGGGGGGGAGAGGGAGATTATATACCTATCGCTACACCGTCACCACCAAAATGACTTCTGCATTAAGACTCTGAGGTCCCTGTAGTGTCACACAGTGGACCTATAATTATATGAGTGTATGCCCTAGTGTTTCCAATGAGTCAGAGACGAGCCTACTCCGTGCTTCGTGGAAGTTTCGTCGTCTTGACTCACCTGTTGACTGTATAGAGACAGACAGACAGACAGTGAGGTTTTCGAGTGATTGCCATTGTAATGACTGGTCATTTGAGTCCTAATTTACACACCCATTGAATTTTGCTCAGACTGTTTGTGAGAGTGACCTTTTTCTTTTTTCTTTGTGTTTTGAGTCTACGGTGGCGTTCGATGCACTGTGCATGCTTACAAAGGGTGAAAAAAATGTTTTGCTATTTGTGATCAAACTGTCTTTTTATCTCCCAGTACTTTTACTGTCCATTTTATTAGGAACATTTTATGTTGGTTTTCAATACTGATCATTTTCATTCCTCCTTCAGTATCCAGGCTAAGCACATTTATTTTTATTTTTTCAAATGCTCTTTTGTTGTTATAATTCCTTTTCCATAAGAACCTGTATATTATTGTGTTGATGCGTGTGAGTACACATTGTGGTAAAGCTAGTAAAGAAGAGGGGGGGGGGGAGAGGGAGAGAGAGAGCATGTGTGCGTCTCAGTGTGTGTGTGTGTGTGTGTGTGTGTGTGTGTGTGTGTGTGTGTGTGTGTGTGTGTGTGTGTGTGTGTGTGTGTGTGTGTGTGTGTGTGTGTGTGTGTGTGTGTGTGTGTGTAAGTACGCGCGCACCCGTGCGCGAACTCCTTTTTTGTTGTTATTGTTTAGGGTGCTTTGTTTTTTGTAATTAATTATTTTAGTTGAATTGTCTGTATTTTCATTTTGGTTGAATTTCTGTCTATTGGCAAGTGCACAAACAGAAATAATCGGTTCAACCCCATTGTTATGGACTATCGTCTGCAACAATAAACCATCAAAGTGTCATACTCTCTCTCTCTCTCTCTCTCTCTCTCTCTCTCTCTCTCTCTCTCTCTCTCTCTCTCTCTCTCTCTCTCTCTCTCTCTCTCTCTCTCTCTCTCTCTTCTCTCTGCATATCTTGTCCGGCTTCCTTTCTCTGTCTCACTCTCTCTGCATCCCCCCCCCCCCCCCACACACACACACACACACACATACACCCTCCCCCTGCCCACTCCGCCCTCTCTAGCTCTGAATGTTAATTATGCCAACTTGACAGTGTCCTTCGTCAGTTACTGGTCTTCCTTCTTACCGTGGCTGCACCTTCCTTTTCTTTCTTAACACAGTCTATCGAGAAAATAGTCTGCTCTCGGATTCGTGGATTCCGCCGATTTGCAGTTAATTTGTGTTTCGTGGAAGTTCCGTATCGTTGACTTTGCTGTCAGCAAAAACAAGCACCGCAGTATAATCTGTCTACTGTCTCTGCTGTCGTAACCATGTCTGTGTTGCCGTACTGGACACCTGTCAGTAAAAATGATCAGTGTAAACCTTCACCGCTTTTTGAGCGATTTCCCCATCTCCCATCATCCACATCTTGTCGTCCATCGCAGAACACTCGATCACAGTCTTTGCCTACCGGTAAGTACAAAATCTGTCTCAACCTTTGTCAGTTAGGCCAACAGTAAATAAACCATCGATCACGGCCTTTGTCAGTTAGGCCAACGGTAAATAAACAATCGATTACGGCCCTTGTCAGTTAGGCCTACCGGTAAATAAACAATTGATCACGGCCTTTGTCAGTTAGGCCTACCGGTAACTAAACAGTCGATCACGGCCTTTGTCAGTTAGGCCTACCGGTAAATAAACAGTCGATCACGGCCTTTGTCAGTTAGGCCTACCGGTAAATAAACAGTCGATCACGGCCTTTCAGTTAGGCCTACCGGTAAATAAACAATTGATCACGGCCTTTGTCAGTTAGGCCTACCGGTAAATAAACAATCGATCACGGCCTTTGTCAGTTAGGCCTACCGGTAAATAAACAATCGATCACGGCCTTTGTCAGTTAGGCCTACCGGTAAATAAACAATCGATCACGGCCTTTGTCAGTTAGGCCTACCGGTAAATAAACAATCGATTACGGCCTTTGTCAGTTAGGCCTACCGGTAAATAAACAATCGATTACGGCCTTTGTCAGTTAGGCCTACCGGTAAATAAACAATCGATCACGGCCTTTGTCACGGTCAAAGTCTGTAAGGCATACCAGTAAGTAAATAATCCATCACGTCCTAAGTCTAGTAAACATAATGCTTAACGGTCCACAGAAACCATTAGGCTTATTAGGGACGGGACATCTACGTCTGTAAGGCCCACCGGTAAATAAACAATCGATCACGGCAAAGTCTACGAAGCATACCAGTAAATAAATAATCCATCACGTCTTAAGTCTTACAGACCCACCGTAAATAAACAATCGATCACAACCTAAATCCGTTACGCCTACCGGTAAATAATCAATGCGAAACCGTTCAGCAGAAAGTAGGGTAGAGGGTTTCGGCAAATATATTAAATCTTTCGACTGTTAAGGGTTAACCTTTCCAGTGAAAGTGACTCTTTAGGAAATCCCCCCCCCCCCCCCCCCCCCCCCCCTACAGTTTTACACAATGCATGTACCGTGATAATAAGCAAGCTCGCAGAAATTTGAGACGGTATACTAGGAAATTATAAGCTACTCTAATTATGCACGCTGGGCCTTTCTCCGTCTTGTCGTCATTTTGTCTTCTCCTTAGCATTGTCATCGTTTATGGTCTACACTTCTGGCAGAGAGCTCCGTGGTCGATTCTCGGTGAATGACTCTGTGATCAACAGCACTGAGCTGGCCAAGCTCTGCTTTGAGCCACCTAACTAGCTGTGTGCTGCCGCCATGTCGGCTTACCTCGGGACACTCCCTAGTCTGACGTGGCCAGAGGCGATGGCCAGACGTGGCGGTTATCCGAATGGTCTGATGCGGAAAAAGGCCCCAGGTGGCTCTGAATAAGTAAGTAAACATGGCGCTTAACGTTCACGGAACCATGAGGCTTATTAGGGACGGGGAGAATGGGAGATGGGGGGTAGGGGAAGAGGGATAACAATTATTATAATTATACCTATACCGCTACATTGCAACTCAAACTACGATTGGTCCAGTTCGCCGACCGGAATTTACTTTGTGGTTCGTGGGTGTGCCGTCGCGTTGACTCACTTGTCGACTGACGTGTCACGCAGTCGTTTCTCTGCCTTTCCGAATTCAGCATCGACACTTTTGACTGCGAAAATCGTGTAAACTGCAGTAACTCTGTCTGCTGTGTCTCCTTGTAATGCTGTGTTGTCGTACTGGACACCTGTCAGTAAAAATGATCAGTGATTTTTGAGCCATTGGTCTTTTTGAGCGATTTCCCCATCTCCCATCGGCCACGACATCTTATTGTCCATCGCAGAACACTCGATCTCAGCCTTTTTAGGCCTACTACTAAATAAACAATCGATCACAGCCTTTGCCAGTTAGGCCTACCGGTAAATGAACAATCGATCACGGCCTTTGTCAGTTTGGACTACCGGGTAAATAAACAATCGATCACGGCCTTTGTCACTTAGGCCGACCGGAATATAATCGATCACAGCCTAAATCCGTTAGGCCTACCGGTAAATAATCAGTCTAAAACGGTTGAGCGGAAAGTAGGGTAGAGTAATAGATTTTTGCATGTGTGTAACAATTAAGACTCCGAATGACGTTGTCTACGGAGAATTGGGCCGCTATCCACTGTTTATACAGCTACAGTCAGATTTGTCAAGTACTGGCTGAAACTGCTCAGACAAACAGATAACCTTTACTAAAGAAAATCGTACAAAATGTTATTAGAAATGCAAAACAGAGGTAAAACAACATGGGTGTCACATAGAAGATCAGTTTTGTGCTATAATGGATTTGAACAGGTGTGGCTGTTTGGTTGTGGGAATGACAAGATCTTTTTCAATGAACTAAAGAAAGGTTTACAGTTCTTTTTGCCATGGATGGAAGAAACACCTACAATCGAGTGACAAGGCTGGCAGTTTATAAAGGTTATAAGAACTGCTTTGAAAGGGAAAAGTATGTGGATTTTCTTTGGATGGACGTATACAGGAATGCCTTTGCTGAGTTCAGAATGGGTGTGTCCCAGATTAATGTCCATCAGCACCGTTTTTCACCAACAGCGCGTAATGTGGCATGCCCATTTTGTGCTGAAGAAAAAGAAACAGAAATAAAGTTTTTGCTTGAACGTCCACTGTACGTTTTCATAAAGCACAAATATTTGCCAGACAAAGCAAGGTGCTCATGATAATAGAAGTCATTTCCTAAGTCTTATGAACAGTAAATCTCAGCAGACCATTTTCAATGTGGCTAAATTTTTAGTCTGTGCTTTTAATCTAAGAACATCAAAGATGGAAGTACCCTCTTGATTGGAAGATAAGTTGCTAAAGCTGGGAGTGTTTCATATGTAAGCTTACTAAGTATCTTATCGTATACTTTGAACAACATATTTGGTCGGAAAATAGATACGCGTTTGTAAATATGAAAATGCATGTAATAGTGTGTACAGGTTATTATCACGTAGATATACTCGGGCTCATGTGAGTCTCTTCTTCCGACACTGAAAGGGGCCCTTGGCATATATTCATTAAATGTGTTAGTCTCTCTCTCACTTTTATAATTTTATTAATTTTAATTTTATTTTTTTACTGAAGCTGTAATTTGGCTATAGCCTTCTGTAATAATATTTTCACTGTGAATGTCTTGGTTATTAGTAGTACTGTAGCAACGGCAGATATGTAATTCGGCCTTTGTGCTAATATCTTCACCGTTGAGAAATAAAGTTCAATCAATCAATCAATCAATCAATCAATCAATCAATCAGTCAATCTCTCTCTCCTCTCTCTCTCTCTCTCTCTCTCTCTCTCTCTCTCTCTCTCTCTCTCTCTCTCTCTCTCTCTCTCTCTCTCACACACACACACACACACACACAAACACAGACACACACACAGACACACAGACACACACACACACACACACACACACACACACACACACACACACATACATACATACACACACACGCACGCACGCATACACACACGCTCACGCACGCACTCTCTCTCTGTCTCTGTCTCTCTGTCTCTCTCGCTGTCTCTCTCTCTGTCTCTCTCTGTCTCTCTCTGTCTCTCTCACTCACTCACTCACCACACACACACACACACACACACACACACACACACACACACACACACACACGCACGCACGCACGCACGCACGCACGCATACACACACACACGCACGCACGTACTCTCTCTCTGTCTCTCTGTCTCTGTCTGTCTGTCTGTCTGTCTCTGTCTCTGTCTCTCTCTGTCTCTCTCTGTCTCTCTCTGTCTCTCTCTGTCTCTCTCTCTCTCTCTCTCTCTCTCTCTCTCTCTCTCTCTCTCTCTCTCTCTCTCTCTCTCTCTCTCTCTCTCTCGCTCTTCTTTTGTACACGTTATTGTTATTTGAACGGTTCGCATTGTTGCTGCCTCTTCTCACTTATTGTGTGTCATTCAGGCCAACATTTGCTTCCATTATTTGCAATCACAGTGCTTGTCTGAGCAGTGTTTATATATATGCAGTGTTGTCATCTGAATACTTCTTTGTTCATCATGTAACTGAACCATATTTTTATCATCATCATTATTTATTTTTTAATCCCCCCCATCCCCGCCTTTCATCGGGTTGTGACTGATTCTAAAATTATCATCTCTCCATCCCTATTCTTCTTCTTTTTTCTCTTCTCTCTCTCTCTCTCTCATCTCTCTCTCTCATCTCTCTCTCTCTCTCTCTCTCTCTCTCTCTCTCTCTCTCTCTCTCTCTCTCTCTCTCTCTGTCCGGTTCGTGTTAAACTTTCAAAATGTAAACTCAAAACCCATTCTATTATATCATTTAGATCGTTCAAGCACTTTAATAAAACAGCTTTTTGTGCTGACCTGAATTGTGCCCCTTTTATTTCGGTCCTGAATTATATTGACCCTGAAGAAGCTTTGTCGGTGTGGTACAATGTATACCTCAGTGTAATCAACAGACACGCGCCACTGAGCACAAGCGCGTCAAACATCCCAAATTACCACCCTGGCTTAACAAAGATGTAATGGAGCTAATGGCTGAGCGAGACAAACTAAAGAAAGAAAAACTTTTTTCAGATATAAGAAGCTAAGAAATAAAATAAAAAATCGGGTGAGAAAAGCAAAAAAGGACTACTTCAGAAACTCATTGAGCGAGATAAAAATATTTCGACTGTGTGGCGTGCTCTAAATACATTTACGAAAGGGAGCCAGTCTCATTCTGCCAATATCCCAAAGAACCTAACGGCTGATAAATTTAATAATCACTTCCTTTCTGTGGCAGAATGTTTGATAAAACCACGATCGGATGATGTATATGACTCTGAATGCTCAAATATTCTACATGAATTTTGTGAGCGAAAAACACGAGGGCAGGAGCCATTTGTCATCCCATATATTTCCATTCCAGAACTCGGTAAATATGTATCCAAACTGGATAACAAAAAAGTCGTCTGGACCCGATGGCATTAGTAACCACTTACTTAAATTGTCACTGCCTTACATAATAGACTCACTTACTTACATTTTTAATCTATGCATCGAGAAAAACCATTATCCATCCGAGTTTAAGAAAGCAAAAGTGATCCCATTGCCAAAACTCGTGACAAGACAAATTTGACTGACTACAGACCAATATCACTGTTATCTGTCCTGTCCAAACTCCTCGAAAAGCATGTGCATGTACAGTTAAATGATTATTTGGAAAAACACCTACTCATTCACCCCTTCCAGTCTGGTTTTCGATGTAAACACTCTTGCAGAACCGCATTAGTACGGCTTACGCATTCTTGGCTGACAGCGATGAACAGATCTGAGGTGTCTGGCGTGATATTCCTAGACCTGAAAAAGGCCTTTGACCTTGTGGATCACAATATCATGATGTACAAGCTTGGATACTACCTTCAGAATTCAAGTTCCCTACCGTTTTTCAAATCGTATCTTGAAGGCAGAACGCAAAGTGTTTTCCTTCATGGTTCATATTCTTCTGAAGGCTCTGTAAAGTTTGGGGTACCACAAGGATCTGTCCTAGGGCCTATTCTGTTTAGTATTTTTATCAATGACCTACCATTGCATGTAACGAATATTTCTGTTGCTTGCGACATGTTAGCAGACGACACAACACTCCACACATCCGGAAAAGATATTATGCAGGTAGAACACACCTTACAGGAAAGCTTAGACCAGGTCTCATGTTGGTGCGACAATAATTCTATGGTCATCAATCCAAAGAAAACCCACTCTATGACAATCGCTACAAGGCAGAAGCATCAGCTGTTACCTTTATCGCTTGATCTGTTACTACATGGAGTGAAAGTTGAACAAGTGGCAGAACACCGACTTTTAGGATTAATTATAGACAACAAACTTCGGTGGGATACACATACTGACACACTGTGCAAAACACTCTCTAAGCGTGTCTTCCTTCTATC
>OY757551.1:17355401-17373269 GCA_963584105.1 Alviniconcha strummeri
CGCATGTGCAGTATCTGAATCATGACAACAGTAGGCCTACGCACTGCTGTAATTTCATATCTAGACAGGGGAAATATGGGGCGCAAGCCTAATCACTGCCGAATGTACACAATGCAGCCGAGTTGCACTCGAGCTTCCTGCTCCAACCTACACAGAAGGCACTCAGCGCGTTGAAGGGTTGAAGTAGCGTGTTGAGTCAAGTGACCAAAGAAATCGCGAATGTCTATCACACAGGGTAGCCTAATACGACAGGTTCTTCATTAACTCAGCAAGGTGAAAGAGGTGGAAAGAAGAAGAGGAAGAGGAAAAAGACGGTGATACGGAGACGAATGAATAGAAGACCGATGACTGACAATTGCAGGATGATCAGTGACGACGACGATGATGAAGAGGGTGAAAAATACTGAGAAGAGTCTAGACTCGTGACTTGAAGAAGAAGACTCGACGTGGAAGAAGAAGAAGAAGATAATAATAATAATAATAATAACTTGGTGGTTTACGCCCAGTCAACGGTTATATCAGGGCGAGCAAAAGAAGAAGAAGAAGCAGAAGATTAACTGAGATTCTTCAAGAAGAAGACTCGATCTAGAACTTCAGTAGAAGAAGAAGAAAGAAAGAAAGAAGACAGATTACTGACAACTTGTGATGCCGCTACTCGGCTGATTATGATAATAACGATGATGGCCATGGCGATAATGACGAACACAGTAACGACATCAGCAACAAAAAGATGATGGAAGATTCTCCCACATCCAACAGTCACATCACTCACCGTTGGAAGGGTCGATGCTGACTCAGTTGTGGAGACCACAACGGCGGTAATTCACACGGTGTTATAATCAGTGCCGTTCAAAGCATCGCCCCACGATTCACTTAAATGTACATTTACTTCCGCAAAACTGACACACCGAGCTTGCCGCTTTCGACGCATTTCATACACATCGCTAGTGTGTTCAGAGACACTGTTTCGCGATGTACGCTATTTATAGACTTTATTCACGAAAGGGAGCAGGTCAGTGATGAATGGCAGGTTGCAGTCACTCAAGCACAGGCGCTCGAAAATAATTTTTTCACGCATCAGCACTAGCCGACTGCTTAATATCACAATCCGTTCTTCTTGATATTTTATTTGTTTGTTTAGCTTGTCGGTTTGGTGTAGTTCTTGTTGTCGTTGCTATTTCCCTCCTCCTTGAGCTTATTTTATTTATTTATTTGCTGTTATATGTTACTGTTGTTAAAGGACACAAGGAGGTTTATTTACTAGTGTGGGAACCTAATGATTTTTATTTAATTTGAGAGTTTTTACGTTTTGGTTTGACACAGAGAAAGCATTATTCCAGGTAATTTTGGGTTTGCTATAACTATGTATTAGTGTATGCAGATTGAGAGAAAGGGGGCGTATGTATAAGAGTGTGCATGTGCGTGTGGTTCATGATTTGAGATATGTTCTTCGTTGTGCGATCGAACGACAGCTTTAATTTCCCACTGTGATTAATAAAGTATATTGTTATTTACTAGTGACATTAAACTGTGCACTTGGTGACGTCCGTGGCGTCCCTGGTGTGATCGCAGCTGGGTTGGCCGTCGTCTCTTTCCTAGCTGTGACAGTCGCCTTTACTCGAAGGCTTGGGGATCTGTTGTGGGTTGCTAGCCTCCAAGCTCTACCATCTGCTGCAAGATGCTCCCAGCCTTTAACAGGGATGTCACAGGCGCGCAGGGAGTTCTTGAGGGAGTCTTTGTAGCGCTTTGTCTGGCCACCCTGCCTGCGAGTGCCGCGAGCCAGTTCCGAACAGATCTGTTTTGAAAGACGGCTGTCCTCCATTCTCGTCACGTGGCCAGTCCATCTGAGTTGGACCTTCTTGATCAAGACCTCAACACCTGGCATGCTGGAACGGCGAAATACCTGTGTGTGTGTGTGTGTGTGTGTGTGTGTGTGTGTGTGTGTGTGTGTGTGGAGTGTGTGTGTGTGTGTGTGGAGTGTGTGTGTGTGTGTGTGTGTGTGTGTGGAGTGTGTGTGTGTGTGTGTGTGTGTGTGTGTGTGTGTGTGTGTGTGTGTGTGTGTGTGTGTGTGTGGAGTGTGTGTGTGTGTGTGTGTGTGTGTGTGTGTGTATGTGTTTATGTGTGTGGGTGTGTGTGTGGAGTGTGTGTGTGTGTGGAGTGTGTGTGTGTGTGTGTGTGTGTGTGTGTGGAGTGTGTGTGTGTGTGTGTGTGTGTGTGTGTGTGTGTGTGTGTGTATTTATGTGTGTGGGTGTGTGTGTGTGTGTGGGGGGGGGGGGGGTAAATGTGTCATTGTGTTAGTTTCTAGCTGTTTGGGCCCTTAATGTTCTGCGAAGTTGATGTACACACGCTGCCAGGGTCATTTTGGCCATGACCATGGGTGCAGCGGTGCTGTGGCTGGTGTACTGGTCAGTCTGGTGCAATCCTGGCATGTGACTTGACTGTTGTTTCTATGTCTTGGTCGATGCCAGGCCACCAGTGATAGCCCCTAGCGAGAGCCTTCATCCTGAACATTTCTAGGTGCGCTGAACATTTCTAGAGGTTTTTCACCCAGGATCCTTTGTTTTAGCGGTGTGGGAATGCTCACGCGAAGACCCCACAGAACCACACCTCCCTCAGCTGAGAGCTCCTGTTGCTTTATCTGAAGTTACGCTGTAGTTCATCATCGGCGGGAGCTGCCACAAGTATCATTTTTGTCGCAACAAACTCGTATTTGTCGCGACAAACACGTCTTTTGTCGCGACAAAAGTATGCTTGCCGCGACAAAATATATAACAAAAGTGTGCTTGTTTTGTCGCGACAAAAGACGTGTTTTGTCGCGACAATGGAGCAATGGAGCTGTGCGCGCATGGCTGATTAGATTTATGCATGTCATTTACTGCGAGACCCGGCTGGGCCTGCATGTCCCCGGACAGTGTTTCTCTGGCCAATGCGAGTTTCATCACCTTTATGAAGCTTAGTATTTTGTCTGCTCGCAACTTCTCTGGAGTTTCAACATCAGCAATCCCGATGCACAAAATGTCCCTAAGAGCATTGTTTAAAAAGGTTTCCGAGTTCCCACTCTGCAGCCAGCAATTTCAGAATTGCAGCATAGTCTGCGATAAACTCATTGGTTCTTTGTTTCCTGGAGTAGAAGTTCTGTTGGATGAACATGGGTTTTCAGTATTTCTTTGTGTTCATGCATCTACCGTTTTGTCTGGTGATACTATGGATTTGAGAAGTTTGTATGTTGAGGGTCCAGCTAAGCTAATGAAAGCGGAAGCCTTTGCAGCATCAGGAATGTTGTTTGCAACATAGCAGCAGTCGAAACATTCAGAGTAGGTATCAGCATCGTATGTTGTCGCATCAAACTCTTCGTAGGTAGGTAGTGTTGCTTAATGTCCTCAGATGTCAGCTGACATATTAGGGACAAGCTGAGACCAATGCCGAAGCATGGTTCAATATAGCTTTACGTCCACGGACACCCAAGGCTCGTTAGGACGGACAGCCCAGGACGACCACCTCGACTCTCACACAGCTCCTGAACTATGACCAACTATTCTACCTCCAAACTGGAGATATAGTGCATGTAAAAGACAGTATTCGGAAGGACAGATGATTTGATCTGGCCTGATCTTATGACAGACGGTGCTCAAGGAATCATAGATTGCAGTCACACAACCGAACAAGTGCACAGTTATTACTCTTTCAAGACGCCACAAAATGACGCTCTCGGCTCCAGTAGACGCACTGTTTTTTTGCAAGTTTAAATTAAAAAAAGTAAATAAACTATTAGGAATAATATAATAAACATATTTTTTAGAAAGCTTAGGATGTGTACTTGTCAGATAAATAACCCATAGAGTCATATCGCATACCTTTCTCCGTCACAACAGCAAAGCAGTAACTATCCAAACACAATAAAAAGAAAAAAGAAGGGGGAAAAAAAGAAGGTTTTATTCTACGGGTTGCATGGATCCTAATGATGAAAATGAAGATGTCATTATCGCTGTCACTCGAGTGCGCCTCGAGATCTACTGGCACAAACTCCTCGCGAGAATCAACAATGTTCTCTTCAGAATCACGGTCAGAAAAATCTTCTGGATCCGAGCCCTCATTCAGTACTATTTCCGCAGCTTTCCTCGTCGAGTAACGCATGTTCACTCTGCCCGCCGCCATAGTGAAACGTACAACTTTAGTCAGTTTGACACACGTGTTACAAATGCCAAAACAGACAAAGGAACACACGACTGGACGAAGGGGGATTACCGAAAGTGTCCGAAATTAATGCAGTTAGTGTAATATAATTGCCTCCAGTCAATACGAAAGTTGCTCAGGCCGTTAAAAATCTTTAATTCTTATCGTCGGCAGGCGTACTGCTAATTAAGTCCCGCGAGTTAAGAAGCGGAAAGCCTTGAAAGGGTTTTAAACTCTAAACGCAGGAAAGCATTACTTGTGTAAGCTCAACAGCAGCACTGCAGAAAAACAAGGAACGTTCAGGAACGTTATAAATGTAGTGTCTTAAAATGAATATATTTTAGCATGTCAGTCTTATTTTACATTACTGGTGTGTGTGTGTGTGTGTGTGTGTGTGTGTGTGTGTGTGTGTGTGTGTGTGTGTGTGTGTGTGTGTGTGTGTGTATGTGTGTGTGTGTGATTTTTTTTTTTTTAATCAGATGTGTGCACACAACAGTGATTTTTTTTTTTTAATCAGATGTGTGCACACAACAGTGATTTTTTTAATGCTGTGCTGAGAGAGACTATTAATGCTTATTAACACATGCTTCTGTAGACATTTACTTTTAAATGCTGTGATAATAATACGTTGTGTGTGTGTTTGATGTGTTTTTTGCCATTCTTGCCTTGTTAAAATAGTAGTCTATTGTTTAATTTATTTCTTATGTGCACGGCAAGACAAATTCATTTTCCTTGTAAACTTGTGCTGCGACAACACATATTCTGGTTCTGATTCAGAGACGAACAGCACATTCCAGGACCCACATTTAGCCGTCTCTAGAACATGTCTGTCCTGCAGCTCCACTTGACAGTCCAGAAGTTTGTCCTCGTGACCAGATGTCATGTGTGCACCATTCAAACAGACACTACGACAACACAAGTGTATCAGTTACACGGTGATTTATTAGAAATTAGACCGACTGATTCCATATGTAAGGAAGGAAGCTGACCCTTTTCAACAAAGACTCACCCCGGGAATCCCGTAGCGGTGGGAATTCTGGAGTATATCCATCAGGCATTAGCCGTGTTTAGTTGTTACAGGAACGGTCAATCTGGACCGTACCAACTACATGCAAGGGTAGTTTACTATTGAAGTTAGCCATTATTTTAATGAGCATTTCCATATGTTCAGTATGTAATATTTAGACATAACAAATAACACTTGTTTCTGATTTCAAAATTTTCTGTGATCTCTGCTTATTCCACAAAGTTAACTGTATTTTGGGGTAACTCTACAAAGTGCATATTATAGAATGACCTTCCCATTGTATCCCTTTTGTGTGTGCTAATCTCCCTATTGGATCCCTGGCGTGTATGCCAGTCTCCCCATTGTATCCATGGTGTGTGCTAATGTCCCCATTGTATCCCTGGTGTGTGTGTGTGTGTGTGTGTGTGTGTGTGTGTGTGTGTGTGTGTGTGTGTGTGTGTGTGTGTGTGTGTGTGTGTGTGTGTGTATGCCAATAATAATATAATCATAATAATCATAAAAAATAATTTGAAAAAGCGCCCACCTCAAAGCTCAAAGCACTAAACAAACATAATTATGCACATCGAGATGGAGAATGTTAACCGCAATTTAACAAAAGCTAACATATAAAATGATAGTGTAATATGAACAAGGGTTCAAGATGCATATGCATACACATTGCACAGACTCACAGTGGTGAAGGACAGTCTCCTAACTGAAATATTCGGAGAAGAAAAATGTCTTAAGTTTGCTTTTGAAGGAAGCGAGAGTAGCATAGTGCCTGTTGTCTAGGGGGAGATTATGCCAGATGCGGGGACTAAGGTGCGAGTGCAAAAGCCATGGAATTTGTGGTTCAAGCGTTGGAGTTGGAGTACAATATTTTCTTTAAAAAAAAAAAAAAAAAAAAGAAGAGAGAAACAGGAGATGATGTATGGATGCTACACACATTTTCAAAGTCAGCACATCCACAAGGGCCATACATGGTTCAGAGGTAAGTGCGCTGCGCTGGTGATCCAATGAAAGCAACCACCGCGGGTTCGAGTCCCAGTCGAGACAGGGCGAAAAACCGTTTTTGATCAGTTAGATCCACCAGTAGCTTCCTGACCCAGTCCCGTTCCTTGTGACGATGATCACTGCTCTGCATTTTCACGGAGGTAGCGGCAGATTTTGTCCAGGGTGCTCTGTTTCTTCGTCAGCCGCTGTTGCAGAACCTCCCTGGCCCTCTCCTCCCCGCCTTCGGCGAAAGCTTGCCTGACCGTGTCAAAGTGCAACTGGTTGCAGACGGCCTTATCCATCATGCCCTTCTTGATTACATCCGCCTTCACCAAAGGATTCCACGAGAGACGGCAGTCAACTTTGGTGAAGGAGGAGACGTTTTCGGCGGAGATACCCGGTAAAGCTAGCTCATCTGCTGTTGGGTCGCGGTTCCCGCTGGCGAGCGATTGGAATTCTTGTGCACATTTACGAAACAATGGGCGCGTGTCGACGAAGCCGCGGATAACAGCCCCCAGCTGGTCAATCATGCCGCAACGTCTCGCTTCTCTCAGCAGGTGGCCTATATTCTCTTCTATGTTGTGGCCCATTAGCGCCACAGGCAGTTTTCCCAGGAACTGAAGGAACCCCTCTAGGGCCTCTCTGGTGCCAACAGGTTCCCCAGGCTGGCCAACGGGTGTGTTGCCCGATTCGGCTGATGTTTGTCGCTCTATAGGTATCGAGGGATCGAAGAAAGTGCTCCACTCGTGTTCACCACACTGAGCCTTTATTTGCGTGATGTGGCTATCAGGCTCTGAAGAAAACAGAAAGATGCGTTGGGGGGCGGACAGGCATAGACAGAAAGGGGGGAGAGAAGAAGGAGAAATTGACAGAGAGAGAGAGAGAGAGAGAGAGAGAGAGAGAGAGAGAGAGAGAGAGAGAGAGAGAGAGAGAGAGAGAGCAGTTCCCCCACGCACCCACCACCACATCCCAACATTAAGCAAAAGGTCTGTCGTCTTGCGCAGCAAAATATCCCCCGCTGTAAACCTAGATACTTTACGTCACTGCCATGGTCAGTATACTACATGATTATATGCCAGTATACTAGTATATATATATATGATCACTTTGTTTTTGCTATGTCTGGTTATAATAGTAATAGTGCATCAACACACCTAGTTCGGTTGCAAAGATATAAGTGGTACAGAAAGTACAGGACTGACCAACATTCAATGAAGTTTGGAACCATCATTTGAACACAGCAATTCAATCTGTTCGCAAGGGATTTTGATTTGTTGTTAATCACTTTTATATAGCGCTATTCTCCGCCCTCGAGCAGACTCACTGCGCATGTGATTCTAAATGACTGTGGCCTTTTATAGCGCGTTTTGAATATCAACCAGTGGTGTACTTACAGCACTGTTTGCTTGTTACATGGTTGGTGCCTCGTAAAATTGTACCATCAAACTAAAACGTTTGGTTGCAAAAGGATAAGCAGTTCTGAAAATATAGCATAAAACGAACTTACTTTTATTTTTTATCATATGAGCCATCATTATGCCCTTGACCCTGAAGATAGCAAAACGGTCTTTTTGCATGACACTATAGTTCGTGATAATGCAGACGGACACAGCGATTCCAGTATACCCCCCCCCCCACCCCCACACCCAGCTTAGTTACAGGGGTGCAAAAGTCAAAATGAATTACATCATCATCATCATTATTATTAATCATATCCGAAGCAAAATGAGTTTGCAGGCTGACAACCGGGCACACTGTGACTTTGTCGTTTATTGATGCACAGTTGTTTAGCGACACGTTGGTAATCATGTTAACAGTTCAAGCCGTTCTATTGGAAAACATCTGAGCTTTCTTCGTAATGACAGTTACATGCTATGTTGTTTCCAGACAAATGCTGTACCTGACCCCGTTGTTTCCAATTATAGCCCTATTGTTTCCAGCAGTCTATATAAATACTTAGTCCTGTTCTTTGCCTACTTAGCCCTGTTGTCTCCAATATATTTGGCCCTGTTGTTTCAAGAGAGATACAATAACTAGCCCCGTATTTTGCATACTTAGCCTTGTTGTTTCCAGCAGATCTGACCCTGTTCTTTCAAGAGAGAGATGCAATAACTAGCCCTGTTCTTTTCATACTTAGCCCTGTTGTTTCAAAAATAAGATACAATAACTAGCCCTGTTAATCTCATATCTAGCCCTGTTGTTTCAAGTGTCAAAACAGGGACAATACCCGGCCCTGATTTATTTTATTTCATACATAGCCCTGTTGTTTCAACTGACAGGACGGGTGCAACACCTGGCTCTGTTGTTTTTACATATAGCCCTGTTGTTTGAACTGTCATAACAGACACAATACCTGGCCCTGTTGTTTTTATACACAGCCCTGTTGTTTGAACTGTCAGGACGGGTACAATACCTGGCCCTGTTGTTTTCATACATAGCCCTGTTGTTTGAACTGCCAGGACGGGTGCAATACCTGGCCATGTTGTTTTTATACATAGCCTTGCTGTTTGAACTGCCAGGACGGGTACAATACCTGGCCATGATGTTGGCGCAGAAATTAAGCTCCCCTAATTTCGACCTTCTCGGTCCATTCACTGTCATTTTTTCCAAACCCTCTTCCTACTTTTTAACTGGGTTAGTTTTGGCCCACAGAATAAAGTAGGTCACAATGCTCGTCGTCACAACTGATTGATATTGGTTCCAGCTGAATTTTAACTTCTCGTCGACCGCATGAGGTCACCTCAGCACGAATCACACATTCAACATTCTTTTACACCAGTTCAAAACACAAGTCACTAATTCACAAATTTGTCTAATTCACTGGTTCAACATTAAACATCAAGCATCTATCAATGCACAATAATACATGTTTTAATTGCTACCTGTTTATATTCCGAAGGCACTCACCACAGGACCCTGCTTAAATTGTTTGAGATCATGAGCAGGGTGGCCAGTTTTATTACTTGGAGTGCGATGTCCGAAATGCACGCAGTTAAAAAGCAGAAAGAGGATACTGAAATGATGAAGATGAATGGACCGGAAAGGTAGAAATTAGGACAACGCAGAAATGTCTGGCAGTGGGTGAAGCATGAGTGGTTATATTCTAACCTTCTGCAGGCTTTAAAGGGGGAACATTTGCCAGCTCTGAGTTCTTAACAGAGGGGACCTTACATTTCTGCGTCCACAGTACCCACTGCGGGTAGTCACGGTCTGCGAAATATAAATACATTCCTGTGTATGTGACATTGTATATTTTAACAGTGAAGCAGAAATGTATTTGTGATGTTAAAGATGTTTCTTTCCTCCTCTGAATCCTTACAGTGCACGTACAGTGTAAATATTGAGATGTGCTAGTTATTGACTTTGTAGAATTTGCTGCGTTTATAACTTACTGTTGTGATCGGAACTGGGATCCAGGTTTTGGCTTGCGATTTTGGAGGCTTGTTTTGAACTGGTGTAAAAGAATATGAGTGCGAGATTCGGTCTGAGCGGGTCTTACGCGATTAACAGAACATTACAGTCCAAGAACTAACCTGGCCCTGATGTGTCCATACACAAACCTGTTGCTTCAACGGTCAACATCGGTACAATACCTATCCCTGATGTTTCCACATTATATCGCCCTGTTGTTTAAACTGTCATGGCAGGTACAATACCTGTCCATGGCGTTTCCATTCATAGCCCCTTTGTCTCAATTGTCAATACAGGTACGACACTATATCATATCCCTGTTGCTCTATACATAACCTTGTTGGTTCAACTGTCAAGACAGGTACAATACGTATCCCTGATGTTTCTATACATAACCTGGCTGTTTGAACTGTCAAGACAGGTACAATACGTATCCCTGATGTTTCAATACATAACCTTTTTGTTTCAACTGTCAGGACAGGTACACTACCTATCATCCCTGATGTTTTTATACATAACACTGTTGTTTCAACTGCCAAGACAGGTACAATATTTATCCCTGAAGTTTCTATGTATAACCCTGTTGTTTGAACTGTCAAGACAGTTACAGTACCTATCCCTGATGTTTCTTTACATAACCCTTTTGTTTCAACTGTCAATGCCTGTCCCCTAAGCTTTTCTCTCTCTGTATAATCTTGTTCTTTCGTCTGTGAAGCCAGGTTGAAAATCTGAAAACATCAGAAACCTATCCCTAATGTTTTTATACATAACCCTGTTCTTTCAACTCGCAAGACAGATACAACACCGAGGCCCGTCGTTTGCAGTACCTATGCCCTTTGTTTCAGTTAACTACGCCCATTGTTTTCACTTACTGTCGCCCGTAGTTTCCAGTTTCAAGAAGACGCGTGGGAGGTTGGCGATGTCCTCCCGTGGCTGCTCCAAGGCCAACCCTTCCACCCCCTCGACCAGAGCCTTTTCCTCTTCCTCTTCCTCTTCCTCTGGATTTTCACCGGCACCACCACTGGCATCATTATTGTCTTCTGCGTCTGCCATGGCTCAACGAGTCTGGCGAGCAAGTGCATGGACATTAGTGATAAGATGTGAATGTGGGATGTGATTCCTGGTGGTGGTGGTGGTGATAGGGGTGGTGGTGCATTTTTCTTGTTTTTTGTTTTTGTTTTTAGCATGTAGCTGGGAATGCAGTATTAAGTCTTTCTGCACTCTCTGCCTCTGTCCCTGAGGCAGTGATAATGTACGGAGTCGTGTACCACGTGCACCCCTCACCGCGCTCACCGCCACCTCCACCAAACACACGCTACAACACGTACTTAGCGAACACTGAGATATACAGACACATACACAACATTCATATCATTATGATGACACACCGTTGAGAGAGAGAGGGAGAGAGAGAGAGAGAGAGAGAGAGAGAGAGAGAGAGAGAGAGAGAGAGAGAGAGAGAGAGAGAGAGAGATTCTTTATTTATGAGAGTAACATAAAGATTTTTTTTTTTTTTTTTTTTTTACATACAGCCCTCGCCTAAACAAGGGTCTATTCTAGATCTAATTACACATGTCCACATTTTCTAAGTTACGACACACAACGTTGCACGCATGGGGGGGGGGGGGGGACTTTTAAATCACTAGTAACAAACATTATTGGTAGGTGAATGGGTGAGGAATGGGAAATACACTAAAACAGAATATAGCATACTTGTTACAGTCATCAAGTTTAACATGCGATGACAACCAATCAGCGTAATTCTTTATCTACGACACGTAACGTACGTGATTTAAACATTTCGGTGGTTCACAGCAAATTTGAGCTAGATATTTCAATATACATACGTTTGTGTGGAACTGTGCATTTGTAAGAGTTTGAACGAAAGCACACACTAAAAAACAAAAGAAAGAACCGATGAAGAAGACCTATGAACCACAACGAAAAAGAAAGAAAAAGTATCAAAATAAAAGTAAAAAAAAAAAAGTGATGTAATGGGTCTGCATGTAAAAAAGAAAAGAAAAAAAAAAAAAAGAAGAAAAAAAAGAAGAAGAAAAAAAGCGGGTGGGGATTTTCGGAACGTTTTATTTTGTGTACCAGAACATCCTTATTGCAGTTACGTCTTTGTTTGAGGGGAAGAATGGATAGAAAATTACAGTCTGAAATTCACTTAGAGTTGTCGTTTGGAGACGAATTGTCTTGAGCGCTCGCGTACGAAAGCAAACCAAGAGTTTGAGGGTGTAGATCGCTTCTCTGTAATTTATGACGGATATAATATGAACATGGAAGAATACTTTTCTGGCACGAAGGTTCAGAACATTTTGGATTTTGGATAACTGGTCAATGATCTTGGCCGTACTTTTACACAATACAGGCACATGACTGGATCAGGAAAGGTTGCTGTCAGTGGTCAGACCAAGAGCTTTGTGTCTGTCGACTTCATTATCAGTTTGGTTTCCTATAGGAATAGGTGAAAGTTAAATTTTGTCTCTTTTGCCTGGTTGCCCAATTTCCCTTCGAGCTCATTTACACGCCCCTATACGGGCATCATGTAGATATATATTACACTCTGAATGTACTTTGCAATCCTTTTTGTGCGGTTGATTATTCTACGGTATCACACTGGGCAGCAGGTAGTGATAAAGAACAAGTAGTATACGTCATATGAGATGTCAGTTTTAGGGACAAATGACTTGTTGAATCGCAGTTAGATACGGCTTTGTTGATATGTGATTAGTTGAAGTGTGGGTCGAGTTGAATTCGCAACGTATAACTGACAATCAATGCACGCATCACTCTGTTATACATTATGAGCGTACAGCCAGCAAACAAGGCAGTAGAGCATCTGATCGATTCATATGACTAGTATTGGAAAAGAAAATGGAAGCAATGAATGTTTATCCTATAAAGAACAGGAAGGGAGAGGGGGAAACAAAAAGGAAAAGAAAAAGAAAAAAAGGTCACTCTCACAAACAGTCGGAAGCACTGGGCGGAATTCAGTGGGTGTATAAATTAGGTCTCCAATGTCCAGTCATCGCTATGGCAATTACTCCAAAACCTCACTGTCTGTCTGTCTCTCCCTAGCGGTATTCTGTCACAACGCATCCTGTGTAACTGCTTCAAGGTGTGCACGAAAGTTTCGCTTGAAGGAGCTGAGTGATTGACAAGATCTGACTGTTAGAGGTAGTAGGTTGTTCCATACAAAAGCACCAGGGAAGGATATACTTGTTTTGAATATGTCTGTCCTTGGCCTAGGCAAACTAAGCTGATAGTTCCTAGAGTTGGAATAGCGTGAGGGAGGGTATGTGTACAGGTTAGATATATATCCTGGGGCCTGATTGTGAAGGACCCTGTACATGCACAAACCTTTGTTATATTCAAGTTGTTTGTGTAGGCCCGTTATCCTGATCTCTTTGAATTTTTGGCCAGTAGTTAAAGTTGTATCTGGAAAGATTAACTTTACAGTTCTTCTGTGCAGAGAATTTAATCTCTTCTTGAATACGACCAAATGCTTCCTTAAAACTGCCTTTTTAATGGTAAACAAATAATCTGCAAGAGAGTGGCTTTAAAAAAATGAGGAATAGAAGGCAAGACGGTCGTCTGAAGCCATGGCTCTGTACCAGTCTTGAAGACAGCAGTCAATTAACCGCTGTCTAAACTCGCACAAAAATCTTTTCATATTACACACACCCTGGTTTTCCCAAACGAATCCGAAGCCGTATCGATACAATGTAAAACAAACATAAGAGATCCAGTTATTCTTGTTTTTACAGTGGAGGTCATAAAGCATTTTGTATGATTTGGAAGGGAGGCGGCTATCTGGCATTCTTACAAGGTTCATCCAATATTTAATACATCTTGTGTATGTATTTACATAGAGAGAGAGAGAGAGAGAGAGAGAGAGAGAGAGAGAGAGAGAGAGAGAGAGAGAGAGAGAGAGAGAGAGAGAGAGAGAGAGAGAGAGAGAGAGAGAGTTTAAAACTAAATCATTTTATTGAATTTTCCATTTTTGTTTGGTTGACCTCTGTCGAGGGGTAACATGACCAGACCTGGCGGAAGCAAAGTAAAAAAGAAAAAAGAAAAAAGAAGAAAAGAGAAGAAAAAAGAGAGGAAATTTAGCGTTCTGGTGGCGTCAAAATTTGGATCTTATTTTCTTCAAAGAGTGAAAGCGGATAAAAAGCTTCTTCGGACAAATCTAAAAACATAACGTATCCTTAACGTTAACAAAATTAAGAGTTTTTTCTTTTCAGAAATGCTTTAATGAATAGTTAAATGTTTATTTAGAATACTATGGTTTGTCTGTCCTTGGCAAAAAATATAGAATTGTCTAGTTTTGGTTAAAATGATATGATTAAAATGATACAAGTTATGATTAAAAAAATACATGCGCTTTTTTTAAAATACTTTTTTGTTTTTGTTTTGTTGTAAACGCTTTCAATGACTGGTTTAAATGGTCGTTCAAAATACGATGATATGTGTATCTTTGGGTAAAAATATTATTACATTTACACATTAATAACATTAAATTTACCGGTCTAATGACACCTCAGGTATTTTTACGGGGTGTGAATCCGAAACTATGTAGCAACGCCGGGAAATAACTGGGACAATTTTGCCGCACCTGTTCCAAATTACAGCATACTCACAGGTATACCCTGACACTGATGCTGTGTTGCAAGAGTTTGGGCCAACTGCAAATCATTTAACGGCTTCCGGTATTCCGGCTTCTTTGGGGACTGTTTTCAGCGCTGAAATCACGGCTGTGGCAAGGTGTTGGTCTGAGGAGAAGGGCCGCTGCAGACTGATTATTTACCGGTAGGCGGACGGATTTAGTCCGTGGTGAACTGTTTATTTACCGGTAGGCCTAACTGACAAAGGCTGTAATCGAGTGTTGTGCGATGGACGACAAGATGTCGTGGCCGATGGTTGATGTGAAAATCGCTCAAAAAGCAGTGACGTTTCACACTGATCATTTTTACTGACAGGTGTCCAGTACGACATCACACACATGGTTACGACAGCAGAGACAGTAGACGGATATACTGCGGTGTTTGTTTTTGCTGACAGTAGAGTCTGGGCAAAAAAGATCAGGGAGGTGGAGCTGGGCCCAGAAAGTTGGATTTCTTTTGCTTCAGTTGTTACTCAACAGCAGTACTACGGACATTGTCCTTGTGACTCTGCTCCGCACAGCAGTTGAAAGATCGACTGTATAGTACGTGCACACTAGTACGCTGCTACACAATGGCGAGGAGACACTGCTTTAATTAACATGATTTGTTGTTGTTCTGGCGGAGGTCCACGGCCTCCTCGGTCTTCCGGGTCGGAGCGCGCGGTGGAGCCGTCACTCTCTCTTCTCCCACCTCCCACCCGCCTGTCCCCGTCCCTAAGCAGCAACCTCGCTTCTGTGGACGTAAAGCAGACTGTTTACGACAGGGACTGCCAACCACTGAGCTAGAACGATGGAGGCAGCAAGGCCGTCCGCGTGCAGCAAGCCAGCGCAGTTCTCCGTGCGTGGCATAAATTATTGCACCGTGCCGCCATGTTGTTCTGGATTGATCGAGTCTCAAAGCAGAGCTAGGCCAGCTCAGGGCTGTTGATTACAGAGTCAGACACCGAGAATCGACCACGGACCTTTTAGTAGAAGTGTAAACATGAACGAAGACGATGATAAATGGGGAAAAAAGAAGAAGAAAAAAAGAAAGAAAGAAGACAAAAATAAATAAAAAATGCTGGCAAGACGCAGAAGTGCCAGGGTACTTAAATTTCCAGTATAGCCGCGTCTGAGATTCCCCGAGCTTGCTTATTATCACTGTCCATGCACAGTGTGAAAATGTGTCGGGGGGCGGGAGGGTTCTAGCTCAAGAGGAGTGGCCCCATTTCCTAAAGAGTTACTTTCACCGGAAAGTTTAACCCTTAGCAGCCGAAAGATTAATATATTTGCCGCAAACTCTACCCAACTTTCTGCTCAACCGGAGCCAGACTGATTATTTACCGGTCGGCCTAAAGGATTTAGGCTTTGATCGATTGTTTAGTTACCGTTAGGACTTACTGATTTAGGCTGAGATCGAGTGTTCTGCGATGGACGACAAGATGTCGTGGCCGATGGGAGATGGGGAAATCCCTGAAAAAAAGCAGTGAGGTTTTACGCTGATCATATTTACTGACAGGTGTCCAGTACGACAACACACAGCATTACAAGGAGACGCAGTAGATAGAGTTACTGTAGTTTACATGATACTACCAGTCAAAAGTGTCTATGCTGAATTGGGAAAGGCAGAGAAACGACTGCGTGACACGCCAGTCCACAGGTGAGTCAGCGCGACGGAACATTCACGAACCCGCACAAAGTAATTTTCCGTCGGCGAATTGGACCAATCGTAGTTTGCGTTGCAATGTAGCGATAGGTATAATAATATACCTCTTCTCCTACCCCCATCCCCAAGAGAGAGAGAGAGAGAGAGAGAGAGAGAGAGAGAGAGAGAGAGAGAGAGAGAGAGAGAGAGAGAGAGAGAGAGAGAGAGAGAGAGAGACTGAGAGACTGACACTTTGATGGTTTATTGTTGCAGACGATAGTCCATAAAAATGGGGTTGAACCGATTATTTCATAGCCGGTTTGTGCCCTTGCCAGTGGACACAAATTAAACCAAAATGAAAATACACACAATTCAACTAAAATGATTAATTACGAAAAACAAAGCAACCAAAACAAAACAACAACAACAACAAAAAAGAAAAAAGGAGTTCGCGCACTGGTGCGCGCGTACTTACACACACACACACACACACACACACACACACACACACACACACACACACACACACACACACACACACACACACACACTGAGACATACACATGCTCTCTCTCTATCTCTCCCCCCCCCCCCCCTTTACCAACTTTACCACTAAGTGTACTCACACGCATCAACACAATAACATACCGGTTTTATGGAAAAGGAATTATAACAACAAAAGAGCATTTGAGAAAATAAAAAGAAATGTGCTTAGCTTGGATATTGAAGAAGGAGGAATGAAAATGATCAGTATTGAAAACCAACATAAAATGTTCCTGGCGAAATGGACAGCAAAACTACTCGGAGGTAAAAAGACAGTTTGGTCACAAATAGCAAAACATCTTTTTATACCCTTTGGCTCACAGTGCATTGAACACCACCGTAGACTCAAAACACAACCAGGCCAGAAACAAACTAGACTCCCACTGTTGGCGAGAAGCAATAAAAGCAACAACACTGATGAACAGAAACAGATAACCAGCTATGGACAGTATTAGGACAGAACCGATATGTAACAATAAGAACATCAAATTCAAAAGGCCATCCCCTGTTCTACAGCAACAGGTGTAAAGCAGGAATTGTTTATCTATAAGATCTTTAGGTCAATGATCACATCATGAGGTATGAACAAATTGAACAAACGGTCGGCAAAAACGGCGGGTTGTTGTTCGAATATAATGCACTTCTCAACGCAATCCCTGAGTCCTGGAAAACTGCAATGGATAGAAAACTACTAGGCAGTGATCACTGCACACGAAATAAATACACAAATAGGCTCACTCAGCAACTTGATAAACAAAAAGATCAGAAATGTCTTTGATAAACTTAAAAATCACGACATAATTATGTGTTGCAAACTTTTCGAAAGTAAACAACAACAAAAAAGGAACGTGAATATAGTAGATTATTTTGGCGTAGCCCATGAACACGCTAAAGAATCATGGCTCAGATTGTTCCATTTTAAATTGATTCATAATACATTCCCAACAAACATTTTATTAAACAAGATGGGTCTAGCGACAACAACAAAATACCTCTGGTGTACAGAAATAGATTATAACGAACATGCATTCTATCAGTGCACTAAACTGGAAAACTTGTGGAGACACGTCAAACAGTATATTTTAATCAACTATGACTGGCGTTGGAAATAAATGAAAAGGTAGCCCTTTCTGGCGTGTCAAAAGCAGAAATCGAGGATGCCGAGATAAGAAAGGAAGTAAACCATATCATACTGATAGCCAAGCTCGCCATTTCAAAATGCAAGTGTGGCAAATGTAAAAACTGAGGGCACAACGAGGTACCACTAGCTCTGAGCGATTGTCGTCATGGCCAACGTCTACATGGATTAATATTCTCTCATGTCAGTCAGCACGCCACCCGTTTTGTGGGACCATCACCGCCAGGTGAGGGGCGTCGCGTGATCTTGGTGGGTGGGGGAATGGGGTAGCTGGGGGTGGAGGTGTCATTGACGTCATGGCAAAACCCCCA
>OY757551.1:17373469-17457673 GCA_963584105.1 Alviniconcha strummeri
TACTAGAAAATCCAAGCTGAATCCATGGTAGCTCAGTGGTTTGATTGACATTTGTTAGTGATAAAGATGGGTGATACTTCAACAAATACAGTATCAGGAGCCCTCCTACCCGCTGTCCCCCCCGCAGGCCGGCGCCGGCTCTTACGCCTGAAGAAAGCCAGCCGCCGGACTGTTTACGTTACCGCACTCCTGGTCACTGGGCAGCGGTACATATCGCAAAGAAGAAAACTCTCCTTAGCGTTGCAGTTTTAACTGCCTCTCTGCATAAGGCAGAATAAAACTTCAGTCAGCAAAGACTGAATGCAGTATAAAATGCCCGCTGTTTTTGAGTAGATTTACTGTCAGTTATGTCTAATGAGCATTTGTAATGAGTGTGTATAGCTTGTTTAATGCTCATGCGCTCATTTCGTTTGTACAGTTTTACTTGAACATGAATAAACTTCAGTTAAACCCGAAGGCAGAGTGCAGTATGCATGCACTTCAGTCGGCACCTTCATACGTGTATGCTGTAATCTTACTTTTTGTTTTTTTGTTCGTTTGTTTAAATACGAATTATTAATTTGAGTCCCATATCAGCAGTTTAGTTTCAGAAATGACTGATTTTACTGAGTCCACACATTACTTTCAAGTCATCCTTTCTTTCTTCATAAAATAATTTATTCTCTTCCCTTCTTTATAAAAAATATATACCCAACTACACCACATTAGGCCTGTATTAAGAAACAAAAAATTAGTCTTAGTGCAGGATCATCGTATGTCAGTGATTCTTCAGTATTCAGTCTTTCTGTAGCCATGAGGATGACAGCATCTCACACCTGTTTTGATCCTTGTCAAGTAACCCAGACATTCTGAACTTATCTAGCAGTGTCAGTTATTAGTAGACAATTGTTCTCATCCTGGCAATTAATTTTAGTGTAATCTTTATTCTTTTTGGCATGGATGACATGCTTGAATAGACATCGCTTTTACCAGCAACATTTTACAGTTATTAGTTCTTATCAATGTAAGCTGCAATTAAGGGACCACACCTATAGTATGACGTTTTTCACAAAGCCAATTGTCCAGGTGCGTGCGTTCGTGCGCGAGCGGGCGGGCGTGTGTGTGTGTGTTGTCTTGTTTATTCTGTTTCATTGTGGGTTCTTTGTATAACGGGAGTAGAGATGGGGTGTTACCTCTTAATAACTTTAAACCGTAAATTTATTTTCCTTCAGTTTTTATTTTGCCCATGCAGATAGCCCTTTTTCAGTCTGTGAAACTACCATATATACCTATATTATGCAAGGAAATCTGGATGTGAGTGAAAGGTATAAAAGGACGGATGCATGTTGTTTTTAATGTAACGGCCAACAAAAATGACACACACAACACACGCACGCACGCACGCACGCACGCACGCACGCACGCACGCACGCACGCACGCACGCACACACACACACACACACACACACACACACACACACACACACACACATGATTGTCCTGAAGGAACCGACTGAACATTCAGACCTTTAGTGTTGATATCAAGCTGTCAGTCTAAATAATAAAATGAAGGGGGGGAGGGGGGGGGGGGGGAAGAGAGAGAGAGGAAAACGTGAAAGAAAGTGCCTATTGAAAAATCGTGTTTTTGTTTTGTTTTGTTTTAGTTTTTTGTTTTAAATTCATTTCTTTTGTCAATAACAAAAAACAAAAACAAAACAAACAACTTGAAAAACCAACAAACAAACAAGCAAAAAAATGAGAAAAGGGCCTGTTGAATTCTTTAAAAATAAATAAAAATAATAATAATAATCTGTGTTTTCATCTTTAATCAAGCAATAGTAATTGATCTGAGCCGGGGTTTTTTTTTTGGGGGGGGGGGGGGGGGTCACCCCTCCCCCCCCCCCCCACCCCCACCCATACTGTAATGTTTGTTGTGTCATTGTAAGTTCATAGACTGTGATTCAGTGTTGCTGTGTTACTGCCGTTTCTGTCTGTTTTGTTGTTGTTGTTTTTTATGTACTGTTTGCTGTGTTTCTGGCACTCTTCCTACAAGCGACTGAATTGGTGCACTTGAATCATATGCACAGTGACGGAGGGGGGTGGGGAGTGGGGGACGAAGAAGAAGAAAAAAGAAGAGAGACAGAGAGAGAGAGAGAGAGAGAGAGAGAGAGAGAGAGAGAGAGAGAGAGAGAGAGAGAGAGAGAGAGAGAGAGAGATAGAGAATCACTCCCCATCTACTGTTGGAAAAGCGAACGACCTGTCACAACCACTACTCTCCCCGCGCTTAGCGGAAAGGAAGCTGCCAGCCGTGCCACACGCATTTGTGACTGATTATAATCTTTTTAAAATATCAACACGTAATACGCATAGAAAAAAATCTGGTTGCACATGTCCGCGATTGCAGCAGCTGAACAATTATTTAAAAGAAAGAAAGAGAAAAAAAAAATATATATTAAAAAAAAAAAAGAGAGAAGAAACCGGATTCGAACCCTGGGCAGTGAAATTGCAGCCCGGCGCGTTACCGACTACTCTACGGAGAAGCTAGCAGTAGCTGGGGAAATTTATGCCTATATTGCTTTTCCGTTAGTTTCACTGCCGCATTTTCTTGTTCGGCTTTTATTGTGTTTCTCAAATAACGTTGTCACTTTTGAATGCTGTTCCCTCTTGTGCTCTTCTTTTCTTGAGGGATGTTTTCTCTTTCGGATGTTTTCAATCGCTGTAATTTTGTAGTTTTTGCTCGGTATGAAACGAAATTCCCCAGTTTCGTCTGCTAAACGGTAAACGGAAGTCATTGAAAGCGTCTTCCAAGGGGAGTTTTCATTAGCTCAATGCACTATTCGAAGAAGAAATAATTTACCTAAATTCCCTAAAAATCATCATAATAACAGCCATGTCCTGCATTATCTGCCTTTTTGGATTACATAAAAAAAAAACTGCAACTACGCTTTAGATTTTAGGAAAAATAATTCGTTAACTTTTTGACGGAAGCAATTGGCAAAGCAACCCCTAAGATGGCGTCCGTTTGTAAACGAAAGTAGAATGGTCGAAACAGAAAAATCAAAAACTGATGCCGAAAAATCGAGCTAGAGTCTTGGAATAAAAACGGCCAGGCTGGAAACGGCTAGGCGGGGGAAAAGGGCCCGGGCAAGTTTATAATTTCGGTAAACAATCGGACAGGCGCTCGGCCGCGCGTCCGGTGCAGGGTTGTTTGTGAGTGTTTTGACGTTTTTCACACTTAAACGGGTTCTGGTTGCTCTGGAACCACCGGGAGGTCTGTCGATCGCCTCCCATTTCTAGTAGCGGTCACCCTCGGAGATATCTCGGCATGACAAGATGTATTAAATATTGGATGAACCTTGTAAGAATGCCAGATAGCCGCCTCCCTTCCAAATCATACAAAATGCTTTATGACCTCCACTTTAAAAACAAGAATAACTGGATCTCTTATGTTTGTTTTACATTGCATCGATACGGCTTCGGATTCGTTTGGGAAAACCAGGGTGTGTGTAATATGAAAAGATTTTTGTGCGAGTTTAGACAGCGATTAATTGACTGCTGTCTTCAAGACTGGTACAGTGCCATGGCTTCAGACGACCGTCTTGCCTTCTATTCCTCATTTTTTTTAAAGCCACTCTCTTGCAGATTATTTGTTTACCATTAAAAAAAGCAATTTTAAGGAAGCGTTTGGTTGTATTCAGATTAGGTGTATCCCCCTTATAAACACATCGTCTACGATATGCAGAATGAACACCAGACATTTTTACCTGTCCATTCTGCGACACCAACGAATCAGAAATTCATTTTCTGTTAGTATGCCCAAAATACAAACGCTAAGTGAAACTTATTTGCCTGCTAAGTTTTATAACCACCCATCTACTTTTAAGGTGGCAATCCTGTTAGCAGATACAAGACTATCCTTTGCACTAGCAATCTATATTTCCAAGGCCTTCGAGTTAAGAGCCAATAGTATTAGCAAGGCGGTCCTAGCCTGATCGGGTATTGGGAGTCACATGCTTTTGTATTATTGGTCTTTTTTCCCCCTTCTCTTTTGATGTGCTTGTAAGCGCGCTCGCGTATGTATGTGTTATATGTGTGCGCGCCCGCGAGTATGTGGGTCGTGCGTGTGTGAGCGAGTTCGAGCTTGAGGGTGTGTGTGTGTGTGTGTGTGTGTGTGTGTGTGTGTGTGTGTGTGTGTGTGTGTGTAGGGAGAGAATCTTTGCTGAAATGTTTTGATATTATGATTGTTTATGCACATAAAATGCCTCCCCGCCCCAACCCCCACCCCCACCCCCATCCCCCACCTCCCTGTTTGACATGGAAAAACGGTCTAGTTCAATAAACCATTCGTTCGTTCTCTCTCTCTCTCTCTCTCTCTCTCTCTCTCTCTCTCTCTCTCTCTCTCTCTCTCTCAAGAAGAAATTAAATTCTCTGCACAGAAGAGGTGTAAAGTTAATCTTTCCAGATACAACTTTAACTACTGGCCAAAACTTCAAAGAGATCAGGATAATGGGCCTACACAAACAACTTAAAAATAACAAAGGTTTGTTCATGTACAGAGTCCTTCACAATCAGGCCCCAGGATATATATATAACCTGTACACATACCCTCCCTCATGCTATTCCAACTCTAGGAACTATCAGCTTAGTTTGCCTAGACCAAGGACAGACATATTCAAAACAAGTATATCCTTCCCTGGTGCTTTTGTACGGAACAAGCTACTACCTCTAACAGTCAGATCTTGTCAATCAGCAAATATTTCGTGCACACCTTGAAGCAGTTACATAGATTGTGTTGTGACAGAATACCACTAGGGAGAGAGAGACAGACAGTGAGGTTTTGGAGTAATTGCCATAGCGATGACTGGACATTGGAGACCTAATTTATACACCCACTGAATTCCGCCCAGTGCTTCCGACTGTTTGTGAGAGAGACCTTTTTTTCTTTTTCTTTTCCTTTTTTTTCCCCCCTCTCCCTTACTGTTCTTTATAGGATAAACATTCATTGCTTCCATTTTCTTTTCCAATACTAGTCATATGAATCGATCAGATGCTCTACCGCCTTATTTGCTGGCTGTACGCTCATAATGTATAACAGAGTGATGCGTGCATTGATTGTCTGTAAGTTATACGCTGCGAATTCAACTCGACCCACACTTCAACTAATCACATATCAACAAAGCCGTATCTAACTGCGATTCAGCAAGTCATTTGTCCCTAAAACTGACATCTCATATGACGTATACTACTTGTTCTTTATCACTACCTGCTGCTGCCCAGTGTCATACCGTAGAATAATCAACCGCACAAAAAGGATTGCAAAGTACATTCAGAGTGTAATATACATCTACATGATGCCCGTATAGGGGCGTGTAAATGAGCCCGAAGGGAAATTGGGCAACCAGGCAAAAGAGACAAAATTTAACCTTCACCTATTCCTATAGGAAACCAAACTGATAATGAAGTCGACAGACACAAAGCTCTTGGTCTGACCGCTGACAGCAACCTTTCCTGGTCCAGTCATGTGCCTGTATTGTGTAAAAGTACGTCCAAGATCATTGATCAGTTATCCAAAATCCAAAATGTTCTGAACCTTCGTGCCAGAAAAGTATTCTTCCATGTTGATATTATATCCATCATAGATTACAGAGCAGCAATCTACACCCTGAGACTCTTGGTTTGCTTTTCGTAAGCGAGCGCTCAAGACAATTCGTCTCCAAACGACAACTCGAAGTGAATTTCAGACTGTTATTTTCTATCCATTCTTCCTCTCAAACAAAGACGTAACTGCAATAAGGATGCTCTGGTACACAAAATAAAACATTCCGAAAATCCCCAGCCGCTTTTCATTTTTCTTTCTTTTCTTTTTTAACCTCAGTTACATGCAGACCCATTACTTCACTTTTTATTTTAATCTTTTACTTTTACTTTTAATTTTTATACTTTTTCTTTCTTCTTCGTTGTTCTTCATCGGTTCTTTCTTCTTCTTTTTTTTTTTTTTTTTTTTTAGTGTGTGCTTTCGTTCAAACTCTTACAAATGCACAGTTCCATACAAACGTATATGTATTGAAATATCTAGCTCAGATTTGCTGTGAATCATTGATGGACGCTGGTATTAAGTTTAGGCTTTTGTTTTTGAAGAGGCTTCATATGGTCCACCGCTCTTCCAGCTAACGTTTTCTCAAATAAGTCCCGGCACTTTGGAAAGCTCAATACATCAGTCCCTGGAACTGACTTCTTCAAGCCTAGCCCAGTATATTCTGTCAGTTTGGAGCTCACTCTCAGACTCTCTTGGGTTCTAGTCAGCACCAAAATGTTTAAATCACGTACGTTACGTGTCGTACTTTATGCGCTGATTGGTTGTCCTTGCATGTTAAACTTGATGATTGTAACGGTATGCTATATTCTGTTTTAGTGTATTTCCCATTCCTTACCCAGTCACCTACAAATAATGTTTGTTACTAGTGATTTAAAAGTCCCCCCCCCCCTCTCTCATGCGTGCAACGTTGTGTGTCGTAACTTAGAAAATGTGCACATGTGTAATTAGTTCTAGAATAGACCCTTGTTTAAGCGAGGGCTGTATGTAAAAAAAAACAACATACATTTCTTTATGTTACTCTCATAAATAAAGAATTCTCTCTCTCTCTCTCTCTCTCTCTCTCTCTCTCTCTCTCTCTCTCTCTCTCTCTCTCTCAACGGTGTGTCATCATAATGATATGAATGTTGTGTATGTGTCTGTATATCTCAGTGTTCGCTAAGTACGTATTGTAGCGTGTGTTTGGTGGAGGTGGCGGTGAGCGCGGTGAGGGGTGCACGTGGTACACGACTCCGTACATTATCATTGCCTCAGAGACAGAGGCAGAGAGTGCAGAAGGACTTAACACTGCATTCCCAGCTCCATGCTGAAAACAAAAACAAGAAAAATGCACCACCACCCCTACAACCACCACCACCACCACCAGGAATCATATCTCACATTCACATCTTTATAACTAATGTCCATGCACTTGCTCACCAGACACGTTGAGCCATGGCTGACAATAATGGTGCCGGTGAAAATCCTGAGGAAGCTGAGGACCCACCGGAGTACACACCGGAGTACCTCGCCACTCTACCACGCGTCTACTTGAAACTGGAAACTACAGGCTTCCGTAAGTGAAAACAATGGGCGTAGTTAACTGAAACAATGGGCGTAGTTAACTGAAACAATGGGCGTAGTTAACTGAAACAAAGGGCGTAGTTAACTGAAACAAAGGGCGTAGGTATTGGAAACGACGAACCTCGGCATTGTATCTGTCTAAACAGTTTAAAGAACAGGGTTATTTATTATTTATTTTTAAAAATATTTTTTAAGGGTTAAAAACGCATCAGGGATAGGTTTCTGGTGTTTTCAGGTTTTCAACCTTTGCTTCACAGTTGAAAGAACAGGGTTTTATATATATATGGAAACTTAAGGGATAGGCATTGTACCTTTCTTGACAGTTGAAACAAGAGGGTTATGTCTAGAAACATTAGAGATACATACTGTATCTGTCTTGGCAGTTGAAACAACAGGGTTATGCATAGAAACTTCAGGGATAGGTATTATACCGCTGAAACAACAGGGCTATGTATGGAAACATCAGGGATAGGTATTGTACCTGTCCTGACAGTTGAAACAGCCGGGTTATGTATAGAAACATCAGGGATGTGTTGTACCCGTCTTGACAGCTGAAGCAACAAGACTATATATAGAAACGTCAGGGATAGGTACTGTACCTGTCTTGACAGTTTAAACACCAGGGCGACATCATGTCATTTAAACATCATGGACAGGTATTGTACCTATCCCTGATGTTTCTATACATAACCTTGTTGCTTCAGGTGTCAAGACGGGTACAACACAACAGTAACAAGCACATCTCAATATTTACACTGTAAATATAAGGATTGTAAGGATTCCGAGGAGGTAAGATAAATCTTTAAAACCACAAACACATTTCTGATGCACAGCTACAATATACAATGTCACATATACAGGAACTTCGCATACCGTGACTACCGGCAATGGGTACTGTGGATGCAGAAATTTAAGGTCCCCTCTGCTGAGATCTCAGAGCTGGTAAATGTTCTCCCTTTAAAGCCTGGAGTAGGTTAGAATATAACCATGCATGCTTCACCCACAGGCAGAAATTTGTTCACTGTCCTAATTTCTACCTTCCCGGTCCATTCATCTTCATTATTTCCATATCCTCTTCCTGCTTTTTAACTGCGTGCATTTGGTCCTGTGGTGAGTGCCTTCGGAATATAAATAGGTAGCAATCAAAACATGTATTACTGTGCATTCATAAATGCTTGATGTTTAATGTTGAACCAGTGAATTAGACAAATTTGTGAATTAGTGACTTGTGTGTTGAACTTGTGTAAAAGAATGTTGAATGTGTGATTCGTGCTGGGGTGACCCTATGCGGTCTACGAGAAGTTAAATTTCAACTGGAACCAGCATCAATCAGCTGTGACGACGAGCATGGTGACCTACTTTATTATATGGGCCAAAACTAACCCAGTTTAAAAGTAGGAAGAGCGACTGGAAAAAATGACAATGAATGGATCGAGAAGGTCGAAATTAGTATAACTGGCGGGAGCTGCCACAAGTATCATTTTTGTTGCGACAAACATGTGCTCTCTCTCTCTCTCTCTCTCTGTGCCAATTTCTCCCTCTTCTCTCCCCCTTTCTGTCTATGCCTTTCCGCCCCCCAACGCATCTTTCTGTTTTCTTCAGGTCCTCCTGTTCACATCACACAAATAAAGGCTCAGCGTGGTGAAGACACGTGGAGCATTTTCGTCAGGCCCCCCAGACCTATAGAGACACCAGCATCAGAGGTATCGGGCATCACACTCGCTGACGACCAGATGTATTTCCGTGGCCAGCCTGTCGTGGAGTCTGTAACCATCCCAGAGGCCCTAAATCGGTTCTTTCAGTTCCTGGGAGATCAGCCTGTGGTGATTTTCGGCCACAACATCAGTCGGTATGGAGGCCACCATCTGCTAAGAGAAGCGATACATTCCCAGATGATTGCCGAACTGTTAGCCCATGTCCACGGCTACGTCGACACGTGGTCATTGTTTCGGAGTATTGCCCCAGATCTCCCATCGCACACCTTCAGAGCTTTGTGCGAGCGCTACCTACCCAGTGCGGAGCAGTACAACGACGGCGTCCCAACAAGTGGTGCGAGAGCTCTTCAGCGTATCGTGGCCGAGGCGCACATCCCCGAAAGGACCATTTTGCAGCACTTCTATTCGTTCTAATTTGAATGCTGTCTCTCGTGGAGGCCTTTGCTGGAGACGGGGGTTATCAGCGATCACATTATGAATAAGGCTGCCCGCAGCGAGTTGCACTTTGACACTGTCAGACAAGCTTTGGCCGAGGGCCATGGAGGTTCTGAAAGAGCGGATGACGAATCGTCGGCACATCCTGGACAGCATCTGCGGCTACTCTACTTCAGTGACATTATCATTATCATGTTGTGTGTTAGCTTTGCTTAAATTGCGGATAACATTCTTCTTCTCGATGTACATGACGTGTATTATGTTTGTTCAGCGCTTTGAGCCGTAGGGTAGGCGTTTTATTAAAATTTTAATTTTTATGATTATTATTGGCACACACACACACACCAGAGATACGATCGGGAGATTAGCTCACACACGCACACCAGGAATATAATGGGGGGGGGGGATTAACACACACACACACACACACACACACACACACCAGGGATTCAGTGGGGACATTAGCACACACACCAGGGATACAGTGGGGGACATTAGTACACACACCAGGGATACAATGAGGACATTAGCACACACCAGAGATACAATGGGAAAATCATACCGTACTATGCACTTTGTTGATTCACTCCAAAATTAGATTAACTTTGAGGATTAAGCAGAGATCACAGACATTTTGTTAATCAGAAACAAGTGTTATTTGTCATCTTGATGTACGCTAGTGTCAGCTCCCTTCCTTGCCTGTGGAATCAGTCAGTCTAATTTCTAATAAAGTATTGTGTAACTAACACACTTGCGTTGTCGTTGTTTCTGTTTGAATGGAGCACACATGACAGCTGGTCACGAGGACAAACTTCAGGACTGCAAAGTGGAGCTGCAGGACAGACATATTCTAGAGACGCCTAAATGTGGGTGCTGGAATGTGCTGTTCGTCTCTGAATCAGAATCAGAATATTTGTTTTCACAGTTCAAGTTTACAAGCAAATTTGTCTTGTGTTGCACAGTAGGAAATAGATAAAACAGTAGATTAATATTTTAACAAGGCAAGATTGGCAAACAAAGCACACCAGACACACAGAACGTATTATTATCACAGCATTTAAAAGTAAACGTTTACACAAGCATCTGTTAATAAACAGTAACTCTCTCTCTCTCTCTCTCTCACACACACACACACACACACCATAATTTCAAAGCATTAAGAAATCACTGTTATGTGCACACAAGCATATGATTTATAAAAATATTAAAATGTATTCACACACACACACACACATCAGTAACGTAAAATAAGACTCACATACTAAAATATATTCATTTTAAGACAATACATTTATAAAAAAGGCTTTAACCAGAAACAATCTGATTTAGGAACAGTTTACATATGTGCATTCAATATAGAGGAGGGTGCCACTGATCATACTTCAATGCCGTCGTCTGGAACTGAAGTTCTTCTCCTTAGGTGACACTCTCTCAGGTTTTCAGCTTCATCAGATTTTTTTTTTTTTTTGGTGTGTGTGTGTGTGTGTGTGTGTATGTGTGTGTGTGTGTGTGTGTGTGTATGTGTGTGTATGTGTGTGTGTGTGTGTGTGTGAATGTGTGCGTATGTGTGAGGGGGGTAAATGGTGTGTGTGTGTGTGTGTGTGTGTGTGTGTGTGTGTGTGTGTGTGTGTGTGTATGTGTGTGTGTGTGTGTGTGTGATTTATTCCTCTCTTTTATTTCTCTCTCTCTTTTTCTTCTTCGTTTTTTTTATTTATTTATTTTATTTTTATTTTTCCTACTGTCGGTGTTTTTTGTTTCTGAACGTTCCTTGTTTTTCTGCAGTGCTGTTGTTTTGCTTACACAAGTAATGCTTTCCTGTGTTTAGATTTAACTGTGCATTTGTCCGATTGTGTAACTGCAATCTATGATTAGAGAGCTGCCCTCCGTTCCCGCTGTAGCCCAAACCTCTGGAGCAGGTGGTCAACATCATCTGGAGTTTGACAGGGACCTCTGTGTTGCCGCAGACTTCTGATGATGTCATTCTTCTTCTGCATCAGAGCCATTTTCTGGTCTTCATGTCGCTGCTTGTTTTGCTCCAAGATGAGTCTTGTCTGGGCAACAACATCATGTTCATCCTGGCGATGTCGTCTTCGGAGCTCCTTTCCATGCCTTGCAGACAGTTTGAGCAGCTTTCCCTGGGCTTCCTCTGTCTTACCATTGAACCATCTGTTCATTGTCTTGTTTCTGACCAGCATGGTTATGCTGGCATGGTGGTGACAGGATGCATTCCGTCTTTTGTAGATAGAGAGATCAAGGTCGCCAAAGCATGCCTCCCCCAGCAGATTCGTTATCTGGGAATGGGCAAGCTTCTGTCGCATTGCTGGATCAGTGACTGCATGGTAGCGTCCTTGAGGCAGAAAGTCGCTCAGCTGCAGATCCACCACGGTGATCAGCTCACCACACAGTGACTGGTAGATGCTGATGATCTGCTGCTTTGTTGTTTCAGCAACTTGGATGGCAGCCCTGAAGGATGCACAGTCTTGCATTTGCTGTGCAAACAGTGGTGGCAACTCTGCACTGAAGATGGTGCTGCCATTCTGACTCCACTGGTCAAGCTGATCTTTCATCTGGACCACATGCTTGTAAAAATCAAGATAATGTGTTCTGGACCCTAGAAGCCGCCAGTATGGCCCAGTCAGTCTAAAGTACAACAAGGCCAAAGTCAGCAGGTAGACAGCAACCTGGTCACTGGTGGCATCAGCCAGGACACTCTGTAGCTTGCTGTTTTTGTCCGGCATGTAGTCCCGCAGAAAGGTGATGATGTCGTCTCGGTGGTAGGTGAGTGCTGCTGCTGCTTCAAACAGGTTATTGAACCTATTTGCTTTGAAGCTTGAAATGACAGATGGCTTCTCATTTAAAGCACAGAACGCAATCCAGGCATCTCGGCATCCCGACTTTTCATCTCCACGAGGTCCCAGTACTTCACAAGCCATGCGAATGTAGCGAACTGCTGCTGCCTCAGGAGTGGAAAAGCGCTGAAACTGGGGTACAAGATCTCTGCCAATTCTGGACTCGTCCCGTTCTTTCTGGATGGCTGTGAGGGTAGTGTTGCTCTTTGAACTTAGGCCCAAGAGAAAATGGGCATTGCAACCCAGAAATTCAATTGACTCTTGAGTCCCAAGTGTAGCCTGCACAGCATCGTTAAGATCTTTCTTGTATTTCTTCATGACAGCGGCTCTGTCGGTCATGACCCCAGAGAGGTTCTGTAAAATCTGCCTGAAGTAATGTTCTTTTTCTTCAGGACAGAAAACCTCTGAGAGTTCTTGCAGCATGGTCAAGGTAGTTTCGACCAGGGTTGATGCATTTTCTGAAGCAACTGTTGTAAACCCACAACTGAGAGGCCCCTCTGACGTTGTCACTTGGTACCCAATGTATTTCCTTTTGTCGCGAGTCGTACCATCTGAATGAATGTCAAAAGTATTTGACACAACAGCCTCTGCAACTTGAATCTTGGCCAAAACATGGCCCTGGTCAGCATAGCGTCTCACAGTTCTTTCTGATGGCAAACTGCTCAGAGGGATGTCCACATCAAACAGGTATTTTGCAACAGTGTTTATGACACGAGGACAGTTTTCTGCAGACACCTGTGCAGCAATCAGGGCGATGGTTGTCTTTTTCACATCATCTGTGAACTCTTCACAGCCTTCTTTGCGGGTTTGGACCCCACGGTGGCCTTCATTCCTCAGCAGGTCAAGCACTGTCTGCTCATGCTGCGCCAGTCTCGATTCAAGTTTGGTCTGCAGCTTTTCCACTTCTTTACGCAGGTTTGAAGTCTTTGTTTGTTCTAGTTTTACTTTGTGACGCAAAGTCCGTTCTTTTCTTGCGCAGCATCCATTTTCATGAGCAGCAAGAACTGCCTGCTTCTTGTTCAGTTGACGTTCTTTTCTCTTTAGCCGTTTGTACATGTTTGTAGCACGAATTCCTCGAATGGTTTGCTGAGTCTGGTTTAGCTGTTGCACAAGGATGTTATGCTGATCTTGTAGATTGGAGCGTTTCTTCTTGAGACTGGCTACTTTTCCTTCTTCAAGGTGTAGACTTCTACAATGAGAAAGAGAAGTTTCTCTTAGAATGTTGTTCTTTTCCTTCTCACTTGCAAGTTCCCTTTCTGTCTCTTCTAACTGTCTTCGCAGACTTGCAGCTGTCATGTTAGCATGGGCGACTGCTCGATCTTTTTCTGTTGGAGGAGTCACTGGTACTTTTGAAGCTGATGCAGACATGGTGAAATCAGGAGTGCCCAAAAGAAAACAATTCATATTCGTCTGTCCATTTTGTTTATGGATGCTCTTGCTGAGGGACTTGTACATTGTTAACATCCTGTTCAACTTGGAAGTCAGCTGTTGGTCTGACAGTGTCTTTACAGTGACTCCAAGAAATTCAAGTATTGTTCGACATCTGGACAGTGGCAGATTCTCTTTCTTGAGGAAAAGCATAACATCAATTATCATGCCATGGGTCAGTTCAGAAGGGGGTGTCAACTTCTGCAGCTGATCTGGATTCAGAAGATGGTGCCTGAAAATCTGGTTCTTTGTCAAATGAGGTCCAACGTTTCTGCCAGATATGCAAATTCCAACATTAACAGAAAGGAAGGCATCAAAATCTTCATCTGTACCATCATTCTTGCATTTTCTTCCTTCCTTCACGACAGCTTCTATTTCACTCTTCAAGCTAATGCCTTGCAGAGGGTCGTCTTCAGTGATCTTCAAATACAATGAAAACAAGTCATCCCAAGACTTGCTTGCTTGAAGTCGGAGAAATTCCAGCTGCAGCAGAAGCTTGTTGGTCAGTGGTACAGGAAGAAGTTTTGGTGGTCGTCCCCGCCCAGTGGGAGTCATGAAGACCATTTCCATACGACACAAGTTCTCATCATCTGAAAACATAATAAAATCAACTGACCATGAACATATGTGAGCCTGAGAAAGAATGGATTAGGTACAGAGCTATATTCATAATACTGTTAGAAGAGTCACACCTCCTACCCCCCCCCCCAATAATCACTAATGCAATTCAAAATACTGTACCCCTTCTGAGATTGTGTAGCTGAAAAGACAAATCAGCTTAGAGAAGAAGAAAAAGGGTAAAACTAAAAATAGCAAATGGGTGCAAAACCTTTGGAGTCTGAGCAAGTTATTATTCATATTATTACAGTATTACTATTAGTTAACTATCAGTATCACAACTGATTAAAAAAAAAAAAAAAAAAAAAAAATCTCTTCTCTCCCTCTCTTGCTTAACATAGTGTGTGTGTTTATGTGTGTGTGTGTGTGTGTGTACTTCTACTACTAGTAGTAGTACTATTAATAGTACTGTAGTAGAACTTTAGCGCTGCTGTCAAATTTGGAGCAGAAATTTTACTGGACAAAGAGAGTGAGTTTATTTTTTATTTGTTTACATTTTATTTTACAGTCGCAGTTTTGCTGCATGTTTGTTACAGTGTTCCCCAACCCCACAACGATGTATTCAATTAATACAAAACACATACAAAACACGTAAAAGCAACAGAAGCTGCTTTTATACAGCAAGGAATTTCGATCAACAAGAACACGGTGAACTGATTTCGATTGCAGAAACGCACTTCCGGTTTGATCAGTCTTACAACCACGGTCGGAGTTTTCCGTAATCCTTGAAAAGAACACCAGTAAACACAAAAATAATGGGAAAGAATTATAAATAAAACCCTCCTCGTTTATTCTACAACCTTATTTCGATCAGCGGAAGCTAGGAAAAAAAAAAAAAGCGAACCGACTATGGAAGCGTGTGATCGAGCGTTTCAAAAAAAATCACCGGTTTTTACATGCGTGCTAAACTGCCCATATTACAACTATTCTGCGCACAAATGTAAACTAAACCGTCACTGTACAGTTTTAAAGTATTATTATAATAAAATAAAACATAACTTACCAAGTTTGTCTTTTAAATTGATGACAAAGGATCGCAGACCATCAGCGTTGTCACCTGGAAAAATCATAGCTGCCGCCATCTTCGGGAGATGTTGCGCATAATGAGGCCAGGGTACAGTAGTCGCTTTTGATTGGCTCGCGCTTCGGGCGTATGAATCTGATCCCATTGTTTCGTATATGGTTGAAATCAGCAAGAAATAAGCTTTTCAGCGCTATGTCAAAAGTATATCATAAAGTTCCAGCAGTAAAAGATATTTGGCTTCAAAGTTGACCGATATTTTTGATCGGATTTTTAAACCTGAAACCATAAAATTTAAAATAATAAAACTTATACGGAACCAACTCGGTATCTAACCTTTCGACCTCTTCTACTTTGAATATTCGGAATGACTTTTTATACACGGGAAAACGAACCGAAAGCGTACCCCCCCCTTTAGAAACGGGCCGAAGTCGACGATGCAAAGTACGACGTGCTGCGGGTTTCGCGTGTGCGGGTACACATTCGTCTTAACTACTACAATCGGTCACACACATTTCACTCAAAAATAACAAAACAGAACAGTAGATTATAGTTTGGTCTTTATTTTCATATTTATTGCCGGAGGAAATACGCACATTTGAACGGTGATACTGTCAGTTGAAAACATGCTATTTTTTAGTCGGCCATCGCTTTCCCGCAGGCTTAAGTAATGGCTGCCGGTACCTACACATAGTAATGCACATGATATATGACAGACACTGCAATGTCATTAGGCACACTCAAATGTTGACAGAAGCACTGTTAAGATGACTGGCACAGTCTTTGCAATGAAGTTAGTCCATGGCAGTCAGTACACAGTAATGCACATGATACATGACACACTGCACCGTCATAACAAGTTTATGGTTAGGCACACTCAAATGTTGACAGAAGCACTGTTAAGATGACTTTGGCACAGGCTTTGTCTTCGCAATGAAGTTAGTGCACATGATATATAAATGACAGACACCGCACTGTCATAACAAGTTTAGGGTTTGGGTTAGGCATTCTCAAATGTTGAAAGAAGCACTGTTAAGATGACTTTGGCACAGTCAAGTCTTTTTCTTTGCAATGAAGATGAGTTTGACTGACAGTCAGGGTTTGAAATGAAGCTTATCCACGGCAGTACACAGTAATGCACACCAAGTATGAAATAAGCACTGTCAAGATGACTCTGGCACAGTATTTACCTTTGCAATGAAGTTAGTCCATGGCAGTCAGTACAAAGTAATGTACATGATATATGACAGACACTGCACTGTCATGACAAGTTCATGGTTAGGCACACTCAAATGTTGACAGAAGCACTGTTAAAATGACTTTGGCACAGTCAAGTCTTTGAAGTTAGTCCATGGCAGTACACAGTAATGCACATGACATATGAAGACACTGCACTGTCATAACAAATTTATGGTTAGGGTTTGGGTTAGGCACGCTAACCATAGTGTTAGGCACGCTCAAATGTTGACAGAAGCACTGTTAAGATGACTTTGGCACAGTCAAGTCTTTAACTTTGTACTGACGTTTGTCCATGGCAATACACAATATTACTGCACTGTTATAGGTTAGGGTTTGGGTTAGGCAAACAGAAGCATTACTTTTTTCTCCCCTCGCAGATTCTTCTGTACTTTTCCTTAAGCGGTTCCTCCCAGTCTTCAAATGAGACCGTGGCAGTGTTTAGGCAGTACCAATTGCTGTAAAGCTGGCGATGATTGCCATCTTTACGGGGCTGCCCACACTGTCTACATTTTATGACTGCGCACCTCATGTACTGGCACCGCTTAATGCCGAACCTCTGCTCCTTCTCCGCTTTCTTCCTGTGGTACCAGGCAGTTGTTTTGGGCTGTGGCAGCCCACCGGGTCCCAAAGGCTCATCCGACCGCCGTTTGGTCAGCGCAGTTCCAGAGGTATCTGGCAGCAAAATGAAGACAAACGGTGGAGCCGCAACCTCTGGAACTGCCTGCGGCGGTGCCAGCGGAGGAGAAGGCAGAGGTGCCTGAGTAGCAGCAGCATGAGTCTGCGGCGGTGGCGGTTGCTGAAGGGGCTTGGCTGGGGGCAGCTCCTTGGAGGCTGCCATGGGGGGAGGTGCATGGGCCATGCCCTGCTCCAGGAACTGCAGCTCCTGCTGCTTCTGTCTGGCATTGTGCCTTGAAAAAGATCCACAGAGTTGTAAGCAGGCAATTAACACCGTAGTTTTTGAGACACTGTCAATGGAAAGGATTATCATAACATGTACAGTATGTGTGACATGCAAATCCTCATAGCTGACACTATATTACCCATGTGCCTTGAAAGAAAACCAAGTTAACTTACCACGCAGACAGGCTGCGCTGGTTGATATCTGCCAGCTGCAGCCTGGTTTCAGCCAGAACTCGGGCGTTCGTCATCACCTTTCACTTTATTTTTTGATAGCAGCCCTGGACCAGGTTCCACTGGAGGGTCAGACTGCCTTTCCCCCGCTTGTGTGTGGGAAAAGCGTCACAGAGGTGGACAATCAGACCCTCCATGTAGCGGTTGGCATCTGGCCACTGGGCTGGACCAATGCCCTCTCCAAGAAAGTTCCTAATACAACAAAATAAGTCCACAAATGTTGGCTTAAGCAAATAATGCATGAAAGCAGCACTTCTAATACTAACTGGCAGCCACACAATAACGGCACCTGTGAGTGATACAGTACAAAAAGCTGCTCTTACCTGAGTGATATAGTACAGAAAACCACTCTTACCTGAGTGATACAGTACAGATAACTATTCTTACCCAAGTGATACAGTACAGAAAACATCTAATACCTGAGTGATACAGTACAGAAAACTACTCTTACCTATCATATCTATCTGAAAAGTAGAGGCAAACAAGGGAAGGGTACTGACATAAATCCAACATAGGTACCTTTGAGTGGCTTCCACCTCTGCAGCCATGGCCGCCCTGAACCGGCCTTTTGGAGCCCACCCACCCCCCCCCCACTCCACCCCCCCACCCCTGTACTGTGGCCTGAAGCAGATTGGCTGCTTGTCATAACTGGACAGGTTCTGCCACAGGTCCACAATCCTGTCAGCCTGCTGGTTCATCAGAATGTTGGAGGGGTCAAGCCTCAAAGAAGCAAGAAAGGATGCCAAGGCTTCCACCTTGGCATGCCCCTCCAAGTTATCAGGTCCAACAGACTCCTAAAAACCAAACCAGGAAACAAGAGTGAAAAAATGTCCACCTCAACCGAAATAAATAAACTGTTTATTAATAATAATAACTGGCAACTGTAGTGCAGATAAACAGTGTAAACATAGCAACTACGGTCATGATAAAAGTTTCGGTAGCAAAGAGAAAGACAAATCAAACTGCAGATGCAGTACACTTCATACAAAATCGACAAAAGTGAACTATGAGATGGTAATACATGTTAGGAGGAGGAAAAAATGCTCACTTTAGGATCTTTGTCAGAAGGCATAAGAGGAGGCTCCATCGGCAGAGGACTAGAGGGTGCTGGTGGGGATGGGGTGGGTGGGGGTGGTGACTGGTGGGTGGAGGGTCCAGGTTGGGGCGAATGCTAGCCGGGAACAGGCAAGGAAGTGCACGGGGATGACCGCCGTCTGGCTTTTCTTGTCAGCTCAGCTGAGGTGGAAGGCTCTGAAGCAGTGGGTGCTGATGGGAGGATGCTGAGTTCAGGCAGGAGTGGAATAGTGCCATCTTCCACATCCTGAAATCCCTCATCGGTATCATCCTCCTTATCAGCTGGCTCCACTGTGTCCGCCTCAACTCTGACTGGTTCAAAACTGGGCTCTTCAAAAGCCTTCCCTGTCTGGGAGAAGAGGTACTCCACCCCAATCAGCTCACCTGAAACACAACAGCTAGTGATCAGCTGAAACAGGATACACAGGGTTAATTAAGGAAGAAAGTACTGTTTAAGATCTGCAGCATTTTATACCTAAAAAGCAAACCTTCTTAACAATGAAAGAGCAGTTTTTGTCTGCATTTATTACCAGTGTACTGCCTGGGAGCTCTGAAGAGGGCCCCGTAAAGCATTGTTCCCAGGACACTCAGATTGAGCTGGTTGGTGGCTTCCCGCAGAAGCCCAGAGTATGTCGGTGGATCAGTGTTTCCACCGGCAACAGCGGCCGCTGCCCTATCCTGGTTCCACCTGCAGATTCCATCCAACAGAAACACCTGGAAGTGCTGGTGGTTAGCACTGGTGCCTGAAATCAGAACGGCACACTCACAACTGTACTCTTCTTTTGGGGCACAAAGAAAGCAAGTAAAAGGCTAATACCATCAGATACACATGCATTCAAAAAGGAACACAGAATGCTAACAAGGTTCATTTGTTTTGGGATCTAATAAAGCTATCGGCCACAAAATTGTACCTTAACTGCCGGAACAAAACGTGCACTAAAAACAAGCAGAAAAAACCCAGTGAAGTCACATTTGGATTTACCTGGGATGAATAGTTTGAGGTGCAGGTGGAAAGACTCCAGGGAGGTTGACCCCCGCGCACATCTAAAGACTGGGAGCCGGATGCTCCCCTTCAGGACAGTGCCCGTCTCGGTGTACAGCTGCACCTGATGCTCTCCCTCAGGGTCCTGTATGCAGGCAATATGGGGCTTGAGGGTTTCCAATATCGCCCACATCTTCTGGGAGTTCAGCAGCGGCACACCAAGCGAGTCACGCCCTTGCTCCCCATCAAAGGCAAGGAGGAGTTCATGGATGAGCTTTGTGGTCCTCTCGACACTGTGGGTCTGTCTCCGGCAGTGGAGAGCCAGCTCCTTCTTGCTGATGTGGCGCAGGATGTCACTGTCCGAAGGGGTCCTGATGCTCACCATCTCCATCTCTGATCGCTTGGCTGCGATCAGAGCATCCAGATCCTCCTTGCTGTACTCAAATATACATTGAGACAGCCGGCTGAGGAAGGTCTGGTAGAGCTGGTGAGCATCAGTAGTGCACCCAACAGTGAACCGGCGCATGAAGTGCCAGATGTCCAGGTGGAACGTGGTGTCTGGCCACGCCCTGAACATCTTGCGCAGGCCACTGTTGGGGCAGCAGTCCCGGTCCGTGTACAGCAGAACGGGAGCAGGCATGTTGGCATCCTTGTAGCGCCTGATGAGCCCCTCCACCATGGCTGCATGGCCCTGCCCTTCCTTGTCGGTCAGGACACTCGTCAGGACCTGTCCGCTCTCGTTCCCCACGTTCGTACACCAGAACGCGGTGGCTGTGCTCTTCCCGGCCAGCTTCTTTACCACCTGCAAAATGTCCACACACCATGAGCTTTCAAATACAAAATTCTTCACATTCCAGCCATGTTTCACGTTACAGGTGTAATGCTAAGAGAAAGTAGAAAAGTCACTGTCAGGTAGTAGGTACTCCAAAGTGATTTTTTGAATTGGACAGAAAGATAAAAGGGTGGTATTTCCCAACAGATCTTCTTGTTCTGATTCCAATGATACCAATAACATTGTTTTGAGTTAATTTGGCACAAGGTTATGAATTTTCAAATATTTAATTTTTCACACGGTTTTTGCGCTAGGTGCGAATTCTGTGATTGTGCCATTTTCAGAGGCACACAGTATGAAAACCAAAACATTGTTCTGCAAAGTCTTACCTGTATGGTATAAAGGAACATGCACAGTAAAGAGCCAATTTTTTTGGAGTGCCTCTTTCCCTAGCACATAACTGAAATGTAATTTCAAAAACAGAAAAAACACAATTTTCAGAGGTGCGGAAAGTATTCAAAGCATAACGCAAAGTTAGTGAGTATTCATTCTTCTTAACTTTGCTTCTAGTTAACCTACAGAAATGGTTTTAGTATTAATGGAATCAGCAAAAAGAGCTGTTTTCATTCTCCTGTTGCAAACATTAAATAAAACAGGCAAAACTAATTGTAATTTTAGTTTAAAAAATAATTATTATTAATTAGAAAATTACATACCGTTCATTAAAAAAAAAAATCCACATCTGCATCAGAATGACATCAAGCACTGAAGGAGTTCATAACAGTTATCCACAGTGTTACTGCTTACTCTACACAGGTGAACAAAATGTACAATGTGTTTCCAGTGTGTACACTCCTCCTTGTCCTTTAGTCTACTGATGAACACCACAGCGATGTTCATATCAAAGTTTCTGTATTTACAGTGTTCGGTTCCTGTCATTGCTTGCACCATTTAAGACTAGTCATGGCAATATACCTGTCTTGATGCCTGAATAAATCTGGTTGACACATATAAAACCTGTACTGTTAACCAGAAATCGTTACTTCTTTACCACAAAGTGGATAAAAGTCCAGGTCACAAAGGTTGTAACGTAGCTAGCCTAAGAGTACAAACACATTATGTGGATCCCTTCAGTTGACAGTAGGCGTCACAAATGTCATCGATGTCCAACACCTTCCACACTCTTGAGCCATTGCTGACAAGGTTCACTTGACGGTTCCAGCGGAAGACAAACTGAGCTTCTGTTCTGGCAACATCCTCAATTTTGGGGTATCTGAAGTGGTCTTTACGACTTTTAGTTTGTTCCAGATACTGAACTGTAGCTTCTGAAGGGCTGTGCACATCGATAACCTCTCCCACATAAAACTGGTTGTCAAAGTAGACAGCAACCCATTCCCCTTGTACTGTGAAAGCAGGTGGAGCTATGTCAATGGCATCTTGATCTTCGCAGTGAGAGTCCAGACGTGGATGTTTGGGTTGAGAAACAGCTGCATCTTCATCTTCACTGGGCTGGGCTGGTGGATCAGCAGGCATGTGGGCAGTATCCTGAGGATCTGTGGAGAAGTAATTTTTAAGGGCATTTTCAAGTTCAGCAAGAGAGCCTGCTAACCGCAGATCTCTGCCACTCTTCAGAACTACCTTCTGGTATCTGATTTCATCTTGCAGGACGATTCTCATCTGAGCCTTGCTCTTCTTCTCTTGATGTAACCTTGTAACAAGCCTGTTGACATCAGCTGTACGGTTGCAAGGACCACCGTTTGTGAGAACTCTCTGAACAATACCAGCCTTCTTCTGCGCTGCATCTGCTTCCTTCATTCGCTTCTTCCGCTCATTCTCCTGAAGCCTTTCTTTGATTTTCAGAAGGATGACTTTTTCCCTCTGCCTGTGTTGATCCCTCAGTTGTTTGGCCCTTCTGCGTGCTGTAGACAGAAGTCGAGACATTTCATCAGCACCTTTGCGGCTTAGCCACCTTGATGTTTTGTTGTGTTTCATCATGTTGATTGACGACAGATGGTGAAAGGAACAGTTTCGCTTTTGGGATATATCAAAGTCCAGTTCGCCAAATGAGTTTTCACCTATCAGATTCGTCAGCGGGCAGTGTCCAAGCTCCTTCTGAATGTGAGCTGGCAGCACAGATCCATATTTTCCTTCAGGAAGGAAGTCAGCTAACTGCCGCCTTGTAACCAGAAGGGTTTCGTGCATCACAAACTCCAGGGCTGACTTCACAGCCACTGAATGAGTTTCTGCATATGTGAAGACAGCAGTTTTCATGGTTGAGGTCAGTTCTAGTTCTGCCCCAAAAACTCCAGTGTAGCCTGGATCAAGGAGATCACTGGCATCTTCACAACATCAGCTGAACACTGCTTCCATCTTCTGGATGTAGAGGTGAAAGTCGGTATACTTGACACTGCTTTGCACCAGCTGGAAGAATGGCCCTGTAACACGCAGGAAAAGGACAGCAACAGCACAGACAAGGGCCAACAGCCTTTCATCACCAAGGTCGGCAGCCACACTTTCGATTTTCATGTTGGAGTGCCCAAGATAACCGTTGGTGAGAAACCTTTGGAGGTTGTCAAGGTGGTGGATGATGGCTGCAGCAGTTTCAAAATAGCAGCTGAACCTGTTGGACCTATAGCTGGTCATGCAGCTTGTCACTCCAGCTTGGTCACAGAATGCCAGCCACTCTGCTCTGCAGCCATTCTTTTCATCACCCCGGGGACCTGTAATGGCACTTGTGAGCTGGATGACCCTAGCTGTCGCTGTTTCTTGTTTGCGGAAGCGCTGAAATTTGGGAAACTTGTCCCTTCCAAGGTTTGTCCCAGTCTCGGTGAGTTCTTTCTCCTTCATTCCAAGCGCGATGTCACAGGAGCGACTCATTCCAAGAAGGAAATGGGCATTGCAATGCAGAAAGTGGAGTGTCATGCTCTGACCAAGTTCAGACTGAAGAAAGCTGAACAACTTGTCATCAAAACTCTTCATCACAGCTGCCCGGTCTGTCATCACGCTTGTCAGCTTTGACAGCAGTGTCCAAAACATGTGGTCTTTATCTTCCTCCTTCTCTTCACAGTACAGATCTGTTGTCTCTCTGAGTAGATCAACTGTCACATCCAAGACAGTGGCTGCATCTTCAGCCGCAACAGTGGAAAACCCTAAGCTCAGTGTAGTTCTGTTATCCAGGGTGATTTGATAGCCCATGATCTTCTTTCCTCCTCTTGATGTTCCATCTGTATGCAGGGTCAAGTTGTCCGCTTCGAGCATCTGTTCTGCTGCTTGAACCTTTGAGAGAACATGGCCCTCATCTGCTATGTTGACAGCTGTCTGGAGACATGGCAGATCTTCATCCTCATACTGTACTCCAAAGAGACTGTCTGCCACAACTTTAATAACAGAGGAACATTTGCCTGCTGGCACATTGCACTCGCTCTGCAAATGCATTACAGTTCTTCGAAGGCTGTCATTAAAGCGGAAGTTTTGCCTGCATCTGAGTTGAGGTTGTTGAGCTTCTGGTTCAATCTGGACATGATCTTGAAGGGCACTGTGTTCCACTTGAAGTTTCTGAAGCTTAGTTTTTACTCTCCTAAGAGATCTCTGACTTGTCTGTTTCTCAATGCAGGCTCTCTGCTTCAGCTTCCCATGTTCTTCCTTCAGTTTGTCATGTCTGCTTTGAAGTGCCTTTGCTGAACGGAGTTGTTCTTGCAAGTGGATGCTTTTGTTTTTCAAATACCGCATTTTTTCAGGTTTCAATTCAGACAGCAGGTGCCTTTGCCTCTTCACCAAAATCTGCAATCTTGCTACATCTGTACTAAGCTTTTAGTTTTGTTCAGTTTGTTTACTGTGTTCTTTTTTGTCTTGGCTTAAGTCCTTCACAGTCTGTGTGAAAACATTAGCATAGCTTTGCAGGGAAGAAATCTGCTCCTGGAGGCTGGAGTTCTCTTTTGAAGCGCTGAGAAGCTGTTTAGTAGACTCTTTTGATGTTGCTGATGTGGAAGGTTTCTGGCTGGAAGTCCTTTGAATGTGTTGGAGGACTTTGAAAGGTGTTGCCAAAAATGTTGATAATATACCCTTGCCATCGCTGCTTTGATTTGTCACCAGAGATGTGTAGCAGGCCATCAGTTGCTTGACGCTTGTTTTCAGGACTTTATCCGTGTCTGCAGTTGGAGTCAGCGTCCTTATCCATCCAGCTGTAAACGTGTCTGCCAGCCTTTCCTTTGAACGAAACTTTTCCAAGTCCACGATCACTTCATGTGTGACACAGTCAGCTGAACTTGCTCCACACTGGTTACCTTCCTTTTCCAACAGCTGACCCCTCTTTAATCTTAAATTAGAGAGAGAGGCAGAAACAAAGTCAAAGTTGACTTCAGCCTTTAGGAAGGCTGCAATGGCATGGTCCTCTCCTCCTTCATGCATCTTGGTCACCTTCTTCTGTAGCCGATCAAGAACCCCACTGAGACGGCTGGCTGGGTAGCTGACATGTGGATAGAGTTTCTGGAACCAAGTTGCTACCTGTAACATAATTATGTATAATGAAAAACACAAGTGAAAAACTGACATGTTTTGTATGATATGTGTATATGGCTTGTGAGCTGATAAGGGAGTGCATCTGAGACAGTCAGAGAGAGAGAGAGAGAGAGTGTGTGTGTGTATGAGGGGCAATGAATGTGTATATTTATATTGATCTATGTTTATTATTATTCAGCTACATGTGTCATTTTCAACTTTAACTTAATCTATGTCATGTGCATTTATGTCCTTTCACTTTCAGTCTATCACTCTTAAAGTCTATGTCATGTGCACATGTCCTTTCACTTTCAGAGTTCACATTCACTGTGTTTTGGAATTGGAGTCACAGATTAACTTGCACTTTCTGAAAACTTACCTTGTTTTCACAACTGTAAAGCAACAAAACCGACTCTAGTAACAAGTTAAAAAGTAATAAAACACCACTGATACTAATGATAGTCAATCATTTACTTTCATCACATCAGTAACTTACATCTTTTCCAGTCCTGTTTCCCTCAGTTTGCAAAAGAATCATTTGCAAGAGCAGGTGGTTTGTGATCGGCACCTGTGGTGGGGCTGGGGGTCTCCCTTTTCCATTTGAAAGAAATGTCCTCTTGAGCTTCTGGTAGATTTCATCATCTGCAATAAATACGTCATTGTCAATGTACTGAGATTCTAAACAAGCATAAAGGATTGATCTTTTCATGGTAGTGGTAATCAAAGATAAGCCATCTTCTTTTTAAAACTATTACTTGGTCACCAAGTCAGACCTAAAGCAGAAGCTGTTGTTTACTTTGTAATAATTCATCATAAAGAAGACAATGATGACGGTTTATTTAAAAATGAAAAAACAGATGTGCATAATTAGTTCTGATGAACACTGTTTAGTCACAGACTTACTTGCGATGGGGAGGGGTGGGTTAGAAATCCCAGTGGGGGTGGGGGTATGAAAGTGGCACAACTGACGGCCACAAAGTTTAAAACTCCCCTCAAAAATGAAGACAGAGAAAAGAAAAGAAAACGAAAAACACTAGTCACGTGACTTCGCTGTCGCTGGTTTTCTCAGGACTACAATCAATAATTCACAAATTAAGCACTGTAGCTGAAATATTCAGTCCATTTCCTACAAAAACATCATTTTTAGGGAATCTGAAAGCGAAAGATAATAAATAACATGACCCGTTTTTAACTCGCCCCCAACAGCAACATGGCGTTTGTTTACGTTTTCACCCAAACCTGCTCGAACGCCAATTCGTCATCAGATGATTTTTTTTTATATACCTCAAGTAGTAATATATTTGCATTGAAAACACAATTAAACTTACCAACAAGTGTCTTCAGGCTGAATGGTAGCAAAACAGATCGTGAGGGATCGTCTTCTGCTTGCGCGTTTACTGCTGCTGCAGAGTCGTCGAGGGCCGCCATGTTTGTCGCACCAGTGCAGAGACCGGAACATGCAGTTACTTCTCGGGCTCACCTTGACGCGTGTAATTTAAATCACAGCTAAACACCGTACTGGTTTGATAGAGGAAGAATTCAGCTTTCCGATGATATAATTTTCAGCACGATCCCAGTCAGATTTCAAGAAAATCGAATGTCCGAATGTTTTTACTCCTTATTTTCACTCAGTTTCCATGCGAAGACAGCCATACTTGATATGTAAATGAGGCCTGATGTCTTCTCTTTCTTTCATTGGTAGTTATTTTTAGCTCTGATACCCACACGCTGTAAGGTTTCAGTTTTAGCGAAGGTAGTGGTCGCGAATGAACGCAAACGGGCTGTGGCAAACATGCGCATCGCTGCCGACGGTACACCAAAACAAACTTCCATCGACTTTAACTGCTAACACCATTTTGATTAAAAATCACACACACTAAAAGAGAAAAGAACAAACATTCATTTCATATGTTTTTATTTCACACAAGACATTACTGGCAGAAACTAAAGTGATTTTAAAAGTGGTCAAATTGGGTCAAATTTCACGCTGCGGACAGCGTATCCAGCCCACTTTGGAGTACCTACAGGTAGACAAAGACAAGGAAAGAAGAAAACCTTTTTCGTGGAGTCCATTTTCAGGATGGTCCCAAAGGTTGAGGTGATGGCAGCCTTCACCTCAGGCAGCCTCTGCAGCACCTCATTGCAGTAGACTGTAAGCAGCCATGCAGGCTTGGGCACAGGCTGGAGGGTGGGGGCGTCTGCGAATGCAGGTGCAGTGACCAGCTTGCTGGCATTGGCCCTGGCAGTCAGTCAGGTAGTGCAGCACCTTCTGAAGCCAGGCTTCGCTGTGCTGCTCCATCAGCTGCTTGTGCAGCAGGGTGGCGCTATTGCCCAGCGTCCGCTGACGAAGCAGCCGCAGAACGCTGACATCACAGGCATACCTGTCGATTAGACAAACTGCTGTAATAGGTGTATACCAAAACCATATACACCACTGCCACCCTTTTCATTGCATGTGAATGAAACGCAAAGAGAGAAACGGATGCAAAGAGAGAATGATTAGTGAAAGAGAAATGAGAAGTTACCGATAGGTCAGCAGTACTGGAAACTGCTGCCTGCATCCAACGTCCAGCTGCTTCAGGACTGCCTCACTCCAGCTGATTACCTTGCACTTGCATGCTGAGCATTCAAGGTACTCAGATTAGGTATGTCCAGCTAAATTTTGAAAAGCAAGCAATGCAATCCATTAATGTGTGATATTAAAGAGGGTCACAAGGCAAGTACACAAACCAAATTTCATTATCTATATTTTTTGAGATATCATTATCACCCTTCAAATAGTCATCATTTTAGGCGTATTTTACAAAATGCCATTTTTGTAAGGCTCTAGCATAAATAGTATTGGTCACACATCCACCCAACTTGTTTTACACAGTGTCTGCACATCACAGACTAAACACAATTTTTTCAGTAGTCATCCTTACTCAAATTTTGGAGATGCAGAGTGTCAAAAATGGAAAAATCACTAATTTGACATTGTCCGATCGCCAATCTTTGACAGTACCATGACAAGATCAAACATAACATAGGAATGGAAAGAGGTACAACCATAATTCTGGTATCAACTGATTCAGCGTTAATTAGACAATACAAATTCACAAGTCTAATAAAGTGCAAGCTAAATTTTACCTACAGAGGCACGTTTCCATGAGAAAAAAGGTGCAAATATACTGCAAATCTTTGATGGTAATAGCATTAAAGCAAATTAAACTCTGGAATGGAAAGAGATACAGCCATGGTTCTGGTATCTGCAGATTCAGCATTAATCAGAGAAGGAAAATACACAGCATATGGAAATTTAGGCAAATTTTAGATATATGTAGACTTGTTTGAATGAGGAAAAGAAGTTAAAAACTGCAGTCCAAGTGTGGCCTCGTGGTAGATGTTGAGGCCTGCATCGCTTTCTAGGACCAATTCTCTCCTCAAGATGATGAAACTGATCATCCTCTGAAATCATTAACAAAGAAATATATGAACAAACATGTAAAAAAGATTTATTTCAACATCAGCACACTAACACTTAATACTCACCAGTTAAATACACTTAATACTCACCAATTAAATCATCAAATTCTGAAGTTTAGTTGTAAATAACACTTACTTGACTTTGTGTGAATCATGCAGTAACAACTTGAGAAATAAATAAATCAGAAAGGTACAAACAAAAGGAAGCAGACAAGAACTAATTTTCAGGTATCTGACTACTACTACCAGTCTCAGCTATTGAAACAATCCCAGAAGCAAAACCTGACTGGAGTTGCTCTTGCCATTATTTGACAATACTTAAAAACAAAAAACTTCCCTACTTTAGATAAAAGACCTGGATTATTAAGGAAAAGTAAATTAACAAAAACTGGAGTCCCACATCAATGACATTAAAAAATGTACATACTCAAAACTGTTTTTAATGTTGCTCTGTGAGTATTTTATTTTCCCCACCCCCTACCACCCCCACATTTGATGTGGCTCTTGAAGTGTGTGTGTGTGTGTGTGTGATTATTTCTTTCATTTTGTTTCCTGTTCAGTCTTTCTTACCATAGTCTTATCTTGTCAATCACGCTTGCAAAATGTTAAACAAAAACCAAAAAACTTGTCATTATTACTTCTTCTTTTTACCCCCCCCCCCCCCCCCCTCCACACACACACTTGTAATTATTATAATTATATGCTAAGATTGAAAGAATCATGTTTTTTTTTTTTAGCCAGTGTGCCAGGTCTTCTATGTGCACAAAAGGTGGAAGAGAAAGAAGGGGAAAAAACAAGAAATAAATTCTTCAGAAGCAAATACAATTCCAAACTCTCAATATAACATTAATTTTGACTGGTGGCTCGCTTTTATTTTGTTTCGTCTAGATGAGCAGATCTACTATAAAAAACATATGGGTCATGACTGCATCATCTGCTAGCTAAATCCGAGTTATTGTCCTTGACAAGATTTTTTTTTTTTTTTTTTAAATCACTCACTTGCTAAATTTCCTTTAAATTTTTTTACTGTTGAGAACATACACCATACATCGCGTTTTTGTCAGTTCAGATTTACGGGGAAAGAAATTACTACTTTTACAGCAGTTTGCATTTCAGAGGAACTAATGAGAAGATAACTCTGTAATGTTGTTCAAACTACGACCAGACCACAATGAATTTGCTTCAACTGCATTCAAAGAGTGGTAACAGCACAAAAATACAGTTATGGTTGTGTTGGAAACTCACTTAGTTATCGCTAAAATAAAAAAACTTACCACAGTTTCTTTCCAGTTCCCCCAGGGTGAGCATCTTTTGCGCCGCTGGTGTAGTCGCAGATTTTAGCGATCGTGCAACTCGAGCAGACGACAAAATCTATGGGGTCTCCAATTTCTGTTGCACTGGAACTTTTACAAGAACTCAGCAGGCCAGCCTAAATCTCAAGGCTATTGACAATGGCCCCCAAATGGTAACCATGGACCGGGACTACACCAAAGTCCGGGCCGAACCTCGGGCCTAAACAGCAGATATTTAGTCTAGCGATTTGAGTTAGGCAAAGTTCATATACATGGACGCGGACCCATAGGCCCGGGACTATGACTGCTTTTGGCCTTGTTATGCTTGGAAAGTTGGTTTTTCTTGTTGTTTTTGTTTGTTGCGTCTTTACTTCTGAAGCCAGCGTATTCTCTCTCATTTTAAATATTTTTGTTTTCTTTCATTTACACTTTTCACTCTTTCACTCGCCTTTCTGACAAATTCAAAATGGCCGATGCAGCAGACGATGCTGCGGTTACTCAATTGAGTAAATGCCAAGAAGAATACTCCATCGAAGATGTAGACAGATTAGCGTTTTTTACGAATAATGACCTCGTCGAGATCGCTTGGGTGTTGCAGAAGTGAAACATGGCAAATCACATCCAGAATCGGGGCCTGCCAGGCATGCCTTCACCTAATGTTTATGTTTACCGATGTTTGCGCGTGTGAAATACGTCGCAGGGAAGTGACCGACGCGTGTCAGTGCACATGCCCAGATGGGATTGCCCCATCTAAAGTTAGCACAAGCAATGACGCGTGTGATGACCACTTTCTTATCAGTGCGAAGTCAGAGACTCTGTTGTCTCGATCATTGTCCGCGTCCATGTATATGAACTTTGCCTAACTCAAAGTCTCAGACTCTAAAGTCAGGGACTTTGGTTTAGGCCAGGCCTACCGTAGTCCTGATTCATAGTTAAGGCCCCTGACTTTTGACGTCAGAACCACGCTCGGTTTCCAACCACTTGGTGTGTTCATTAAAACTTCATCCAAACTCACAATACATCATTCACGCACAAAATAATGGCACCAACATCGTAAAAAGATAGTTTTTTGCGTGACAGTAGTCTTTAATGACAAACTGCACAGAACAATGCAGATATGACAAGTTGAAAATGAAAAATATTTGCCTCGCGACGACCATGTTACCCAGTGCTAAAGAGAGGCTGGTCCTACCTACTCAGATGCAAGCGAGTAGTAACCAGCCACTCCCAGAACCTGCCGCACGTGCGGGTAGACGCCGCAGGAGGTCAGCTCGTGGTCTTTGCACCCTGGCTGAGGGCACACGAGCCTGAGCCTCCACAGCTTTCGCGGCATCCACATCAGCAGGGGCTGGGCAAAGTATCGGCTGACCTTTAGCAGCTGGTTGCAGATGGGTGGGGGCTGAGGAGGAGTCAAACTCCACCTTGCCTGTGGATCCCGAAACAATGAAAAACTTCCTCGACACCCACTGGTGGTCAGCAGAGGGCAGGGTCTGCCACCATCCCTCAGGCAAAGGGAGCTCCTCAATGCGACCTTGCAAAAAGAACAGAAAGGATGGGACCTTGGATTGCATAGCTGACACAATATCAAATGCTAAAAGAAAACTGGTCGCATACTGTACTTGCTGTACGCAGATGGGTAAGTGATCAAGGTTGACAAGTGGTATGCAAACAGACCAATGCACAAAGCGTTCCATTACGTAATTAACTCAATTCTACAACATGGACTGATGAGAGTGAAATCAGAAAAGTGCAAATACCATCACCACCTGATGTCACTGTGCTGGATGGTGCCGCCCTCTGTCTGCGACGTGTGGCTGCAGGTCTGCTACCACTGGGGGTGGAACTAGGTGCTACAAGTAGATAAGAATTCACAATGGTGAAAATTCTCTTTTTATCTATGCAAGGCTTTTCGGCTTATAAACTACATCTGTCAATACATTATAGTTTTATACTACCTGACACAACTATATGCAAGGTATAGAAACAGCAACTGAACTCTCTGAGTCTTTCCAAATCATCTGTCAGTACATTATACTACCTAAGGCTAAGCAAGTATTGTTACTGTATTACTAATAGCATCACTGATGATAATAAAAATATTGAGCTGTATTAGTACTATTACTATTAGCTTCACTGATAATAATAATGATTTATACATGTATGCATTGTGCATAACAAAAACAATCAGGATAACAATTTGAAAAATACAGTAACATAAAAGGAACATTAACCATAAGAACAACGTAACGGCAGTTACTGTTATCAAAACTGACACTATTGTTGATGAGCAAGAGAATACAGTTTTACCTTGGGACAGAGTGGATTCCAAGAGCTGCACCTGGCTCAACAGTTCCTCATCCCCCAGATCAGCTGCCTGACTGCTCTGTTGCACTGAAATGACAGCCCTCTGTCAGATTTGTTCTCTAATATTTAGCAACAGACTACTACTACTAGTCATACATCATCAGTGTATTTGTACATATATATATATATCAAAGGAAAACAACAAGTTGGCATAAAAGGTCCCAAATTTTTGGCTAACACCTTCCTCGGGGGTTTATTCTTAACAACTGAATGAAGGTAAAAACACAGTTAACACAACGATTCTAAAATATCAGGTGACTAGAACTCGAAGAATAAAACAACGACTAAGACTGTAAGAGTAAGACCAAACTAACTGTTCACAAAGAGTCGAACTCAGCTTGTGAGTTGTACCCCCCCCCCCCCCCCCCCCCATGTTTTGCACTGACACGCACACACTACCCTCACCCACCACCCCTGTCTCTATTGTGCTGTCTCTGTCCGCGCCACCCCCACCCCCTTCCTTTATTGTCTCTTCCTAGGTTATTACTACTGTTACCACTCTACAAACACCAACAGACACTAGCACACTCCCAAACAACCCTCCCCAAGGCAAACAACCCACCGTCACTGGCTCACCCACGCACCCTCACACCCACCCAAACCCGAGCACACACACACACACCCTCAACCATACACACACGCTTACACTCACACAAGCACGCTCACCCAAGTCCTGCATGTCAGTGAGTGCACACACACACTTACACACACACTCTCTAACTCTCTCTCACACACACACACCCAAGCAGAGGTCCCTAGTCAAGTTAATCTAGTGTGTTCAAGCCACACGGAGCCAGGGTCTTGAGTTTCTGGATCCAAAAGGCCTCTCTCCGCAGTCTATCACGTTTGTCAGAATGTACCTTCTCCACCACGACACACTTCATGTTGTGGATGCTGTGGTCTGTTTGGTTGAAGTGCTTTGTGACTAGGGTGCCTGTGTTTTTGTTGATGTTTGAACGGTGCTGGTAGAATCTAGTCTTGAGTGTATTCTTTGTTTCTCACACGTATTGTGATTGTTGGCAGATGTCGCAGTAGAGAAGGTACACAATGTCAGAACTTTGACAGTTAAGTCTGTGGCGGATTTGAAATGATTCCTTAGTGGTGGAGCTGCTGAAGGTTGATGTTTCCACCAAGTGTTGTAATCGTAATGTTCAACACCTAACTTGACGACTCTAACCTGAGTAAATTCGAATTGTCTACCATATATGATGATTTGTTTGAAGACGAAGTTTGTAAACAAAACGAACTGCGTTAAGTGCAGGCAAAAAATGTAAAGAATACGATCAGAATATACTGTTTATAACCAATCTGCTGTCGCACATTACGATTTCAACACGCACCCATGTTGTAAAAAACTCGGTGAAAACAAATTTACGAAAGCATCTGAACAAACTTTAGATCGACAGCAACAAAAACTCGCTCCCTATGCTAACATTCCGATACTTTTAAAAGATTCGGCATATACCAATATAACACCGTATAACCGGAAGATTTGACTAAATCTCCGCCAAATCTGCGATGAACGTTTAAATAAAGTTGAACGTTACGGTCTTCAAAAATATTACCACACACCTTTCACATATATCAGAATGCCTCTTCCATGCGGCCATGTGCTAAGAGCAAATGACCCGGATGCGTATCATGGCTGACCGGAAGTAGTGCAAAAGCGCAAAAACTTTCTTTTTTTCATTTTGCTTGTTTAATACATTATTGAACGTTATTTATTGCAACAATTTTGTGAAGAATGGCAAAAAAAATAAAAAAAATAAACTACCCAGACAGTAAAATAAAACATTGGCGCCTGATGCAGTGGCCAGTGACGTACCACAGTGACTGGAGTAGTTTCGAAGAAAGAGAAAGTCCGTTGTTCACTACATTGTCTGCCGATGCTAGTCATGAAACATTTCAACACACATAACGTTTAACCGAGGAATATTTCGGAGCCTCGAACTCCAAAAACAACTGAAACTAGAGATAATCGATTTTATATGAACTGTGTAAAGCGATATCTCCTCTGTGCAAATCGGTGACTGAGGTAATGTTTTGATTTGTCATGTACGTGAACGAAAGCATCGAAAGTACTCGCCGTGAGCGTGTCTATTTTCAGGGGTTGAATTTCGTGGCGCTTTTCACTTTCAAATGTAATGGTGTAGAGTTGTCAAAGGACAAGACACAGGCAGCGGAGTCAATCAAGTGGAGACCACAGCAGGCGTATGGCAGCAATCACGTTTTACTTGCTCAGCCGCAGACAGTTTTCAGCACACACACAAAATCCTCACGCTCACGCATAGATAAGAGAACGGCGCGGGTCACAGCGAACACACGCTATCGCTACAGTAAAAACGGCCCTCTGGACCACAAAATGGCTGACAATTGTGTTTCCCTGGCCCGCACAAATACACTTTACAATAACTAAACTAATTAAAACATCAAATAAATGCTACAGTTACAATCTTTCAAACCGTATAAACAAAATGTACACACATGACTTATTTTATTTACAACAAGAGTGGGAAGCGTGGCTTGCGCCTGTCTATATACAGATTCGTACAACTAAATCACAACTAACACAATGTACAAAATATAAATGTCACTAAAACTTACATCGGAATAAAGAGCACGCTCCCACGGTTAAAATGGTACATAACAATTACAATACTGTATTGTTATGTTGTTTGTGTTGATCACAATAATGTTGGGGTTCTCTTATATCCAATACACTAACACATGGCTGAGTCACAAAGCATTCTTTATTACTAGAGACATAGACATATAACAACTAGCACAGAGGACAGAGGAACGTGTGATGGGTAGCAGGAACAAAGAGCAAGTGGCAGGCCAGTGTGTGAGAAACAGTGAAGAGAGGGGAAGGGGGGAAGGGAGTGGCTCTGGGGCATCGTCACTACTGACCACACTCATGTCAGTCTGGAAGCTGCTATCAGGTTGTTTATGTGTTGGGGTGGGAGCGTCCAGTTCCAGACTGTAGGGCAGTAAGGGAGCAGAGGCTAAGTGTGAAATAGGGCTATACCATTACAAATACAACGCTCTGTAAGAGAAGCAAGACAAACTCAAAGACTAGCATTAAAACAATCGGTGCGAACTTTCGCCTGGGGCGCGTAACCTTAGTCACAGCAGCGCTGATAGTGAGATTAAGTAGTCTATGAATACAACTTAGCTTCTACAGTACACAATACTTAATAAGTTAATTTCAACCCAAAATAAACACTAAACATGAAGTCAGCTAAGCAAAATACTATACGACAACGCATTGATCGACACAGAATTACTTTAATCGAATCAAAACAACATTTCACTACTGTTTACTAGTACTAAACAAAGCGCGCCATGCAGACGATGGCTATAAAAGAATGGACCTAGAGGGGCATCGGCTACCAATTAAGCTCGATCCTGCGTCTAAATAAACGTTAAATAAACATTATAAGATGCCAAAATATATTACTCATGGCTTGGTGCATAAAAAGGACTAGGTAAACAAAGAGTAGGTCAACAAACAAGCGGTCAAAATGTTAAGGGAGAAAAACAGATTTGAAAAAGGCGCGCACTGGCGGCTATCTCCGGTCGGCTGTATGAAGGCCATGTGGCGTTACGCCACACGCCGCGCTTCAAAACAAAAGCGTCGTCTGCTCCGGTTCCCGGGTTACTAAAGTACAGTAATGAAATTGCATTGATCCGTTAAGCGGGGCGGGATTATTGTAAAAACGTACAAAGAGCACTTGCTCACACACAAAATAATATTTCACCAGCTGCTTCAGATTTGGAGCTCATATTGTTTCCACAGTGATACTGACCAAAGTTATGAACGCACACACAAAGCCAAGACCGGCAAAGTTTCAAATGGATTTTATTGACAGTCAAAAATCCGACCCCCCATTTGCGCACCTTTTGGCACTAAGTCATATATATACACACACACACACACACACATTATAATGTAAGTGTACTGTCAGGTTTCAACCTTTTTGGTTCACGGATGAAAATTAATATTAGTATCTTGTACATAGCTGGTACATGAAGGCAAAGCTCTCGCTCCCTCTTCACAGCTCCTGCAGCTTTACCTGAAGGACCTCACGGCCCTCTTCAAAGCTTTCCAGATACTCCTAAACACAACAGTCACTGACATCGTGGCAACTCATGAATTAAGAAAACATTTCAAGTAGTAAGCTTATTGTCTGAACTGGAAATGAATCAGGTACATAATGTACATTATGCAGTGACAAGCACATATCACACTTCCAGATTATTCTAAAACATGTCAGCCACAACCCAGGCGGCGTAAGGCAAGGGCATTTTCAAGGAGCCACTTGAAGGAATGCCCTTGTATGGGCCTTAACTATGAATCGGGCCTAAAGCGGTAGGCCGGCCTAAATCTCAAGGTATTGACAATGGACTGATGTTCGTCGGCCAAAGCTCTTTCATTTTGGATGGACGAAAGGTCGCGCTAGCCGAGGGACCCAGGCATAATGACTGAAAGTAAAACATGGCGAATCACATCCAGAATCGGGGCCTGCTAGTGATGATGATGAATTGATGCTTAATGTCCTCAGATGTCATGAGACATATTAGGGACAAGTTGTGACCAATGCCGAAGCACGGTGCAATAAATCTTTACGTCCACGGAAACCAGAAGGCTCGTTAGGACGGACAGCCCAGGACGTCCACCTCGACTCTCACACAGCTCCTGAACTATGACCTGCTAGGCATGCCTTCACATAGTTAAAGCCCCAGAGTCTCTGACTTCGCGCTGATAAGAAAGTGGTCATCACACGTGTCATCGCTTGTGCTAACTTTAGACGGGGTAATCCCATCTGGGCATGCGCACCGACACGCTTCGTCCACTTCCCTGCGACGTTTCGTACGCGCAAACATCGGTAAACGTAAACATTAGGTGAAGGCATGCCTAGCAGGCCCCGATTCTGGATGTGATTCGCCATGTTTTACTTCAGCAACACCCAAGCGATCTCGACGAGGTCATTATTCGTAAAAACACTAATCTATCGACATCTTCGATGGAGTATTCTTCTTCTCATTTACTGAATCGAGTAACCGTAGCATCGTCTGCTATGTCGGCCATTTTGAACTTGTCAGAAAGGCGAGTGGACGCTGTGAAATAGGGGCCTTAACTATGAATCGGGCCTAAAGCGTTGTTTTTTGGGGGTTTTTTTTTTTTGGGTCTGTATGTGGGTTTAACTCATTATGCCAGCGTGTACATGTATGGATGATTTTTTTTTTTTTTAAGCCATTCGGAAAAACGTTCCAGTTTACAAACTAACTTTTTACCATGCAGTGAAATGAAATGATAATTAAAAAAAGAACACGCACGCACGCACGCACGCACGCACGCGCACCCCCCCCCCCCCACACACACACACACACACTAATGACACACACAAAGAACAGTACATGACAGATCTTTTCAAATGTTTCAACTTTTTTGACTCGTTTGGTTTTCTGATTGAAGTAATTTTGGAAATCGGCATCCTGCGAGGCAATCTATGTTGTGAGGAAAATTATGAAAAAGAACTGACTGCCGGCGTTCTGAAAACAACAAAAACACATCAACTGCAAATACGTAAAAGGGGCAGATTAGCTTCAGATCGTGTGTTTTTTATTTATAATTTAGTGATTTATACATTACTCGCGTGCGCTAAACAAGCAAGCCACACACACACACACACACACACACACACACACACACACACACACACACACACACACACACCGTGGCGGCTGACTATCTGGTGAATGTATAGTAACCGGAATGTTAAAGAATAAAATTATAGATGGAATGACGGTGTAGATGTATGAAACCCTGCCCACCACTGCACGGCACAGACCGGAAGTGTCGCTTGCCTGTTTGGTTGTAACCTGCAAGTGGCTCCTTGAAAATGCCCTTGCCTTACGCCGCCTGGGTTGTGGCTGACATGTTTTAGAATAATGTGTGATATGTGGCCACTCCGTTTAGGCTCGCAGCGAGTTGGCAGTCCCTGTAGTGTAGTGTCTCTGGTTAGGCCTACCGGTAAATAAACGATCATAGCCTTTGTCAGTTAGGCCTACCGGTAAATAAGCAATCGATCACGGCCTTTGTCAGTTAGGCCTACCGGTAAATAAACAATCGATCACGGCCAAAGTCTCAGTACCAGTAAATAAATAATCCATCACGTCCTAAGTCCTAGTATTGGAAAAGAAAATGTAAGCAATCAATATGCTTATCCTATAAAGAACAGTGGGGGAGGGGGGGGGGGGCAGGTAAAAAGAAAAAAGGTCACTCTCACATACAGTCGGAAGGATTGGGCAGAATTCAATGGCGGGTGTATAAATTACGTCTCAAATGACCAGTCATTGCAATGGCAATTACTCAAAAACCTCACTGACTGTGCCTCTCTCCCTAGCAGTATTCTGTCACAATCCATCCTATGTAATTGGTTCATGATGTGCACGAAAATTTGCTTGAAGGAGCTGAGTGATTGACAAGATCTGACTGCCGTAGGTTGTTCCGTAGAAAAGCACCAGAAAAGGGTGTACTTGTTTTGAATATGTCTGTCCCTGGCCTAGGCAAACTAAGCTGATAGTTCCTAGAGTTGGAATAGCGTGACGGAGTGTGTGAGTACAGGTTAGATATGTACTCTGGGGCCTCATTGTTAAGCACCCTGTACATGAACAAACCTTTGTTACATTCAAGTTATTTGTTTAGGCCCATTATCCTCATCTCTTTTAATTTTGGTCGTTAGTTAAAGTTGTGTCTGGAAAGATTAACTTTATAGATCTTCTGTGAAGAGAATGCAATCTCTTTTAGACAATTTAATGCTATATTTTTAACCAAAGAGACACGCGGAGTATTCTAAATGAACATTTAACCAATCATTATGACCGTTTACGAAAAAAATCATTTTAAACTGGTATCTTAACTTTATGTTTTTAAATTGATCCGAGGAAGCTTTTTATCCGCTTTTACTCTCTGAATAAAATAAGCTCCAAACTGTGATGCCACTAGGGCGCCAAATTTCTTCTTTTTTCTTTCTTCTTTTTTTAATTAAAACTTTGCTTCCAGTAGGTCTTGTCATGTTTACCCTCAACAAAAATGGTTAATTCAGTCAAATGAAAACAATTTTTAATGCTAGTCCCGAATATGCCTTCGGCGACAGAGGACTTTAAACAAACTCTCTCTCTCTCTCTCTCTCTCTCTCTCTCTCTCTCTCTCTCTCTCTCTCTCTCTCTCTCTCTCTCTCTCTCTCTCTCTCTCTCTCTCTCTCTCAACGGTGTGTCATCATGATGATATGAATGTTGTGTATGTGTCTGTATATCTCAGTGTTCGCTAAGCACGTGTTGTAGCTTGTGTTTGGTGGAGGTGGTGGTGAGCGCGGTGAGGGGTGCACGTGGTACACGACTCCGTACATTATCACTGCTTCAGGGACAGAGGCAGAGAGAGCAGAAAGACTTAACACTGCATTCCCAGGTCTCTGTTGATTTTTTTTTTTTTTAAATGCCCCCACCCACCATCACAACCACCACCACCACCACCACCACCACCAGGAATCACATCCCACAGTCACATCTTTATTACTAATGTCCATGCACTTGCTCGCCAGACTCGCTGAGCGATGGCAGAAGCAGCGGACAATAACAGTGCTGGTGCTGGTGTCGGCAAAAATCCTGAGAAAGAGGCTTCTGTCAAGCAGATGGAAGCGTTGAACCGACCACACGTCTACTTGAAACTTGAAACTACGGGCTTCAGTAAGTGGTATAGTTGACTGAAACAAAAGGCGTAGGTACTGGAAACGACGGACCTCGGTATTGTACCTGTCTTGACAGATGAAAGAACAGGGTTATGTATAAAAACATCAGGGATCGGTTTGTGATGTTCTCAGGTTTTCAACCTGGCTTCACAGTTGAAAGAACAGAAACAATAGTGTTATGTATAGAAACATTAGAGATAGGCACTGTACTTGCCTTGACAGTTGAAACAATAATGTTATGTATAAAAACATCGGCGAAAGGGAAACAAAAGTGTTATGTATAGAAACATCAGGGATAGGTACTGTACTTGCCTTGGCAGCTGAAACAGTAGTGTTGTGTATAGAAACATCAGGTATAGGTACGGGGGGGGGGGGGGGGGGGGGATACTGGAATCGCTGTGCCCGTCTGCATTATCAGCCCCCACGGAGGCGGCTTCTCGTGCCGGGGGTGTTTAAACTAAGCTGCTCCACCGCTTTCACTCCTTTCTTGCGTCTGGTTTCTGTGTACCGGTCCTTTCACCTGAAAATAACAACAATAGCAATATACTTTATTCATCCCAGCAGGATTTCATTCCAAAAACTCTCCACGATACCTCTGTTTCAGCTCCCTTCTTGCAGCTGATTTCTAACGGGCCATTCTCCTGTATTTGTCAGCATCACAACTCTTCTTTATATAATACTTCTCGCTCTCTGCGGTCGCTTTCAGACCGGCCAGCGTGTTTACCGTGCGCTGCATCCTGTGTCGGGGGAGGATGGGATCCTGGTGGCTGAGGTCCCCCGTGGGGTCCAACACGCTTCTTTGGCCCGGACTTCTAGACGGGTGGTTGGGTTGGCCCGACCCAGTCAATCGACTGGTCGTGCTTAATTGCCCTAATTTGGATTAGAAGGCAGCGGCTAAGGGTCAATCAGGGGATAGAATTAAACTTTATGGCTTTTTTTCTTCTTTTCACCTGAGTATACTGCGTGCATCCCTTTGCTGGACACGGTGGCGGGTAACTCGGTGGCGGGTACAAAACGTAACGAACCATTAGTAAACATAACATGGCTTCCAAACATTTAAAAAAAAAAAAAAAAAAAAAAAAAACGGGGACGGGAAGAAGACACGGATACGAATATGTATACGAACAATGACAAAAACTGGCCCAGATTCCGGATAGTTGAATCAGTAAGTGAATATATTCATTTGCAGAAGCTATCTCCTTTTGCTGTTCAGAAGGGATTCCAGGCTATTGCCGGAACCCTGAATTGTATCAAGAGACTGCGAGACGGCTCCTTCTTGGTGGAGGGCGGTAAGAGGGCTCAGGCCCCAAACCTGCTCCAAACAAACCGCTTTGTCGACAGACCCGTAAAGGTTCCTATTCACAAGACCTTGAACTCCTCTCGGGGAGTAATCAGGTATCGATACCTCACTGACATGTCGGAGGTTGAGATCCGGGATGAACTGAAGGATCAGGATGTAGCTGGGGTGAACCGAGTGACACTGAAGAAGAAGGGGAAGGCGATCCCCACCAGCACTCTCTTCTTGATGTTCGGTTCTCCAGAACTCCCGAAAGAGATCACGGTCGGCGGCTTTTTTTCTTTTTCTTTTCTTTTTGGTGTGTGTGTGTGTGTGTGTGTGTGTGTGTGTGTGTGTGTGTGTGTGTGTGTGTGTGTGTGTGTGTGTGTGTGTGTGTTTGTGTGTGCGTTTCGTGTGGGTTTTTTCTCTTTCTCCCCACCTCTCTCTCTCTCTCTCTCTCTCTCTCTCTCTCTCTCTCTCTCTCTCTCTCTCTCTCTCTCTCTCTGCCAATTTCTCCCTCTTCAAGTCTCTCCCCTTTTCTGTCAGTGCCTCTCCGTCTCCTAACTCTTCTTTCTGTGTTTTTTCCTCCAGAGCCTAATATATACATCACTCAAATAAAGACTCATCACGATAAAGACAGCTTCAGCATTTTCGTCAAGCTACCATCGATTGTAACTATAGAGCCAACAGCAGAAGACAGATCGGGCATCACTTACGATGGCAGTCAAATGTATTTCCGTGGCGAGCCTGTGGAGCCAGTAGACATAAGAAAGGCCATAGAACAGTTCCTTCAGTTTCTGACGAAGTTCGGAAATCAGCCTGTGGTGATTGTGGGCCACAACATTAAACGCTATGGATGCTACCACCTGCTGACAGCAGCGGAAGGTTGTGGCATGGTTGACCGGCTGAGGACCGCAATCCATGGCTTCGTCGACACATGCATATTGTTTCAGAAACGTGCACGAGATTTCGGATTGAACACCCCCAAAGCTTCCGAAATGGCAAACATGATCGAAGTTTTGTACAAGTACTATTTTCCCAAGGCGGCGCCGTACGACCCAAGCGAAGGTGCGCGAGCTGTTAAGGATATCGTGGCTGCGGCGGGCATCTCCGAGGAGACCCTTCTGCAGAACTTCTTCTCGTTCGCCAATTTTGAATGCCGCTTCTCCTGGAAGCCTTTGGAGAGGGATCAGGTTATCACCGCGTCCATTCTGAAGAGGGTCGCCTTCAGAGAATTTCACTTTGACAGGGTCAAGCAAGCTTTTGCCGATGGCGGGGAGGAGAGGGCCAGGGAGGTTCTGCAACTGCCAATGCAAGACGGGAAGCCTATGGTGACAGATGATCAGTTCATCCTTAACAAGATCTGTCACTACCTCCGTGACCGTCAACAGCAGTGATCATCGTCATAAGGAACGGAACGGGGCAGGAAGCTACTGGTGGATCTAACTGATGAATGACGTGCGTGCTTTGGCGCTAGTTGCTTCCGCCAAAGCAAAGGTCAATATGGACCCGATCGTCATCAGGGGCCAGCCAGTGGAAATAGTCACGAACTACAAGTACCTGGGCACCATCATCGACAACAATTTAGACTGGTCGCCAAACATTGAGGCATGCTGCAAGAAAGCAAACCAGCGCATGTACTTTCTCAGAAAGCTGAAACAATTCAAGGTTGACAAGAATATCTTGGTTTGCTTCTACCAGACCATCATCCAAAGTGCCATGCTCTACAATCAGGTGTGCTACTTCGGCAACTCCAAAAAGGCAGACACAGAGCGATTGGACAAGGTTGCAAGGACAGCGGCAAAGATCGTGGGGGCTGAGACAGCAACACCAAGTACCATCTACGGAAGTGTTGCTGTGAAAAGGCTGCACAGGATCCTGTCGGACGCCCAGCACCCACTAAACCACGTGCTGTCCTCTCAAGTCTCCAGGCGTGCCTCCTCCCAACGGCTGAGGTGTTTCAGGGCCAGGACCAGCAGATTCAGGGACTCTTTCCTGCCAACAGCTGTCAGACTGCACAACTCCTCACTGTGATTTCAGTTCGTCTCGCCATCCAGAATGAGGCTCCGCTGTTGTTTTTTTTTTTTTTTTTTTTTTTTTTTTTGGGGGGGGGGGGGTCGATGTGTGTGTGTGTGTGTGTGTGTGTGTGTGTGTGTGTGTGTGTGTGTGTGTGTACAGGCGTGTGGCCGTGTGAGTGTGTGTGTGGGGTGGTGGTGAAAGGAAGGAAGCCAGGGCGCGTCCCTGTGTGCGTGGGGGGGAAACTGAGCAATGGACACTAAATTTAATGCACCTACTGTAAATTTTGTTTTAGTTTTGTTTAGTTTTGTTTGTTTGTTCAATTCCTTTTACAAGTATATCGTTTTAAAATGAGTATATCTTAGTATATAAGTCTTATTTACATCACTGTGTGTGTGTGTGGGGTGGGTGGGTAAGTACGATTGTTTTAATCAGATGCTTCTGAGCACATAATAGTTATTTCTTAATGCTGTGAAAATAAGATGTTGCGCGCGTGCTCACATGTGTGTGTGTGTGTGTGTGTGTGTGTGTGTGTGTGTGTGTGTGTGTGTGTGTGTGTGTATGTGTGTCAGGGTGTGTGTGTGTGTGTGTGTGTGTGTGTGTGTGTGTGTGTGTGTGTGTGTGTGTGTGTGTGTGTGTGTGTTTGAGAGAGAGACAGAGAGAGAGACAGAGAGAGAGAGAGACAGAGAGAGACAGAGAGACAGAGAGAGACACAGAGAGAGTAATATTGTTTAATTAAAGATGCTTGTGTAAATATTTACTTTTCAATGCTGTGAAAATAATCTGTTGTGTGTTTCGTGTATTTTTAGCCTTTGTAGCCGTGTTAAATTATTATTGTTTATTATATCAGTTGCTGTGCACCGTAAGACAAATTTCCTTGTAAACCTATACTGGGACAATAAATATTCTGATTGTGATTCTACGGTCATATTAATACCCGAACCTTTCGGAGGGTGCTGACCGCGTCGCTGCATGGACAGCTGCGCGGAGATAAAGAGTGCCCCTTCAGTGGCGTAACTAAATCTGGCAGAGTTTGGAGGAAGGTGCCAGAAAGCGATGCTCGGAGTGTGGTGTGGACCAGTACTCCTTACGGGTGGCCTAACCACATCAACGATGGAGAAGTACTATCACTGGCGGGAGCTGCTGCAAGTATTATTTTTGTCGCGGGAAAACTTTAGTCGCGACAAACACGTGTTTGTCGCGACAAAACACGTCTTTTGTCGCGACAAAACAAGCACACTTTTGTTATATATTTTTGGTTATATATGATAAACTACAGCGTTACTTCAGATAAAGCAACAGGAGCTCTGAGCTGAGGGAGGTGTGGTTCTGTGGGGTCTTCGCGTGAGCGTTCTCACACTGCTAAAACAAAGGATCCTGGGTGAAAAACATGAAGCGCACCTAGAAATGTTCAAGATGAAGGCTCTCGCCAGGGGCTATCACTGGTGGCCTGCATCGACCAAGACATAGAAACAACAGTCAAGTCACATGCCAGGACTGCACCAGACTGACCAGTACACCAACCGCAGCACCACTGCACCCATGGTCATGGCCAAAATGATCCTGGCAGCGTGTGTACACCAACTTCGCAGAACATTAAGGGCCAAAACAGCCAGAAACTAACACAATAACACAATGACACATTTACCCCCCCCCCCCACTCAACACTCACACACACACACACACACACACACACACACACACACACACACACACACACACACACACACACACACACACACACACACACACACACAGAGGTACTGCATGCCAGGTGTTGAGGTCCTGATCATGAAGGCCCAACTCAGATGGACTGACCACGAGGCGAGAATGGAGGACAGCCGTCTTTCAAAACAGATCTGTTTCGAACTGTCTCGAGGCACTCGCAGGCAGGGTGGCCAGACAAAGCGCTACAAAGACTCCCTCAAGAACTCCCTGCGCGCCTGTGACATCCCTGTTAAAGGCTGGGAGCATCTTGCAGCAGATGGTAGAGCTTGGAGGCTAGCAACCCACAACAGATCCCCAAGCCTTCGAGGAAAGGCGACTGTCACATCTAGACATTAAACGCCAAGCCAGGAAAGAATGGAAGGCCAGCCCAGCTGCTGCCGTAGCCTGCCCGGTGTGTGGACGCATCTGCGCATCGGAGTTTGGATTGCAGTCACACCAGAAGCGCCACTGACGTACGTGAGTGTGTGTGTGTGGGGGGGGGGGGGGGGCGGGGGGAGACAGAGAGAGAGAGAGAGAGAGAGAGAGAGAGAGAGAGAGAGAGAGAGAGAGAGAGAGTAGTGTGTGTATTTGTGTGTGTGTGTGTGAGAGAGAGAGAGAGTGTGTAGTATGTGCGTGTGTGTGTGTGTGTGTGTGTGTGTGTGTGCGTGCGTGCGTGCGTGCGTGCGTGTGTGTGTGTGTCTGTGTCTGCGTGTGTGAAGGTGTACCTCACGAAGACATAGAGCTATATATGCATTTGTCCAGAATGCTGCGCGATTTTACTCTCTCTTTGTCCTTAAATTATTTTATTTTTATTAGTGAGTAGGACTACATTTTTTTCCCTAATGCCTGATGTAACACAATGACGTTGAGCCCCCTCTAAAAGTAGCGCTGGGGACCCTGTGGGGCTAGTCTGTCGAAGACCGTCATAGCTGATTGTTGGGGGCTCGTGGTATATCTGGATTGTTCATCTGGTCGGTGCTCCCACTGAACCGTACCATCGGCACCCCTACAGGGCCGCGCGTTTTAATGGTCATCTTCGAGATGACCGCTCTCGCTAATCGGGAGCGCTCATCGTATATTAAATTTGTTCATCTGATCGATGCCCTCTCTGACCACTACCATCGGCGTCCCTACAGGGCCGTACGTTTTTAACGATCGTCCTCGTATTAAGGAAACATACATAAATCGTGACAAGGAAATGATCAAGGAGATACGGCGAAAGAGTATAAAGGACGGAATGAAACAACCTCAAAAACAAGAAGCTTTAGAGAGGAGACAAGATGCTTTAGACTAGAAGCTTTAAGAGAAAAAGAGAAGCTTTAGAGAGAAGGAGAGAGAAGCTTTAGAGAGAGTAAAGTTTTGAAGCGATGGTTTGGCATTTGGGGACAGATCAGGCTAATAGTTTAGCCACGGTTTGACTTTAGGCGTGGCGAAGAGACAGCATACGGAACAGAAGCTATGAACTGATAGCGGTCGGGAAAACGGGAGCGCAAGCTCGGGGTGGACTTTAGGGACAAGACAGGAGCTGATTAGAAATTGTCTCTTGTATTTTATTTTTCATTTATGAAAAATGTTGGAACTGTTTTACTGTTGATTTTAAGTACAAGGAAAATCTAGACCATCGTTGTGGCCTCGTTTTTATTTGAGTGACTGTAACTGTCTTGTATGTCGGGCGTGTGGTGGTGTTACACGTAAGACGATTTGGCGCCGTTCAGACCAGGATCAGAACGGGTTGAGTTACTGAGATCGTAAAGACAGAGAGAACTAGTTAGAGTAGGGCGACAGCTGACCGAGCAAAGCAGACACATCTGCGCTTCGGGGTCGAGCGGGTTCAACACAGGCACGAGGGCCGGGCACGTATGCGCTTCGGGGTCGAGGCAAGTGGTCTCGTTTTCTTTTCATCTTACCTTGTCGTTCTGGCTGATACAGATTTTTTTTTAAATTATCAAGATGTGTAGGGGTGGACATAAATGTTTTGATCGGATGTTGTGATTGAAAGAAAAAGGAAAGTATTGGAAAGAATATTTTAAAAATGAGAAAGTGTGACAAAAAGCGTAGATAACGTTGCGGTGGCTTTGCTTCTGGAAAGAGCGAGGAGAATCAAAAAAACAAAAACAAAAAAAAAAGAAATGGCACAACAAGACGTTGGGGAGGCTTTTGCCGACTTAGCGGCACAACTGCGGAATGTTTCAACATTTATGGCCGCGAGGGACATTTCAAACTCAGTTTCGGTGTTTGAAGGGGAGCCTTCAAAGTTTAAGGCATGGATAAAGGAGATAGAGAAAAGTGCTTTGTTTTCAGGGGCTCAGGATGAGTCGAAAAAGCTGATAGCGTTTAGGGCAAGTAAGGGTCAGACTAGCGACTTCATTGACAGGTTTCTTAGAGAACGCCCTCAAGCTGCCTGGGGAGAAATTAAGCAGGAGTTGACTGTTCGGTTCTCGGAGATAGTGGACCAACAACATGCGCTGACCTTGCTGCGTAAAATCAAACAGAAACCCAGGGAATCAATTCAGTTGTTCGCAGAACGTCTGCTCACCCTGTCAGAGGACGCGTTTGATCGTGATGGTGCAGGAGCACTAGGGCTGGGGGCTGAACAGCAGTTAGTGGCTTATTTTATTGATGGGCTGTGGGATTATCATCTCAAGGCGAAGATTCTCCGGGAGAACCCAGCCACGTTTAGGGCAGCAGTGACGTGCGCTGCGAATGAACAAAATGTCCAGGACAGGATTCAGCTGAGACTGGGTAAACCCGCTAGGGAGAAAGAGAGGGTTGACGTTTTTCAAGGATATAGAGGGGAACCAGTTAGACGGGAGGAGCCCATGGAGGTGGGACACATGCGCCCTCTCCGTTGCTTTAAGTGTGGTGGACCGCACAAGGCTAAGGGCCAACTTAGCGTCACTCAGGGTTCCAGGCGAGATCAAAAGATCAAGAGATCTTAGAGGAGGGAGGTGGAGCTGGACCCTCACTTTTGCCCAGAAGAGATCATGAGTAGGGAGGTGGAGCTGGGCTGAGCAAGTTGGACGTCTTTTGCTTTGAGTTGTCCAAGTTGTTCGTCAACAGCGGTGCAACGGACATTGTCTTAGTGACTCTGTCCAGCACAGCAGTTGAAAGAGCAATTGCGCAGTGCACAAGTCGCTGGGCAATGGCGAGGGGACACCGCCTTAACACTTCCATTGTTCTGGCGGCGGTCCACGGTCTCTCCGGTCTTTTTCGGGCGGTTTCCGCGGTCGAGCCAATCACCCTGGCCCCTTTCCCACTCTGTCCCCGTCCCTAATAGGTTATCCCGCCTCCGTGGACGTAAAGCAACATAAAAACAAAGGCTAAGGACTGCAGGGAGCCTGGGACAGTGCCGGCAGGGGATGTTCCCAGGGAAGGGAAGAATCGGTCAGTCCAGTGCTGGGAATGCGGGGGTCCGCACTTCAAGAGGGACTGCAGAAATGGGAAACCAAAAAACGGCCAACACCTCCACTAAAAGAAGCCAGTAGTGAGAGGAAGCAAAGGATATCGGCGATGCCTGAGAAGAATTTTTCCATCAATCTAGCGGGTAGTCCAAATTCTTGTGTGATTCAATTAGGGAAACAGCGGTATAGGGCATTGGTGGATACGGGTGCCGAGGTTAGTCTGGTGCATAGGAGGGTTTTTGATAAATTAAAACATGGTTATGATTTGGGGAAACAAAAGGTTAATCTTCAGGCGGTTAACGGGAATAAACTGCAAGTAGATGGGTGCGCTACTATTAAATTCAAGCTTGGGAGTCGGAAATTCCAACATACGTTCTACGTGGTGGACGGGTTGAACAGGAACGTTATATTGGGCAGGGACTGGATTATTGACAACAAGGTCGTGCTGTACTTTAATGAGTTACACAGCATGAAGATAGGCCAGGTGTATGTGCCACTGGAAGAGGACATCCACATTTCGGCCCTCGTTCGAGCAGCCAGTACGGTGGTCATTAAACCTCACACGGCTGTGGTCTGCAAGGCGAAAACCAGTGGTGTTCTAGGTTCCGAGGGAAAGCAGCTTTGCCAGATTTCTCCCACAGATCGGGGTTATCTTAGCATGGAACCCGGGTTGCAGCTGCAGAAATCGGTCGTCGAGGTGAAGGCGGGCAGGACGTTTGCCGCCTTGATCTCCCACCGTACAAGTAGGACTTTTAGGGTTAAAAGGAGCAGCGTCATTGGGAAGCTAGAAAGGTTGAAAGAAGAGAATATTGTGACCTCAGTTCGGGAAACAGGGGAAGAGAAAGGGAAAGTAGGGGATGACTGGCTAGATGATCTCTCAGTGCCTGGAGATTTTGAGGGTGGTGTTAAGAAACTGGTGACGGAGAACCGGGATCTGTTCGCACAGACGGATGCAGAATTGGGACACACAGATACAGTAAAGATGAAGTTAGATACGGGTGAGCATCCGCCAATCAAGATGAAACCATACAGAACTCCATTGAACAAAAGGGCAGTGATAGACAACGCCGTGGACGAAATGTTGGAAGCAGGGATCATTCAGAGGTCGCGATCACCGTGGAGCTTCCCAGCAGTAGTGGTAGACAAGAAGGACGGGTCCAAGTGCTTCTGTGTCGATTTTCGACAGTTGAATAAAATTACCAAACCCATTTCCTACCCATTACCTGTGATAGATGACATTTTGGCAAGGTTAGGGAAAGCCAAATACTTCACCACGCTGGACCTGAAATCGGGATATTGGCAAGTCCTGATGGACGAAAGAGATAGGGAGAAAACTGCTTTTGCATGCCACAGAGGGTTTTTTGAGTTTTTGGTCATGCCCTTTGGTTTGGCGGGAGCACCTCCTGTATTCATGGAATTGATGAACATAGTGCTAGAGGGGTTAGAGGATTTTGCCATTCCATATTTTGATGACATCATAATTTTCAGTGCCTCTCCAGATGAGTACCTGTCGCATCTACGAGCGGTGTTCAACAAAATAAGGGAACATGGACTCAAAATGAAACTGAAAAAGTGCAATTTTTTCCAGACAGAGACAAAGTACTTGGGGTTCACCATTAACGGGGAAGGGATCCAGCCGGACCCAGAAAAGGTTGAGGCAATCAGGGAAATGGCAGCGCCCAGCAACGTCAGAGAGGTGAGGGGGTTCATTGGGACGTGTAGCTATTACAGGAGATTTATTCCAAATTTTTCAGAGATAGCACAACCCCTTATTGAGCTTACGAAAAAGTTCGACAGATTCAAGTGGACAGCCCAGTGCCAGAAGGCTTTTGATTATTTAAAGGACAGTTTGACCGTGGTCCCTTTGTTGGTCTACCCAGACACCCAGAAGCCCTATGTTTTGTACACAGACGCTAGTGACACATGCATAGGGGCGGTTCTCACTCAGAAAGGGGAGGATGGAGAAGGGAAGGAAGTTGAAAAACCCATCTATTTTTTGTCTCACAAGCTGAGTGATACCCAGTGTAGGTGGTCGACAATTGAAAAGGAGGCTTACGCTATCCATTATTCCCTGCAGAAGTTAGATCATTATTTACATGGGGCAGAGTTCATTGTGCGCACAGACCACAAGCCGCTGAAGTATTTGCTGGAATCGCCGATGCAAAATCGGAAGGTGCAGATGTGGGCTCTGTCAATAGCGGGCTACAACTGTAAGATAGAATATATAGAGGGAATCGCCAACACAGTGGCCGACCTTCTGTCCCGTACTCCTCAGGGGTGTCATGAGGTTTAGAGTAAGAAACGGGGAGAAGAGGAAGTGGAGATCAGCGACAAGTTCTTAGAGGTTAATGCGCTCAATTCAAACAGGTTTGATCCTAAGTTATACGCGGGCTGGGAGGACCCGGGTGAAAGTGGGAAGGAGGAGCCAGAAACCACGTGGGAAGGGATGGACATGGTAGAAGAACAAGACAAGGATGGTGTCGTGAAGGGCATAAAAGAGCAATTAGAATCGGGAAAAGCAGTCGGCGCCTTGAAGAATAGGCACCTCATTTTGGGAGGGCTGTTGTATTATCTGTCTGACCCCGATGACGACCCCACACCCCGGTTGTACATACCCAAACAGCTTCAGGACGCAGTGATCAAACAGTACCATGACGACAACGGGCACATGGGCATCGATAAGACCTTCGAGTCCATCAAAAGGAAGTACTATTTTCCAAATTTGTAACAAAGGTTAACCGGTTACGTGAACGCTTGCGTGACCTGTCAGACGCGAGCATTGAAAAAAACAGAGGCCCCCACTGCAAGAAATGGAACAGCCACCATACTCGTTCGCCAAACTTAGTATGGATATTTCAGGACCATACCCAACGTCATTGTCAGGGAATAGGTATATTTTAAGTGTTGTTGACCATTATACTGGCTGGCCAGAAGCTTTTGCCATACCAGAAAAAAGTGCGCAAAGCTTCGCATATATCTTGGTTGACGAGATATTTCCCAGGTTTGGCTGCCCTTGTGAGATCATAACAGACAATGGTACTGAGAATGAAAACCAAGTGATAAAGGAAGTGTTTGCTAAATTAAACATCCATCATGTAACTACGTCGTTCTACCATCCTCAAAGCAACGCCAAGGTCGAACGGTTCCACCGAACCTTGCATGACGTCCTTTCAAAACTCCTGAAGGACGATTCGACCGTGTGGGATCTGCATTTGAACCAGGCTTTGGCCGCCATCAGGTTCAATCACAACGATAGCTCCAAATTTTCACCTTTCTTCTTAGTGTATAACAGAGACGTAGTGTTGCCCATAGACAATATCCTTAAGCCAAGGAGAAAGTACGTGGGGGAGGAACAGCATAAGATAGCCTTGCAACAGCAACACAGACTGTTCACTTTGGTGCATAATCACATGAAACGGGCTAAGAAGAGGAAGGCCAAGTACGCAGATAGGGGCAGTAAACCGGTCGACTTCCAGGTGGGTGACCCAGTGTATTACAAGCGTCACCAACGTAGGAACAAATTGGAGGGTAAGTGGCAACCATACTATCGAGTAGTGGAGAAGACCTCTCCTATCACGTACGTGATCAAGAACCAGCTTGATGGGGTGGCTGTGAAAGTTCATGCTGAACATTTAAGGCTGGCTAAGGTTGAAGAATGGGAGATTCCAACCAATGATTAAAGAAAACCTTATCGAAGGGCTGCTTACGTGGTTCCTCCTCAGGAAAGCTCCGAGGAGAGTAGTAGCAGTGAATCAGAGGGTGGGGACCCTTTTCCCAAGATTGCCCGGTGGTATCGGAGGGAAAGGGACAATTCTTCAGAGGAGGAGAACATACCTCTGGCCGAGCTAGCGGGAAGATTAAAAGCCAGGGAACGGAGGCTAGAAAGAGAACAGGGACCGGCAGACCGACATAAGACCTCCAATGACGAAACATCAACGGTCTCTGATGAGGCGATGTCGGTCGATGAAGTTAGGAAGAAGAGCGGACGTGGGAAAAGCTCAGGTAGGGTGAGAAATTTTCTCAGCGCAATTCTCCATGTCCTGTAATGGCTTCCTGGAGATGGGGTCGTCGTAATTAAAGGTGTTTTAATGATGTGTAGCAGATGCAACGGCTTCCGATTATCCTAGTCCTTCTGGGACTGACCCTCGCTACCCAGGTTAGACAGAACGTAGTGTTCCGCAAGGTTAGTGAGGTGACCACAACTAGGTCGCGCTGGTCAATCACTTTTGTGATTGATCTGAACCCATATGTCACAGTAATGAATACTGTGGGGGAGAACATAAATCACTTGTTGGGTGTTATACGGACAGTGGTAGAGAATCGTGCTCCAGGGTCAAATGGGTTGGTGAACGATTTTCGTGGATTATCTAACGAGCTCGAAACTTTGCGCGAAACGTATTTTGGGGTGAACGCTCGACTAGCGGCGTACCATGCACTCCACCCTAGGAACAAGCGCTCACTGGTTCCTTTTATTGGGCAAGCGTTTAGTTTCCTATTTGGAACAGTCTCTGAGGGAGATCTGGGAACGATTAGACGTAACTTGCACATTTTGAGGAGTAATCAAGTATGTCGTTCAGGAAAGTTTGTCCTTGATTAATGTTTCTAGGGCGCGCATAGCGGAAAACAGACAGACGCTGAACTTGATAGTTTCGGATATGGGGGCCATTAATGAATAGGTAGCTAACGTGACGCAAAAACAAGATAATCGAATTTTTCAGTTGGAGACGTTGCTGCCAATGTACCTACAGCTGGACGGCCTGGTCGAAGAGATCAAGCAATCCTTGCAGAAGGCTCTGATCTATGTGGAACACCTGCAGCTACAGTTAAATATGCTGAGTATAGGAAAATTGTCACCCAGTATAATATCCCCGCTCAAGCTTCGGGACCTTTTGATAGATATCCAAATCAGAATAGCGGCACCGCTGAGGTTGCCGGGGGACCCAAAAACAGACCTTTGGCATTTTTATAAGATGTTGACATGCACTACTATCGTAGAAGAAGACAAAATTTTAGTGGTGGTGCCGGTCTCACTTTTGGACTCCAATGATGATTTTGAAGTTTATCGGGTTCACAATCTTCCCATACCGTTCAATGCTAGTGATGGGGTGATGTCGGGATCAGTAGCGAGCTACCAACTAGAGGCTGAAGCAATAGCAGTCAACACTCAGCGCACCAATTTCGTGCTTCTGACCCAAGGGGAACTCGAGGGCTGTTCAAAAGCTTCGATTGGTTTCTGCTCAATCAGAAACCCAGTATATCCGATTAGCTTGAACCGTTTTTGCATTACGGCTCTCTTTACGAAAAACACTGAAATAGTTAAACGAAATTGCCAACCAATGGTTAGGCTCAATGCCATTCTCCCGATGGCGGAGTATCTGACAGATGGAAATTGGATAATAACCACCCAACGGAAACTAGTGTTCTCACTGGTATGTCAGGAAAATGAAAGAGGGACCAGGGAAACAGAGGTACAGCCACCCTTAGATATAATCAGGTTGCCTATGTCGTGTTCGGCATCAAACGAATATATGTCACTCATGCCTTACTATCAAAATGAGAGTAAATTTGAGGTGGAGGACTCTATTTCCGAGTTACTGCTAAATGCCAGAGTGGCTAACACCACCATTTGGAAACCCTTCCACGAAAAACTGCCAAGTTTCAGCTCGATCCAACTTCCCGATCGGCTGCAGACCGTAGAACAAATTCCACTAAGAAAATTGATAACGGAACTGGCAGGTCAAAACGAATTGGTAGAGGATACAGCCGGCAGTTACCCGGCCTGGTTGTACGCGGTTGTAGGAACACTCGTTCTGGTCATGATTCTAACAGCTCTGACTTATAAATGTAAGGGTAGGTGTCTAAGAGGGTCAGCCAGACGGCGGGGTGGCGGAGGGAATTCCGGGGCTGCGGCCGAGGCCCCGGGGATGCAGATGGTGTCGGTGACGACGACCGGGGGCGGTGACGACGCTCTGAGAGGGGTGGTACCCTCCGCACCACTGCTGCGCCGCAACGAGGAGCCGATGGACGTCGACACTCCATCGGAACCCGAACCCAGGCCACTGCCCTTTGCCAGACTCTTCGGGGGCGGTGGTTCCAACGCTTCTGCGCCGATGCCAAAACCGAGGGAGTGAGCAACTTCTCTCTCGATCGACCTGGCGCACTCCAACAACGAGGCGGCGACAGCGACGACCTTCCGGGGACTGCGGCGTCTGTGGCTGGGACCGTCAGGGCGCGATGTCTTGTGTCCACCGGCACAAGGGAGACGACACCCGGATCCAGTAACTGTTCCAGTGTGATGTATCCGGAGATACATCTGTTCCAGAGACATGTGACTCTTTTAACTGTTCCAGTATGATGTATCAGGAGGTACATCTGTTCCAGAGACATATTACTCTTTTAATTGCTCCAGTGTGATGTATCTAGAGATACATCTGTTCCAGAGACATGTGACTCTTTTAACCGTTCCAGTATGATGTATCAGGAGATACATCTGTCCCAGAGACATGACTCTTTATTCGTTTTTATGTAATATATATGTATCCGGAAAGGCTCCGGTTCCGAATTGTTCCGGAAACGTGTAACCTATACGTCAGTTGTGTTTTGCAAGGTGTGTCTATGATACACCTGTAGTTGATTGCTCTGGAGACATATACACCTATATTAGGTGATGCCAGAGATGTATAAAATAATCGTATTTCACGGAATGTCTCTAGGAGACATCTGCATTTGATTGTTCTAGGGCGTACACGTACGTCAGTTGTGTTTTGCAAGGTGTGTCTATGATACATTTGTATTTGATTCCTTTGGACACATATACACCTGTAATAGGTGATGCCAGAGATGTATAAATTAATCATATTTCACGGGATGTCTCCATGAGACATCTGCACTTGATTGCTCTAGGGCGTACGTATACGTCGTTTCTGTTTTAAGAGATGTGCCTATGGTACATCTGTATTGGATTACTCTGGAGACATATACATCTGTATCAGATGATTCCAGACATATATATAAACCGATTATATTTTCGGGGTTTGTTCATTGGTGGCGTACGGTTGAGGGTGTATTTATATGTACTCTACGGGATGTGGTCATTTGATATGTATTCACCAAGATGTAACCAATTCGTATATTCGTTCTTGGTTCGAGGGATGATCTTTGAGAATTTTGTTGGGGTAAAATTCTCATGTGCTGTGGGAGGGGTGTAACACAATGACGTTGAGCCCCCTCTAAAAGTAGCGCTGGGGACCCTGTGGGGCTAGTCTGTCGAAGACCGTCATAGCTGATTGTTGGGGGCTCGTGGTATATCTGGATTGTTCATCTGGTCGGTGCTCCCACTGAACCGTACCATCGGCACCCCTACAGGGCCGCGCGTTTTAATGGTCATCCTCGAGATGACCGCTCTCGCTAATCGGGAGCGCTCATCGTATATTAAATTTGTCCATCTGATCGATGCCCTCTCTGACCACTACCATCGGCGTCCCTACAGAGCCGTACGTTTTTAACGATCGTCCTCGTATTAAGGAAACATACATAAATCGTGACAAGGAAATGATCAAGGAGATACGGCGAAAGAGTATAAAGGACGGAATGAAACAACCTCAAAAACAAGAAGCTTTAGAGAGGAGACAAGATGCTTTAGACTAGAAGCTTTAAGAGAAAAAGAGAAGCTTTAGAGAGAAGGAGAGAGAAGCTTTAGAGAGAGTAAAGTTTTGAAGCGATGGCTTGGCATTTGGGGACAGATCAGACTAATAGTTTAGCCACGGTTTGACTTTAGGCGTGGCGAAGAGACAGCATACGGAACAGAAGCTATGAACTGATAGCGGTCGGGAAAACGGGAGCGCAAGCTCGGGGTGGACTTTAGGGACAAGACAGGAGCTGATTAGAAATTGTCTCTTGTATTTTATTTTTCATTTATGAAAAATGTTGGAACTGTTTTACTGTTGATTTTAAGTACAAGGAAAATCTAGACTATCGTTGTGGCCTCGTTTTTATTTGAGTGACTGTAACTGTCTTGTATGTCGGGCATGTGGTAGTGTTACACTGACAAATGTTCGTAATTAGGATAATAATTCCTTTCCGTTTACATCGTTTGAAAAATAGCCATATTGTAGGGTGAAACTGAGAAGAACGTCACCAAGTGCCGCACAGTTTAATGTCACTAGTAAATAACAATATACTTTATTGATCCCAGCGGGAAGTTAAAGCTGTCGTTCGATCGCACAACGAAGAACATATCTCTCAAATCATGAACCACACGCGCATGCACACTCTTATACATACGCCCCCTTTCTCTCAATCTGCATACACTAATACATAGTTATAGCAAACCCAAAATTACCTGGAATAATGCTTTCTCTGTGTCAAACCAAAACGTAAAAACTCTCAAATTAAATAAAAATCATTAGGGTCACACACTAGTAAATAAATATCCTTGTGTCCTTTAACAACAGTAACACTATATAACAGCAAATAAATAAATAAAATAAGCTCAAGGAGGAGGAAAACAGCAACGACAACAAGAACTACACCAAACCGACAAGCTAAACAAACAAATAAAATATCAAGAAGAACGGATTGTGGTATTAAGCAGTCGGCTAGTGCTGATGCGTGAAAATTTTATTTTATAGCGCCTGTGCTTGAGTGACTGCAACCTGCCATTCATCACTGACCTGTTCCCTTTCGTGAATAAAGTCTATAAATAGCGTACATCGCGAAACAGTGTTTCTGAACACACTAGCGATGTGTATGAAATGCGTCGAAAGCGGCAAGCTCGGTGTGTCAGTTTTGCGGAAGTAAATGTACATTTAAGTGAATCGTGGGGCGATGCTTTGAACGGCACTGATTATAACACCGTGTGAATTACCGCCGTTGTGGTCTCCACAACTGAGTCAGCATCGACCCTTCCAACGGTGAGTGATGTGACTGTTGTGGTCTCCACAGTTGAGTCAGCATCGACCCTTCCAACGGTGAGTGATGTGACTGTTGTGGTCTCCACAGTTGAGTCAGCATTGACCCTTCCAACGGTGAGTGATGTGACTGCTGGATGTGGGAGAATCTTCCATCATCTTTTTGTTGCTGATGTCGTTACTGTGTTCGTGATTATCGCCACGGCCATCATCGTTATTATCATAATCAGCCGAGTAGCGACATCACAAGTTGTCAGTAATCTGTCTTCTTTCTTTCTTTCTTCTTCTTCTACTGAAGTTCTAGATCGAGTCTTCTTCTTGAAGAATCTCAGTTAATCTTCTGCTTCTTCTTCTTCTTTTGCTCGCCCTGATATAACCGCAATGGTTGGCGTAAACCACCAAGTTATTATTATTATTATCTTCTTCTTCTTCTTCTTCTTCCACGTCGAGTCTTCTTCTTCAAGTCACGAGTCTAGACTCTTCTCAGTATTTTTCACCCTCTTCATCATCGTCGTCGTCACTGATCATCCTGCAATTGTCAGTCATCGGTCTTCTATTCATTCGTCTCCGTATCACCGTCTTTTTCCTCTTCCTCTTCTTCTTTCCACCTCTTTCACCTTGCTGAGTTAATGAAGAACCTGTCGTATTAGGCTACCCTGTGTGATAGACATTCGCGATTTCTTTGGTCACTTGACTCAACACGCTACTTCAACCCTTCAACGCGCTGAGCGCCTTCTGTGTAGGTTGGAGCAGGAAGCTCGAGTGCAACTCGGCTGCATTGTGTACATTCGGCAGTGATAAGGCTTGCGCCCCATATTTCCCCTGTCTAGATATGAAATTACAGCAGTGCGTAGGCCTACTGTTGTCACGATTCAGATACTGCACATGTGAGTGAGTCAGTGTGTGTGTGTGTGTGTGTGTGTGTGTGTGTGTGTGTGTGTGTGTGTGTGTGTGTGTGTGTGTGTGTGTGTGTAAGTGTGTGTGTGTAAGTGTGTTTATCTGTCTGTCAGAGTTGTTGTGTGTGTATGTTTCTGTTTGTCAGTTGTGTGTGTATGTTTCTGTTTTTCTGTCTGTCAGAGTTGTTGATGTTGTTGTTCTTGGGCGGTAGTGATGGTGGTGGTGGTGTGTGTGTGAGTTTGTGTGTGTGTGTGTGTGTGTGTGTGTGTGTGTGTGTGTGTGTGTGTGTGTGTGTGTGTGTGTGTGTGTGTGTGTGTGTAAGTGTGTGTGTAAGTGTGTTTATCTGTCTGTCAGAGTTGTTGTGTGTGTATGTTTCTGTTTGTCAGTGGTGTGTGTATGTTTCTGTTTTTCTGTCTGTCAGAGTTGTTGATGTTGTTGTTGGGTGGTGGTGGTGGTGGTGGTGGTGGCGGTGGTGGTGGTGGTGTGTGTGTGTGTGTGTGTGTGTGTGTGTGTGTGTGTCCTCCTCCTCAGCCCCCCCTCCCCTCCCCGCTCTGCTGATGACTCGTCCCCCACCTTCATATCAGTCTTTACGTCTACTGAAGGCCTACAGCACAGTCGATCGCCATAGACTCGCTGCCCCATGGCAGCTGCGGCAGTAGATGGTGATGCCGGTGGTGATGTCGGGGATGCTGTGGAGGATCTGGTCCAGCATCTGGGAGAGTTGCACGTGCGTCGCGTGCCTCCCCCCGTCAACCGACCTGTGGCGTCGCCTGTGGACACCAAGGGCAGACCACTCGTCTACTTGGACCTGGAAACAACGGGGCTAGGTATGGTCACAGAGTCAGTGAGAACAGCAATAGCAGGCAGGTATATATATATACACAGACCTGCTGTACAGTAGAATGTTTGATATATTAGTGTCTGAGTTTTGAGTTCTCTCTCTCTCTCTCTCTCTCTCTCTCTCTCTCTCTCTCTCTCTCTCTCTCTCTCTCTCTCTCTCTCCCTCCTCCCTCCCTCCCTCCCTCTCGTTCTCCCCCCTCTCTCTCCTCAGTTCTCCTCCCAATCTCTACCCCCTCCCCCACGTCTCTTGCTCCCCCCCCCTTTGTCCACCCGGCCCTCCACACCTCTTCCCCCCTCCTCCCTTACTCCCCTCTCTCTCTTCCCCCCCCCCCTTCTCACTCTCTCCTTTTCCTCGTCTCTTTATCCTTCCCCTTCTCTCACTTATCCCCACCCCTCTCTCTCTCTCTCCTTCTCTCCACCCCTCTGTCTCTGTCCCCACTGTTTCTCTTCTCCTCCCCCTCTCTCCTTCTCTCCACCCCTCTCTCTGCCCCCCCGCCCTTTCTCTTTCTCCTCCCCCTCTCTCGCCTATTCCCACCCCTATCTCTTTCTCTCCACCCCTCTCTCTATATCCTATCTTTCTGCTTCTCCTCCCTCTTTCTCTCCACCCTCTCTCTGTTCCCCCCCCCCCTCTTTCTCCTCCCCCTCTCTCCTTCTCTCCACCCCTCTCTCTGCCCCCCCCCCCCCCCCGCCCTTTCTCTTTCTCCTTCCCCCTTTCCGCCTATTCCCACCCCTATCTCTTTCTCTTTCTCTCCACCCGTCTCTCTGCCCCCCCCCCCCCCCCTTTTCTCTTTCTCCTTCCCCCTCTCTTGCCTATTCCCACCCCTCTTTCTCTTTCTCTCCACCCTTCTCTCTATATCCTCTCTATCTTTCTGATTCTTCCCCCTCTTTCTCTCCACCCCTCTCTATGCCCCCCCCCCCCCCACCCCCCTTTTTTTCTCTTTCTCCTCCCCCCTCTCCGCCTATTCCCTCCCCCATCTCTTATCTCCTCCCCTCTCTCTTTCTCCTTTTCCTCCTTCTCTCTTTCTCTTCACCACTCTCTCTATATCCGCTCTATCTCTGCCTCCCCCCCCCTCCCAACCACCCACCCACCTTCTCTCTTTCTCTTTCTCCTCACCTCTTCGGCAAGCTCACCTTTCTCTTCCGTCTCTTTTTCAGGCCGACACAGCCACATCACGCAAATAGCCGCTCGGCGAGCTGACGACGACACGTTCAGCCGTTTCGTCCTGCCCCGAATCCCCATAGAGAAAAAAGCACAAGACATCACGGGCATCACGTGCCGCGGAGACCAGATGTATCACCGTGGCAACCCCGTGGAGTCGGTAGGCATCAGACAGGCCTTAAACCTGTTCCTGGATAGACCGGCCTGTGGTTGGTTGTGGGCCACAACATCAAAGCGTTCGATTGTCCCATTCTGCTGAATGCGGGCGCGGGCTTGCGGCTCCGACACGGTTGACCGCTGCAGGACGCTGTCCACGGCTTCGTCGACACGCTCCGCTGTTCCGTCAGGTCAACAAACGGCCAAAATCACAACAGCCTGGGCCATTTGCAAGAGCACTACCTGGGGCGGAACCATTCTACAGCCACGACGCCGAGAGAAGACGCTCAGAGCTCTTCAGGAGATCGTGGACAAGGCGGAGAATCACCCGCGAGACCCCTTTCGCGCACTCCTTCACCCTGACCTACATTATTGAAGTTCAAGGCTTCCGCGAAAAAACGGAAGTCTCCTTCAGACTGGCTGCCTTAGTTGGAGGAGAAGGTTGCAGTGAGTACTATAGCGGAGAAGGCCGCCAGCAGCGGCTTGAGCTTTGACGACGTCAGGCTGAGCTTTCGCCGAGGGCAAGGAGCGTGGGGGCCAAGCGGTCCTGCAACAGCCAACGCCAGCAGAAGGGACGGCCAGGGTGACGGACCGCAGGAACATCCTGGACAGCATCTGCCGCTACCTCGTCGCGAGACGGAACGGCAACGAGGCCAGGATACCAAGTCGCGAGGAACAACGGCAATGATGGACAGCATCTGCCGCTGTCTCAGTCGCGAGGAGCAGTAATGACTGGATGACATCTGCCGCTGTCAGTCTAAGACGCGAGGAACAGTAATGATGGATGACAATCTGCCGCAAGTCTCAGTCGCGAGGAGCACTAATGATGGATGACATCTGCTGTTCCTGACATCTTTTCCTGTAATGACATCTGCTGACAGCTGCTGTTCCTATCGACTGAGACAGCCTCAGTCGCGAGGAACAGCAATGATGGACAGCATCTGCCGCTGTCTCAGTCGCGAAGAACATTAATTAGGACTGTCCTGGACACTAAGCATCTGCCTCGTCACAAGGAACAAAAAGGGATCGCGCGCCACAGTGTCAACCAGAGTGGTTTCCCCTTTAGGACTCTTCTTTCTTCGCAATTGCTGCGACTGACTAAAACTTGGTGTGGACGCCGGCACAAGATTCAGTTCGCTGAGCCATCAGAGGCATTAAATTTTCATTCCTGATTACTAGTGCCGAAAGCTGGAGGAGCAGACTCTGAAGCAAAAATCTGAAAAAGAATGACTGCTAGCGTTCTAAAACAAGATCCAAACACATAAAAGATTGAAAAGCACGCTTATTTGTTAGGACACAAACACAGAATCGGCAAATTTTTCAGGGTAATCCCCTTTGTCAAGCTGCAAAACGACACTTTAACAACAATTAAACGGTTAAAAACGATGAAAAAATTAGATGAGAAGCGAAATAACTTCTCTTTTTTGGTTGAGCTGTGTTTTTTAAACTCCGTTTTTGTTTTTTGTTTTGTTTTTTAATGTGTTTAGACTCTGAAGCACTTTAACAACAATTAAACGGTTAAAAACGATGAAAAAAAAAAAAATGAGATGAGAAGCGAAATAACTTATCACTTTTGGTTGAGCTATGTTTTTAAACTCCGTTTAAAAAATAAAAAATAAATTTTTTTTAATGTGTTTAGACTCTGAAGCACTCCCTTTTATGACCATATTCATAACCACGTATGCTTTTATCTTTATGTCAAATAGTGACCATGGGCTACCATTTTTATGACCATGTTTATGACTACATTGGCATGACCATGTTGACGACCATTAAAAACATTGTCTGACAATTTACTCGAGTGTTCTTGGTGATTTGCGTTTCGATCAACTGCTCAGCTCGCCTCATCTACAAAGCTAAATCTGCCCACATCACTCCTTTACTATACAGTCTCCACTGGCTACCTAGCAGCAGCCGGATTTAATACAAAATAACCCCCATCTGCTTCCACGTTGTCTCTGGTACAGCTTCTCCATACCTCTCTGAGTTGCTTCATCTCTACTCTTCTTCTCGCTGTCTTCGTTCAGCCTCGGATACTCGGATATTCTGTGTTCTTAGAACGGGCAGGAGGACCCTGGGGGAGAGAGCCTTTCATTGCATCGGACCTGTGATCTGGAACTCTCTTCCTCTCTCTGTCTCTCTCTTTGATTTTGGTTAGGTGTGTATAATGCATCATCGCTTAGCTTCCAATCCTGTTAGATGTGATCTTGTCTTATACGAAGATAGAAGTCATTATTCTGTCGCTTTCTTTTATTCGTTAATATGTTTTTTGTCATTCTCTCTCTCTCTCTCTCTCTCTCTCTCTCTCTCTCTCTCTCTCTCTCTCTCTCTCTCTCTCTCTCTCTCTCTCTCTCTCTCTCTCTCTCTCTCTCTCTCTCTCTCTCTCTCCTAAAAAAATAGTTTGTATTGGTCTTTGCTTTATTATTGCTCTGTTCGTATGATGTGATGTTTTAGACAGAAATCAGTTTGTTTTGAAGTCGTTTTTTCTCTAGCGTATTTAAGTGAATTTTTGTTTGATGTATTGAGTGTTGCTGTGTTTGTCATCAGGGACAGATTTGAAAAAAAGCCGACACGTGCTTAAATCTTTATCCCTGTGTAATAAAGTATTATCTTATCTGTCTTCACTATCTGCTTTTTTAAAGTCAGAATTGAAAACCCATCTCTTCTGCATACTGATCTGTCGTTTTCTTTCTTCTCACTCTACTGTACCAACCAATCATCAGTAATGTATGTATCTGTGTGTGTGTGTGTGTGTGTGTGTGTGTGTGTGTGTGTGTGTGTGTGTGTGTGTGTGTGTGTGTGTGTGTGTGTGTGTGTGTGTGTGTGTGTGTGTGAGTGTGTGTGTGTGTGTGTGTGTGTGTGTGTGTGTGTGTGTGTGTGTGTGTGAGTGTAAGTGTGCGTGTGTGTGTGTGCGTGCGTGCGTGCGTGCGTGCGTGCGTGCGTGCGTGTGTGTGTGTGTGTGTGATAAAATGAGCGTATGCTTGTGTCTTTGTAAACGCTCCGGTCTCTTGCGAGCTGGGGCGCCATAAATAATATATTGTTAATTATTTCGACCTGGTAAGGAGTAGCAGTGTGAACTTGTGTTCCGACAAACACGTAATTGTCTCGGTGGCATTACTAGCAGAGCCCAGGAGCGATCTGAATATGGAGGTGGAGCTGGGCTTTCCGGCAGTGAGTTGGACTGTCTTTTGCTTCAGCGGCTTTCAGCAGCTGGTCTTTCGGGTGGACTCTGTCTTTGTGGCTTTGTCCCGCACAGCTGCTGATAGAGCAAACTGCGGAGTGCACAAGTTGCTTCGCACTGGTGGGGTCCACACCATTTAGCATCGATTGTTCTGGTGGTCTATTCGGTCTTTGAGGATGGGGACGCTTATGAGGAGCTATTGAAAGGTACCTGATGCCCACATCCCCTTTTTCACCGTCCCTAATAGACCGTGTTTGGTTTCTGTGGATGTTAAGCAATACAGTTCAGTCATGCATTCATTCGGTGGCGGTGATCTGAGCAAACTAGACACGAAAAACAACACAAATCTGAAAGAAGAATGACTGCTAGCGTTCTAAAACAAGATTCAAACACACAAAGGGTTCAAAATAACGCTGTTTATTAGGACACTACAAAACCAGCAAATCTTCGGGGTAATCCTTTTGTCAAGCTACAAAACAATACTTACACAACAGTTAAACGGTCAAAAACGATGAAAAATGAGCCACTTATTTGTTTTCGGTTCACCTATGTACGTTGTTTTCCTGTCCAGTCATACATAGCTCAACTGTACATAGCTCTCAACCAAAAACAGATAAGTGGCTCATTTTTCATCGATTTTGACTGTTTAACTGTTGTTTAAGTGTTACACACACTGCTCTGATGTTTGAACGGATTTATCTGTTCAGAAACGCTACTGTTTGCAGACTGTGTTAGATTTCAGTATGCAAACTCGTCTACTAGATAGAAGAAGGCCATAATATTTAGCAAGGACGTGGCTGTTGTCATCCACAATCACCCTAGCCTTGTGTACCACACGACGTTCATACAACTGACTTAAACGTTCTGTCTTTCACCCACAACCTTGCCACACACATTCACCAAGTTATTCAGACATTATTTCAAGTTTTTGCTTTTGACATTCAAGCCACCAAACCAGCACAGGAACGAAAATGTTAAAACTGATTCAGTATGACTCGGTAGAAAGTGCGTAAAACAGCAGCACTGACATTAAGACATCTTAGTTTTTGAAGGCAAAATATTCTCGGCTGACATCTTTTGTGAATAAAATATGTTTTAGTTAAAATTTAGCTTGCTGTCTAAGACTGTTCCTAGATATTTGTACAGGAGGCCACTCAGTCTTTCAACTTTCACGCCGTCAGTAAAGAGATCTGGAATGACGGTTGGAGCTTTTCTGAAATCACTCAACATTCCCTTTGTTTTCTGTGACATTCAAGTCAAGGGGATTATTATGTCCCTGCACCAGTTACTGAACCTTTCAACTTCAGCAAAATAAAGAGAATCTGAATTGAAAAGATCTCCTATTGCAGAATCGTCAGAGTATTTTGTGATTGGTGTTGTGTCAGTGCCTGTGCAGTCATTTGTATAGAGTGTAAAAAGAATAGGAGACAGGACTGTGCCTTAATTGTGGAGAGCCGGTGCGGGAAATAGAGCGGGAAGACGAGAGTGCAGCTTGGTGGCGAACTGTTTGAGAACGGTTGACAAAAAAGTCGACAATCCAGAAAAATCAGTCTTGGGTTAACGTCGAGTTTCAAAAGTTTGCATGCCTGACATACATGAGTGACTGAATTTAAAAGAACAAAACTCAGCCGTGCCGCGTCGAGTTACAGATCAGCGGCAGCGCTTGTCACACTTTGCCTCTCAGTCAGTGGTACAGAAAACGCCATATGGGATGAGAGGGGGGGAGAGATAAATCACTGACTGTCAGAGTTCAAGACTGATTATTCCATTATTGTGTTTGTTCTGACTAAGCGAGGATAGCTAGGTAGGTAGTACTGCTTAATGTCCTCAGATGTCAGTTCAATATTAGGGCGGGCAAGCTGAGACCAATGCCGAAGCATGGTTCTGTCTATAGCCAGCTTTACGTCCACGGAAACCAGAAGGCTCGTTAGGACGCCGGACAGTCCAGGACGGCCACCTCGACTCAGCTCCTGAACTATACCCTCATATATATATATATATATGATGATGAGTTGATGCTTAATGTCCTCAGACGTCATTTGACATATTCAGGGACAAGTTTTGACCAATCAGTGCCGAAGCACGGTTCAATAAAAGCCACATACGTAAGGTGTATGCGTGTTTAGCTGTAACCTGCCACCTGCACTTTTGGCAGAATGACCGGGATCTTTTACGTGCTACTGTGGTAACACGGGGGTGGAACGGATACCGAAATAAGAGTCAGCACAGAAAGTCGACCCTGGAGAAGAAAATTCTCCCGCCGTTCCAGCAGCCGCGGGGATTCGAACCCGCGACCGGCTTTCAATCACGAGTCCGCCGGCGCTCTAACCACTGAGCTATCCCCGCCCCCAATATATATATACCTAAGTCCTTGGCCAGTACCGGACTCAATGGATTCCGGCTCTGAACAAACCGGCGGAGTCTTCCTCGGCGGAGCGTCCATGCACTGAGTCTCGAGTCAGGCCGTGCCATGCCAGTGACTCTTCGAGTGGCACCACCCAGGTAGGCCTACGTGTTACTGCAGTAGCACGTAAAAGATCCCTGTCATTCTGCCAAAAGTGTAGGTACATGGCAGGTTACAGCTAAGCATAACAGTCTATACAAAAAGGTTGGTCGCAGACAATGAAACAAGACATGACGGCAAATTGCGAATCCAATCCACCTTTTTCGCTTGAGCTAAAATATCATTGGTCGAAGAGTTTTGTGGCACTTGTTTCCATACTGATGTTGTCTGCAGAATTGTCTCGCTTAGCAGACTGGTTGCAGTATATTCTTTAAGGTAAGAGCCACAATGGAATGCAAATGAAACAAAACTGTCACACCTCCCAAACGTAGGGTTTGGATCTGGCAGGCTTTCTGCTTGTGCTGCCTGAAGCTGCTTGTGCTCGCAACACCCATCGCAACATCAGCCCATATCTGGCCCTTCTGCCCTCGGAGAGTCGGTCGTAGCCAAACTGCAGCTCAAAAACTCGTAGTCCAGTGAGCCGGTTTGGCCTAGCGGTAAAGGTGTTACATTTAGGCAGGTAAGTAGAAGGGCCTCGGCTCGTTTCTCCTTCGTCTTCTTGAAAAAAGAGAGAAAAAGTTGTGCTTTGTGGACACTGTCTTGGGATTTAATGGCTCTCGTCGCTTCCCATCTTAATGCAGACTCTTCTGATGGTGACAGTCACAGTGTAGCGTATATTAGTAATGAAATTCAACGTGAAGAAATGCCACATTCTGAACACTAAAAACAAACCCCAGTTCTTCTGCAGCCTTGACAATAAAATTCTAAAGCATGTACCAAACAGCCCGTACCTCGGTGTCCAGTTCTCATCAGACCTCAACTCGGGTGGCACACACACACATAACATCTCAAAAAGAGCCCCAGGACTGCAGATGCATCCCCTAACTATCTCTATTCAGGTCCACCCTTGAGTATGGATCCATCATATGGGATCCACAGAACCAGGCAGCCATCGACTGACTTGAACATATCCAGTGCCAGGCTGCATGCTTTGTTGTGGGAGACTGCCACTCCAGGGAACCAGATTGTGTGACCAAAATGCTCCGTAAACAAGACCTCCCTGCCCTACAAGACCAACACAAACAACATCGCCTCTCTTTTTTTCTGTAAGGTAGGTAGAGGGGCTGGTAGTGGTAGTGGTACCGGCCATGGCACTTGAACGATTCTCAAAACCCTTCCCAGCAATCAAACGACAAAAAAGGCCAGCAAAATTCCAAGACTTCACAGTGAAGAACATTATATTTAGACAAGCAACATTAAATTCCAGACCCTTCTTAACCCCTCACTCAAATACCAAATGGCGCAAGAACTCTTTTTTTCCCACATTTGGCCTTTACTGGCTTTAGATGTGCACTGATGGGATATATGGAATAACAACAGTGGAATAAAGGACTTAATTAAGAATAAGATCAGAATAGGTGATCACCGCTTCTTTTACCTAATACTAGTAATAGTTAATACTGGGCTGGGCTCACAGCAGTGGAGCATTGGTGGCCCACTGAAACGTAATTATGCTTGCACGCATGATGGCCTTTGTCTTTTCCATTCAAATGCCCTTTAAAATGGTTTAAAAGTATCTACACATTCTTGGTTGTACAGCAGATGATGGCGGGTAATGCGTCCTAATGTGCCACTGCCAAGGTTGTTCATGAAGTGAACATGGTACTTAACGTCCACAGAAACCATGAGGCTTATTAGGGACAGGCTTTGTAAATGAATGCCTCAGGTGGCTATTAAACAGAACTCTTGCCTTTGTTCTTGATCCCTCCTCAGTCCCTGCTGCTAAGCACACTGTGCTGCCAACATCCCATGATGCATCAGTGCTCCATACCCTCCTACCAGCACAGCAGGCTGTCTGCAGGCAGCTGCCCAGTCTCTGCCCACAGAGGTCATCACCAGGAGTGGACGTGTGTCTAAGCCCGACCCCAAATGTGCTGGTAAACAATCTACCCATTCAGTGGTTTGGTCAGTCACTGTTGACAGTAACAACTATATGGGTATATGACGAGGCTCTTGGCAAGTGTTTATTGTTACTATTAGTATTCTGTTTCTAACAGAAGGCTAAGCTTGCAAGTACAAGGCAAAGGCTGCTGCATGAAGGACTTGTAAAGTGGTTGCTGAATAATAATAAATGTATTATATGTGTCTTAAAGACAACCACAAGTGTAATGGTTATAATTTATATTATTATGATAATAATGAAAATGTGTTGGGCACGTCATCCCTACTAGTACTACCCTAGCAGTCTTTGGCACAATGCACCATACAAAAAGATGCACACACACACATGCATACACACACATGTGAGTGCACATTCATGCATCTCGCTGTTTCTTCGACAGTGTTTTGTGCTCCTTGTCTGCACTGCATTGATTGCCTCAGTGAAAAATAGGTGGTCTTTGTCACCCACATACAGATTTCTAAGGGATATTTTCATGCTGTACTACTGATTTTAAATAGTAAATTTCACACACAGGATTAAAGTTTATGGGGTAAATTTGAGGTCCTGGTGTGTGAACATGCACAGATTGCTTTTTGAGGGGTGGGGGGGAGCCCTAATGTAACCATACTGGTTGACTGAGCTTACTGTTAGTAGTGTTACAGTGTTAGGCTTAGATGTAAAACCTTGTTTCTTTCTCGGTGACCGCACCCAGTTGGTCCATCATGTTGTTGCTTATGGGGAGAAAAAAAATGAGGAGAAGACTTTAACAGAATGTTCATAATCATCTGTGGCTTATTTACAGAGATGCCAATATAGTACAATTTTGAAATGTGTAGGATAATTGATAAAAAAAACACACAGTGTTTTGTTGTTGTTTTGTTTTCAAAAGCAACCTGTCAGTCAGCTTTGTGGGTTACTGCCCCTGGACCATACTGGGAGCTCTCTGCTGCCCCAGGTCCCTTACTTTTAAACTTGTTTTCCCTCTGCTGTTCACACATGTGATCAGTAGCTCATGCTTATGTCCTAACATGGTCATAATGTGTGTGTGTGCGTGCATGCATGTGTGTGTATTTGTGTATGTATATTTTTTCCATACATACTTTGCTTTAAGAGGTATGTAAATGAGAGAGAAACTGTATTGTAATGGATGGATGCATGTTAATGAATAAAAGCCCCATAGCAACATGCTTGGCAAAGAAAAAAATAAAGAAAGAAAGAAAAGTAAAAATAGAAGAAGAAAACATGTGTTTTACACCCATTCAACCAGTACAGTTATATCAGGGCAAGAGAAGGAAACCAAAGAAAAAGAAAAGAGAGAGAAAGAAAGAAAACAAAACAAAAATTTAGCCATAATGTCTGAATCATGCAGTATAGTGGCGTAACAATGATTCTCTCATCCTCTTTGTGTTGTTTGCAGGGATGCTGAACATGTGGGTCTTGCGGGGGATACAGGCACCAAGCTGGCGAGCATGGATGGATTCAACAGCTGGTGGTCAGCAGAGAGACTCAGCACAGGACAGCAGCATCTGTGCATGCTGCCTGGAGACTACAGGAGAAAAACTGGAGACCCACATGTAAGGGGACTGCATGTTTTCCCCTCGGTTTTCCCTTCCTCTGTTAGTTGTAGGTCGAACCCATGCCAGGTTTAAAGTATAAGGTGCACAAGGCTTTGCGAACCCTGGTTGTAACAACATGCGGTCAGCCATGCTTTGGATTTGTGGCTTGCACACCATGTCATAAGCTGCATTGCAGCACTTGACAGGATGTTTACACCAGGCCACTTTAAAAAGCCATTGCATATCACTTTGTACCAGATAGATAAAATGGTGTTATATGTGGTGACAGATTTGCGCTTCAAGAGTGAGGATGAAGTGTATCTCTTCACTGACATTGCAGTGAGTTTGGGATTTATGTAATAAAGGCAAGTGAAAGAACAATATATTTTAATTGAAGAATCCTCCACTTTGTTTGGCTTTCATTTTGTGAACCTTTTCACAGCTTCGCTGATTGGTCTTCAGTCTGTGCTGCATGCACTTCACCCTCAGATTTACAGCATGTTGTCAAGTCTGTGATGTGCCTGCAACATGCTTACAGCCCACAGCCAGAAGATCTGAGTATGTGCTACACATTGCAAATTTTAACTACGCACCAAAATTTGCATGTTGCAAAGCATCCTGTGGATGATGTTAAAAGGAATTTGGCTCCCCTTATATATGTATGCTGTTGCACCTTTGAGACATTCACAGAGGATGTACCTCTGGTGGAGTATATATGTACCTTGTATTTACACGCTTTCCAGGTCTTTGTTGTTGTGTTTGTGTAACATCTTTCAAGGGGTAATTAACTCCCTTGTGTGTTGATTTTATATGAGAAGGGTTTGGAAATGTACATTTGCTTATGACTAAGTTTGATCATCGTGAGGTGACCCAAATTTGTTAAACTTAGTTTGCACATGAACTTTGTTTTTAAGGATTGTCTCCCTTCGTCTGCTGCATCATAATAATAATAATGTACATTTATCATGTGCTCATCAGCGCCCTGAGCACTCACATGATACATATTAACCTAAATATGATATTCTGTACACATGTAGAGCCTAGTCCTACCAAAACAATTTACAATTTACATACCCCTGAAAACTGCATGCAGTTCTTTGGTTTCTAGTAGTTGATGAGCCATCTCTTTTGAAACGATGTGAATCCTCTTGTGTAGCTTGTTGGGGTGTTGCAGCCACACAAGCAAGGGCCTAGCTGCCACACAAAATGTAGCTATCTGCTGTCTGTCTGAATGTGGCTGTTCTCCAGACGTCCTGGCTTCAGAAGCCAGCACATGAGTTTGCTGGCACTTGATTTGGCCCCATCTGCTGCAAGCTGCTTGTAACTGTATGGAGGATGCTGGGATGTCTGATGTGACCCTCCTGCCTGGAATCTCAGCAGTGTCGTTTGATTTCATGTTTCTGCTCTTGTTCTTCTACCAGAACTAATTCCGCTCTTCTCTTTTCTTTGTTTTTCTGCTTCCAATCCGTTTTGTGACTACTTCTTTTTATTCTCCAGAAAATTGCACAAAATCCCTTTTGCCACTGTGGCTAATGCATACAAATTCAGAGATGGTGTAAGATATACTCACAGTTGTTCACAGGTACAAGGCAGTAAATGTTCTAACTAAGAACCATATGTCACTGCCCTGCAGCCAACACAGTGTGTGTGTATGTGTGTTGGTGTGTGTGTGTAAATTATATAAATTACTAGTTTGTTTAAAATGTAATTTTTATGTATTTTCAGTAACTGTTCTTTGAGTTTGGAAATATACAACATGTGTAATTGTGTACTGTGATGTGGTTAATGTTCAGCCACATTTTAATTTCTCTGATGAGGTAATAAAGTAATCCTGAATCTTGAATAACTGATTTAGAGATTGTGCAAGAAATATCCACAGCTGTTCACAGGCACAGGCAGTAAAATCTTATTACTGAAAACCATATATTATGATGTCACTGCCCTGTAGCCAACACATTATTGATTTAGAGGCACTGCAAGAAATACAGCTGTTCATAGGCACAAGGCAGTACTTTTTTTAATTTTTAACTCAGATTTTTGAGAAGCGTATATTATGTCATTGCCCTGCAGGCAACACACTACAGTGAAACTCGGTTATAGCGAGAGCGGACGGCCCAGGCACATTTTCTCGCTATTGCCGAGTTCTCGTTATTCCCAAATGACAAATTTACCAAGGGAAACAAAGGGAAATAATCTTGGCACCGGCGCCGTCGACATCCGCTTTCTTTTAGATGCCATCTCTTAGACTTAGACCGCGAAATACTGACTGGATCTAGTCTCTATAAACTCTGAAGAGCGATGTGATCACTGTAGCAATCAAGCTTAGACTGAACAGGCTTGGCCTAAAGACAACACGCGGGTCGTCAGTATCATCACATGACTATCTGCGTGGCTTGCAATGTGATGGGGGTTGCATCACACTAGGCCTAGGTGCGGGGCGAGAACGCTAACGGCACCGTGCACACTCGAGCCAGACAAAGATGAGAGGAGGGGGAGAGGGGATTACACACCGCACAAGGACGCGCCTTTCATTCTTTTTCTTTGTTACCGGCCACCACGAGATTGCCCTACCGGGAACTTGACGATGAGGTGGGGGTGGGGCGAGTGGCGAGAACTTTTGTGACCAGGAAGGATAGAAAATCTCTCGTTATTACCGAGATGATTATCCACTAACTCTCGTTAAACCCAATGGTTTATTCTTAAAGATTAAGAAGGATAAAAAACGGGGATTGAAAAATGTCTCGTTACAGCGTTCTCGTTATTACCGTTGTCGTTATTAATAGACTCCACTGTACTGATTTAGAGACAGTGAAGAAATACTCACGGAGAGGTGAATAAATACTCGCTGCTGTTTGCGGGCATGAGGCAACATCACTGTACTGATTTAGAGACAGTGAAGAAATACTCACGGAGAGGTGAATAAATACTCGCTGCTGTTTGCAGGCATGAGGCAACATCACTGTACTGATTTAGAGACAGTGAAGAAATACTCACGGAGAGGTGAATAAATACTCGCTGCTGTTTGTGGGCATGAGGCAACATCACTGCAGAACAAGCTAAAGGGGACCAGGAATGGCCAACCGGCAGAGGACCACCAAGTTAATCTTGATCGCCACCATTGGTCCGCTAGTGCAAGGCTCCCCACTTTTAACAACTCTAGAGGGTAGACTCACAACAGATCAGTATGTGGAAGAGAGGATGTGGTCTAAAAATATACATACCACAAAATTCATTATTTCATGTTTCTTTGCAATAACTTCCTGACATTGCTGCAATTTAAAAGGGTATTTTCACCATTGTAAAAAAATTCTAAACAGTATAAAAAAAATACAAATTTAGAAATCTTGTGTGTTGGTGCTTCCCTTTACTGTACAAGTACATTAACATGCATGAGAACATCAAATTGGAGATGCACATGTCGACAATTTTTGTTTTTAAATTTTGCCTTCGAATGCCGTCTGCTTCCTCTCCAGCTTTGTCCAGAGTAGTTTCCCCTAACCACATGCACATGTTATTGCTCAAGGGGAGGGGGGTAGGGGGAGGGAGCCACTGGGTGTAACAGGCTAGTGATGTCTGTTGGCGAGCTTACACTAGGCTCATTCCCATGTCAATTGAGTCCAGGCGGGGATGTTTTTAGTGCGTAGGATCTTGGATGGGTCAAGGTGATAGTGGCCAGGGGAGTAAGCTAGCAGGGTTAATTAATTAATTTGTTGTAGATAATTCTTATAATTGCTTTTATTAGGACAGTAACTTTTAAGAGGGAGTCCTCGGGAAGTGGCAGTAGTATGTGATATGCACAGCTTGATGCCAGTGGGGTTTTCTCATGTTATCTATCACTGAATGACTTTTTACCAGGATGTTTATTTGCTGTTGTTGTAATTAAATGTTTTATGATTGGAGTGAATGTGTGATGAGTGTACTTGGCACCACAAAACATTCCTTGTGCAATCAGTGTATTGATGCTGACACTTGGCAGTAAAGCTGTATTGTAGTCACTGATTCAGAATGACACCGCACGTGAGCTCGCTGTTTGTTCAACAGTGTTTTGCACTCATTGTCTGCACTGGATTGTTGTCTTGGTGAAAAATCAGTGATGTCGTCACCCATTAGATTTCTAAGGGGTATTTCACGCCTTACTACTGGTTTTATACTTTTAAAGTGTAAATTTCACATACAGAACTAAAGTCTAAAGGATAAATCTGAGGTCCTAGTGCATGAATAGGCATGGATTGGGGGTTTTCAGGAGCGACAAAGGAAAATGAACAGAGGAAGGGATGAGGAGATGAAAAATACACAGGGTTTGACCACAACAGAGATAGAATAATGGTAGATTGTTTGACGCCCCATCTCACAAGAGCCTGAGGTGCTTTCAAAGGCCTACAGATGTGTGCATTTCATCACACACACAAACTCATGAGCACACACATACACAGTTGCTTGCACATGTACATCCCACGCACATACACACCACACATGCACGCACACACATGTATAGACATATGCTTGCACACACACACACACACACACACACACACACACACACACACACACACACACACACACACACACACACACACACACACGTACACTACAAATACATGCATTACTGGTGATGGATTGGTAGAAAAAAGAAATGCCAAATCAGTATGTGGAAGAGAAGATGCCTGAAAAACAAAAAAAATGCAGTATTGCTGTTAAGACATTGGGTTTTGAGCAGCTGTTTATGTTTGGCTCTGTTGGTGTTACCCCTGTTACCCCCTTCCAGTGGCAAATCCCATAATTCATTGCTGGGCGTTGATAACATCTGACTGAGCAAGTTGATAAGATCAGAAATGAAATATTCCCAGGTGACACACAAAAGATATTCACGGGTGAGACACATAAAAGATCTCCATGGTCAGCTTCAACGACAGTTCGACAGCATGTGACCACAGTGTACAGTTGTGCTAGATAAAATTTCCACCACCTTTTTGCTGCAGATAAATGTGTGTTTATGACTGTGGTTACTGTTTTCCCAGAAATCCTACATCTTTATTTTTGCTCCTGTTCAAGTCATCCAGCGACCATCTTTCTTCTGTTCTAGTCATCCAGCGGCCATCTTTCTTCTGTTCTAGTCATCCAGTGGCCATCTTTCTCCTTCTAGTCATCCAGTGGCCATCTTTCTTCTGCTGAATGATGACTTTTTCGTGCTGAGCAGAACAAATCAGTCTGCAGTGTAAAGGTATGGGAATTCTTCTCAACAGCCTCAAGATTGAAGGACTCTGAACAGAGCACTGCTAGTGCTGGAGCAGGAAGTTTAAAACTGTGTGACAACAGCATTATAAAAATATAACTGGAGAGTGACTGTGTTCAGTGCATGAAACTTCCTGCTAAAGGCCCAGTGCTTGCTGGCCTGCATTGCTATGCAGCACTAGGTCAGCAACAAAACATCACCCATACACAGGTCTGTATCAGTGGATTACAGTTAGGGCTCTGCTCTGGTTTTTATTGGGGGCCTTGGCCAGGTTGATAAGCTTGTGTTTGGCTGTTGGTTTGTGTGGCTTGAACAAGTTAAAAAACTTCAGAAGTTTGCATTGCTGTGACAGTGCTGTGTCCTGTGTGGAATGCTGTACATACAGATGTTGCAGCTTTGTTGTGAAGTCAGCCCTGCTCCAGGCTTACTGATACTTGGGTTAAAACAAATTTTGGAAAGGTGTTTTGTGAAGTAACTGTTTCGTTTGTTGTGTAAAATTGCAACAAAAATTGTCGGGGTTTTGTTTTGTCTTTTAAACAGGCCACAATCACTGTCACATATTTCAGGAAATAAGTAATGCAATGTACACTTTCTGTGGGCTTATTTGTTTGGTGGTTTTATTTTGACCTAACCTGGAGAGTAATACATCAGAAAGTTCATTTACTTCAGCCAGTACACACACACGCGCTTGTGCACACACACACACACACACACACACACACACTCTCTTGCACATGCATACACACACTGAAACAGACACACACAAAGATCACACTAGATATTTTTCAGACCAGTGTGACATCTGTAAGGTGGCAAGCAAATTGCTATACACTGCCAACACGGACAAAGGGATGTAGCATGATTAAATGCAAGGAAATGTGATGGGGAAACACACAAGTCCCATAGAGAGAAAAAAGGACCAAGAATTGCAGTGGAGAAAAACAAAACTGGTATGCACTGCCGAAAACGTGGCAGCCAGCATGAAGCCGCAAATTTCCAGCTCAGTTTCATTCAGTAGCACTTTATTCATCACACAAGGGACAGTTCCATCAGGCAGGATCATAAAAGCAAAAAAATTTGACAATGATAATTTATGGATCTTCTTCTTTGCATTTTTTTTTATTTTTTTATCCAATCTGTTTATTATCAGTTCAGTGCTTTTAAGGTTGCTCTGATTTTTTTTTGATTTTTTTATATTCTTTTTTAAATTAATTAGCCTTAGCAGTTAGCTGAATTGCCCTGTGAAGGATGATTTAAGTATATCGACTTGACTTAAGACTAGCCGAAAGTGAAAATACATGGGTAAACAATTCATATAATTATTTCATGTAGAATCACATGCGAGCGCATAGACTATAGACTCTGCTTGAGGGTGAATAATAAATAGTGCTATATAAAAGCGATCAACAAACAACATATATTTATAATTTTTTTAATTTAAACTCTTGTACTGTTGTAGTATGATAGACAGTCTTGTTTTTTGGACTCCATCGCACAGTGGAGACCACTCTGAATTACTCAGTTCCCCAATCTGCAGCATTGGGGGAATCTACAGCACGTGCATGTCAACACCAGACCCGGTGACCCTGATGTCAGACGCAGATTTTGATGGAGCTAAGGCAAAGGCATCAGCCCCGGCGCAGATGTCGACGGGTACCTCCGCACATACCTCCACCCGTACATGAACCTCGCATCGAGAGAGTGGACACCTGCAATAAAAGACGTGTCTACTTTGACTTGGAAACTACAGGACTAGGTATCGTATTTAGCACAAAAGTGACAAGTAATCTTGGCAACTGAGTGTGACTTTGTTTATTAAGTAAGTTAACATTAGGTGTAAAAATGATCGTTGAATGTTGGTAATTTAGTATGTGTGTATTAAAGTGCCTACTGTTTTTAATGTCTGTCCGACCAACGTTGAACTGGTAAGTTCATATTTTGGTTAAAGGCTCGGCTACAGCCTGTGTTGTGTTGTGTTTCCCATTAACATGTATATATCTTAGCTGATAATTTTGTGTTAAAATAGTTTTGATACGCATGGTTTTGTTGTCTTGTAGTAGTTGTACTGAACACTGTATGCAAGTTGAAATATCATCCTTTTATTGTGCATTTGTTTTAACTTTCCAGAGCTTTTTTAATTTATTTTTAGTTTAGAAGGAATGGTAAAGCTAGCAATAGGTAATTAGTGAATAAAACTGATCTATTCCATAAATGTATAAACTTGTGTTGAGTGGAGTCTGTTAATTTGTATTTTGGCTGTGATGACCCTGATTAGAGAGAGAAGGCTAATTTGTTAATTTAAAAGTGCACAATCTCTTTATACTGAAATTTAGCTATTTTGTAGAATTGGTGAGTTTTGGAGTCTGTTTCAGTCAGCATTTAATGCGGGCAAGAGAACTGCATAGATTTACATAAATTGCAATTTTGAGAATTTGGTGGGATACTTTTTATGTCAATTGTTTGTTTGTTTGTTTTATCAATTTGTCCATATAGTTCATTTCTTTTATCATAACTTTTATTCTCATTTTGCCCTGTCCGATATACTTGTGTGGTTCAGACTCCAAGTATGGGTTTACAGCAACCTTTCTCCAACCATTGTCATTATTGGTAACACCATAGGTTTCCAAAAACTGTCAGCTAATGAAAAGTTTTTCATTTGTGCTCAAATGGCAGTATGTTTATAACTCAACAAATCAAAATATATGAGGCATTTCTTTTATAATCGCCCACCTAGCTTATGCCATCAGAATTAAAAACCAAAATCATTTGAATTCAGATGGAACTCTTCTCTGTTTTGTTAACCTTGGTCAGATGCGCATCATGCTTAGGTGTGTGCTGGGACGCTATGTTGCTTCCACAGTCTTATTAGTATCCAAACTGTTCAGAGGGTGCCTACAACATAGGTGGACAGCTGCACAGATATTAAAAATGCCCCTTCAGTGGTGTAACCAGTTCTGACAGACTTTGGAGGAAGGTACTGGAAAGTGATGCTCGGAGTGTGGGTGTGGTAGTGTGGTAATGCTTTTGTAGAGTTGTTTTTGCTTCAGTAAGGGCTTTTAGATATCTAGTCTTGTGCTTTTGTAGTTTTTGTAACCAGTAAGCCGTTAGGGTTTTTAGATTTCAGGTCTTGCTGTACTTCTGCTGTTTGTATATCCTTCTTTTGAATTCTCTCTTGCTTGTTATCATGTCTGTCAATTATTCTTATATGGTAACGCGAGAAGGGTATACTGATGTTTACATAATTATATGTAAATGTTGGTAAATACTGATATTTACCTATACATGTAAGATGTTTACTTTGTACTCGCAGCCTTTGTCAGATGTGATTTCTGTCCACAGCTGAGACTATCACATGTACACTGATGACACTGAGCTGTTCTAAAGTGCACCACCCAGTCAGTTCAATACTGTTCAGTCCTATATTGAGACATACTCATACTGATGATGTTCTACTCTGGACGCATAGCAACAAGCTTAAGTTGAACACTTATAAAACGGAGGTTATGCCCATGGGCTCTGCATCTCATCTTCCTTCAGGTGACAGTGAGTGCGGAAACAGGTTTCCTTTCAAAATGTTGGCTAAATACCACAGAGTCCACCTCAACAGGTCGTTTTCAATGCAGCAGCACATCAGCAGCATTTGCCATGCTTCCTTCAGAGATCTGATGAGTCGCATCAGTCCAACCATATATGTCCCAAAGCACTGCTTTGAGACATGTTGTAGCAATGGTCACCTTGAGTATTATAACTCAGTTTCACAGGTTTACCAGCAGACCAGATCACTTGGTTACAGCAGGTGCAGAATAACGCAGTGTGGCTTGTGATGAAAAAAGAAGGCAGGATCACAGGGATAACATCTCTTCTCAGTGAGAACTGATCATGATGTTGATTGTCAGAGCTGTCAGTTTTGCAATAGCTGCAGTGAACACAGCCGCCACTCCACCCCAAAAAACTAAAAAGAACATAACAACCTCTCTTTAAAAAAAATCTTTTTAGTTGAGAGACATATTCACATGATTAGTTTATTTCATGAATTGATTGCTTGGGCGTGGCTATTGTTGCTGTTCCCGTCACTACCATCACACTAAATATAACTTATACTGTAATACTAATAGTAATGCTTTCACTCTTGCACTTTTCATCTCTGTCATAATTATCTTTAACAAGTTCAAGTATTTTCATAGCCTGCAGTTGAATAACATTTTGATATTCATCATTACTTGTCCACTTGTTGAATTTGACTTTAGTTGATTGACCAGATGTTTTGATTTTTGACTTGAGGTTTTGTGTTCTTTGCGGTTGATATTGCACTTCAACTTGTAATCATGTCTGACTTTGAGACTTTGAAGAAACAGACCATAATGACTTAGTAAACTAGTTGCAAAGGGGACGACTTTCAAAATACATCACTAAAGAAGCTATTTTACATGTAGATAATTACTTGGTAAATAGAAGGAAAAACAGGACAAAGAAAGACATGAAGCTGAGTCAGTCACTGAAAGAACAACATGAATTTGACTTGTTAGCTCGGAGAGAGCAATGTGAGCATGACCTTTTGTTGGCTAAAGAAAGACATAGCAAGGACAGTGACAGCACTACTGCAGCTGCTAAGTACTCAGAGTTTACACTGAGTTTCCATTCCAAGCTCCCAAACTTTGATGATTCTAAGGATGATCTGAACACATACTTTTATTATTTTGAGAAACATGCAGAAGCATCCACTTGAGATCATCTCTAATATATGGAATTTTTCTCACATTGTTGTTGACTGATAAAGCCCTGAGTGTGTAGCACTCATTCTCTTTTTCTATGACTTTGGATTATGATGCTTTGAGGTAGGATTATGATGCTTTGAGGTCTAAACTTTTTTTTAAAGGTTCAGTGTGCGGAAAAGGTTACAGAGAGAAGTTTTGTTCCACTGATTAATCCAGGACCAGACTCAGATGAATCTTTTTCAGTCTTTTAATATTTGGATTTTGTGCAAAAGTTTGTACACTTGTTGAATTGACATGCCAGGGGTTGACAGAAGTTCTGATGGATCTGATGTTGCAAGAGCACAATCTTGTTCTGAGGAGATGGTGGTTTTCCTGGAGGAACTGACATGTCAGTCTGTTGAGGAACAGGTTGAAGCTGGTGAAAGATACCATGTGGCTCATCCTTGGAAGTCTGTTTGGCAATTCAGCAAAGCTTGTTTGCACAAGTGAATGCCCTTCATAATCTTTATTGCAAGGAGTTGCGAAAGGTTGCAGGTGCCATTTCCTGGCCAATTTCTGAGTAGGTGTTGCTTCACACTGTGTTTAGCAATGGAAGTTGAACCTAGAATTGCAAAGCAGTACAAGTGCTACTGCTGTTGCATTTACAAGAATTACAAGGGAAAGGTAGTGGAGGATGAAAAATAAGTGTCTTTGAATCGTTTTTCGGCTCACCAGAAGATCATGAGCGTGTGTGTGGGGGGGAGGCGGGGATTATTCAGCACCCTACAAACAGGTTCTTGTTTGTTGCCAGACATTTTGACTATGGGCCTTCAAAAATGCCATTACAAATTGGCACTGTAACGTTTGCAAATTCACTGAAACCATTTTCCACTATGAAGAAAGTATATGCACCAGAAGTAAAAACAGTTAAGGGACTTACGTAATGCCGAATAAAAGTCAGGAGAGTTAACAACCCTGCCTGAACTGCCCAACTGCAAGATGTCTGTGAGCGTAGGTAACCTGGAGTGGTGATTTTGCAGCCAATGAATGTTTGACTAACTGGCTAACATGTGCTGGAAGGATAACAAGGTTAACTGTGGGAATAGCCAGAACTATTGGAGAGGTTTTCCCTCAACACTTGCTTCAAAGGGCTTGCACTGTAGTGGTTGCCAGTGGGGACTTTATGTTTTTCTTTATTTGGAAATAATGGGGCTAGGTGTTGTACTCATCACACATAATGGGGCTGGGTGTTATATTCATCTAGATACAGTAGGGCTAGGTTTTGTATTCATCTGGACATAATGATGGTAGGTGTTGTATTCATCAGACATAATGGGGCTAGGTGTTGTGTTTCGCTAGACATAATGGGACTGGGTGTTGTATTCCTCTAGTCATAGTGGGTCCTAAAGTGTTGTAGTAAAGTTGTATCTAAAACAAAAGGTTGACAATGAGTGACTATAGGTAACATTGAAATAAAGATAGCAGTGCGACTTATAGTGTTCCTTTAAAAATAATGGGACCAGGAGTTTCACTAATACACAAGACTTAGTCTCTCCCAACAAGCATGAAAACAGTGAGCTTTCCAAGATGTGTGGCATGTGCTGTTCACTTAGGTGATGCATGATAGTAGAAAAAGAGAATGTTCTGTCAAGTTTGCACTCATGATGGAATCACATGTAAATTGTGTTTGGTGACAGGTGCTTCAACTTCCCCAACACAGTGTAAATATATACATGCTGATCAATGGCCGGTGGAAATGGAAACCCTGGCATTATCCACTTATAGATCTGTTGGTCGTGGTCCTCAGATTGTACAAGTGTGTGGATGGAATGAACTTGAAGTGTGCACTACATTGGCATATCCGCATGTCAGTTCATTCCGTATTCTGCCAGTGCACACACACACACACACACACACACACACACACACACACACACACACACACACACACACACACGCACACACATCTTCATACCATTTGAGGACAGCAAAAACTGATAGGGCTAAAACTGCTCAGAAGCTGTGAAAAATGGTTGTGGCTGAACAAAACAGCTTTAAATGTTCAGGCTCACATTGTCGTGCATTGAAAATATCAAGGATCAGTCATATAATAAAATATCAAGGATCAGTCATATAATAAAATATCAAGGATCAGTCATATAATAAAATATCAAGGATCAGTCATATAATTATTTGCAGCAGCAAAGGGGATCCAAACAGTGAACACACAAAAGATTAAAAAGAACACTGGAATTCACTCCCACAAGATCTTAGACACTGCTCAACCCTGTCATCTTTTAAAGCCAAACTGAAAACTTCCTCTGCTCCCAGTATTTCCATCCTAACTAATATCAATACCCAGTTTCTGCTACGGTCATTGTGTGTGGAGGGGGGGGGGGTGTTTGTAGTGCGTTTTTTGTTGTTGTTGTGTTTTTTTGTATAATTATGTAAATTGTTTTGGTAGGACTATGCTCTACATGTGTACAGAATATCATATTTAGGTTAATATGTATCATGTGAGTGCTCAGGGCGTTGATGAGCGCATGATAAATGTACATTATTGTTATTATTGTAATAGGACAAAACTAAACATGCAAATTTCGGGGCAACCCCCTTTTTCCAAGCAATGATATCAGTCAGAATTGTCTCCTTATCGTGTTTGGTTCTTGATGCAGGTGTGTCTCACATGAAAAATGAGACAAAGACTGCAGTCACTGGAGACTGCAAAAAAAAACAAACAAAACAAACAAACAAGTTGACTGCTATCATTTTGGAACGAGATCAGCAAAAGGCAAACAAAGAAGCTCATGAAATCAGCACGATCTTACAGAGTAATAAGATACATGAAGGTTGTCTGTAGGTATAAAGCAGAGAATGGGTCCACACCCAACAATAACACCGTCTTCATGACTCGGGTTACGCTGTAGATCTGGGGTGGTGCAATGTGATCTGCTCCATTACATCATGTGTTCAGCTCAGTTTTGTCAAAATGTTCCGCCTCAGCGCAAAAGAACACAGGACGTTTGGAGCCATAGAACTGGAGATTTCGTATGTGTTATTGAAAAGAACCCAGGCTTTGGTGAGGCGAAACATATTTGCACAGGTGCTGTGTTGATTCTTGTTTGTGCACAGAAACCCCACTCACAACCTGTAGTGTGAGCAGGCCTTTGGAAGGCTGGAAGGGTGCAAGCTTATCCATGTATGAAACTGTTCCAGGTGGCTATATATCAGTCAGTTTTGAAGGTTTGGTTTTGCTCATATATTGCAACACACATTAACTGCCCCCCTCCCCCCCCCCCCCCCCCCCCCCCCCCACCATCGCACACAGCACTCTGTCTCTCTCTCTCTCTCTCTCTCTCTCTCTCTCTCTCTCTCTCTCTCTCTCACTCTCTCTCTCTCTCTCTCTCTCTCTCTCTCTCTCTCTCTCTCTCTCTCTCTCTCTTCAGTATTGATTGTCACAAACTGTTCTTCAGAGCCCATTTACTGGCACATATAAATTATGCATCTACTGTGTGAAGTAATGCCAGTGAGGTTGACCTAAAAAACAAACAAAAGCTCAGCTCTTTCTACAGATGAGCAGCAAAGCTAATCTTGCGTGATTGCAAACTAGAAATTCTTCAGTTTCAGTTATCCTTTTTCCTCTGTTAGGCAACCGGCTTCCTGAAGACTATATCGCTGTAACCTGTAGGGAGTACAAATAAAAAATGTATGTACGTAAAGAAAGTGTGCATGTGGGGTGGGGGATTGTATTTGGACAATCGGGACTGGAGGGACTTGAGAGTGGGAGCTTATGCCCCATACTCGGACAGGCTGTTTCAGTCAGCTTTGATTCACAGGAATTAAGAGAACTTTCTGCAGCAGGGCATGGGATAAGAGAAATGATGAGTGTGTCAGGGTCTTCTGCTGTGTCAGTGGTGATCAGATCGTGATGATGGCACTCATCGAAATTTACAAGGATGGCGCATCTGCATCTGGATTACAGCGATGGCCGGTCCAGTGCTGTCAGTGTATCATCTACACTAGATTCCCTGCAGCATCTGTGCACAGTCCATCAGGCAGCCCTCCGCTGGATCCCTTCTAGGCTCTTGGTGAATTTGATGTGAGGTCCCACACGGAGCAGGCATACTCGAGGACTAGTCTGACAAATGCCATGCAGGCTGTTCCTTCACCAACCTGACTACTATCTTCAGGGTCCATCTGAGCAGTTCCAGCCAGGTCCTGCTAGCTTTGCTGGTGGTAGTGTTGACGTGGGATTCCCAAGTGGCATCTGAGGTCAGCATAACACCAACGTGTTTGCATGGTGTGGTGAACTACTTGGTAGCTAGGCTTGACCATGCTTTTAGCATTGTTTTTCAGACTTTTTTCTGGATCTATTAGAGTACTTGGCAGGGTGAACGTACATGTTCCATCTGCCCTCCCGCACACAGAGCTGGTCAGGGTCACTCTGGAGTACGGCTTGATCCTCATCCGTGAGGATAGGGTGGTGACAGATGGTGATGTCGGCAATCTGGAGTTAGAGTCCATCTTTTGAGGTATGTGACTGATGTACAGCAGAAATAATACAGGGTGGAGCCTTGTGGCACACCCGATTCTACAAGGATGAAGTTTGATTTGTATCTGTCTACCACGACAGTTTGCTGTCTGTCCCTAAGGAAGTTCTTGATCCACTCATTGACTCTCCTTGCGATGCCATGGTGTGCCGGCTTGTGATGTCCGGAAGATATCTTCTGAACCGCTAAACTATTTGCCACCAGACTTGATATGGTGATGCCACGTCAAAAAATAGGTTACTATCTGATATTTTCAGGGCCACGGTCACAGTGGAGGCTCATGGAATGGAAATAATATTTCATGTTATGACTGTTTCTGTTGTGTCATCTGAACGTCTACTCCGTTTGCAACCAAACTTAGTTTGGTGTTACATCATTTTAGATATAAGCCGGATTGTCTTGTAAAAGATTGG